>JBBMOI010000005.1:8415000-8827500 GCA_038088405.1 Porites divaricata
AACTTGAAGGGCGACATCTCTTATTTGGAGAATATTAATTTTGCAGAGCTGTACAACCCTAAACATGCACTATCGAAGATGAACTTAAGATCGATGGATTGAAGGAGGTAAGCATGTTTTAGCCATGTTTTTAAACTAGGAATTATTTTGAATGAATAATAAAACAATAATTATTATTCTTGAATTCGGCTTTCGTATCATATGAAGAATTATGGAGATCCAGGAGGGCGTTATCAGCCTTGAAGGATAACACCCTCCTCTATCTCCATAATTCTTCATAAGATACTCAACCTCATTCAATAATTGATAAATATCGCACAGAAAGTGCATTCAAAAATGCTCTGAACATGACATTATTCATATGTGTACCTCCCACCTATAAAGTAAAAACATGTCATTGGAACTACAGCAGTTCTAAGAAATTCCAACCAGAATGGTGGAGGGGGAACTGCGGTTTGATGTGCTGTTTAATACCAGTGAAAAGTAAACACTACTGTTACTGATTTTTCTTTTCTTTTTTTTTTTACGAGGGTTCTGAATCCCATTCCCAGACATACCACTGCTGTCTAATATTTCTGATTTATCCTTTTTGATTTTCAATTTTTCAGAACCATTAATGCAGGGAAAACACCAAACACGAATGAAGACCAATTTGTGGCTGGAATGTTCTGTTTAAATGTCAGCAAATCAGCTGGTGAAGCTGATGATGAAGGAAGTCCTACCTGTGTTAGTCAGGTACAATTAAGGCATGAATAATTCCTGTCTTAAAATAATATTAAAATATTACTGGGCTTCTGACATTTCGTGCTGTTGCGAATTGGAGCTGCGAAATTCAGGTAAATCTGCAAAATCCCACGAAATTCACAAAAAACATTAAATACTGCAAAATTCACTAGAAATCTTTTCAAATACATGTAGATACAACTGTCAACATGTCAGCGGTATCAGTTATCATCAAAACCTTGAGAACAGTACTCAAGACACCCTAAAGTAAAATGTACGGATTTTGAGTACTGACTCCATACAAAGAAAGACTGAGGCCCATGTTAAATCTTAAGTTATGACAAGCAACATGGCCTTGAAAACAGCAGCAAGACAGATGAAGTGGTGACAGCTGGAGTCCTCAAAGATGGTTTGAGACTGTCACAGTGACAAAGACAAGCACAAGTACAGTAAAATAATATCCTATCAATAGGGAAATAACTTCCTCCTAAATATAAATTATGTGAAGTAACAAGTTTTGAAATTCTAGCTAACCCCTCCCCTTCACTGAAGTTCTTTCAAGCAACCCCCCCCCCCCCCCCCCATTAACTAACAAACGCTTAGTCAGTTGATTGATTGATTGATCATGATTGCATGTTTGATTGCTTTCAGACAAAGATACCTTATGCCTATTTTGGTGTATTTGATGGCCATGCAGGATGCGGTGCATCTCTGATGCCTGTTAACCAACTGCACTTTCACATCATGGAAAAACTACAAGGAATCAAAGAACTGTTAGCCTATGAGAGAGACTGATGACAAGCTTTCTATGGCTGAAGAGCTAGCAGATGCTGTTGTGTCATCAGTTACTATTGATAGTCTTGTTATTGGAGTTTTGGAAGAGGCTTTCTTCGAAATGGTTAGTCTGTGCCGTGTGGGTTCTGTGACTGTTGAGTAACTATATGTAGTCTTAGTACAAAAAGTACATGTTCCAGTGCATGCTGCAAGCAGTCTCTCATTTTGTATGACTTGATCTGTGTCACATAGCAACGAGTGTTCAAATGTTTATCCTCTGTGACTGTACAAGTCGCACTGAAATTACAGTTGAACCACCATTATACGGCCACCCTCTTTTAAACGAGTGATCAAAGTCTTTAAATAAATGTTAAAAAAAGAATATTATTTTAAATTTAACCTCTAAGTGGCCACCTCCATCAAATGGCTGCGGCCACATTCTGGTCCATCCTGATGTCTGTTCGTTTAGCTAAATTTTAAAAACTTGATGAAGAAAAATAGAGTTCTAAACAGAAGGTGAAAACTGTTCGTGAATCAGTAATGCTGCTTCCTTCACCTGCTTGTTTCAAAATAAATTGATGTTAAAGATGATATTATGACAAACCTCTATTGAGCAGCAAAACTCTATTAAGTGGCTATTTAACAATATTTATTATTCTTCAAGCCCGAATAGGCTCCGAGTCAATAGCTCAATAGGCCAAAGGCCAAAATTAATGAGCTATTGACTCAGAGGCCATGACGGTGACAGGAATAATTGTCTTAGTAAAATCCAACTACAGCTGTAGTTGGTCAAAAATATTGAGACAAAGCAACTTTAGCTACATGTAGCAAAACACGATTCTGCCGCCATTGAAAAAATTGGTTTTCAAAGCTGGCACTTTTTGCTACTAGTGGGCTGTAACATACAGCCTAGTAGTAACTCAACCAATCAGAACCAGCATTGTTAATAGACCACTAGTTCTATTTTATTAATTGTCAATACTCCAAGTAGGTCCACTTAATGGAGGTTAAACTCTACCACTCATGTCTATTGTGGGAATCACTGATCTTTGAGATATACTAATAATAAATTAATGTGCATTATTGTTATTTTTTCTGGTAGGATGGTCAGATAAGAAGAGAGAAAGTGACCTACAGGGTTGATGGAGGCTGTGCAGCTTTGGTGGCATTGTTTTTAGGAAAGAGATTATATGTGGCTAATGCCACGGATTGCAGGTGGGATAATAATGAAGGTCATTGATTTTTGTTGATTAATTGATGCTAACATAGTTATGACCCAATATCTACTGGTAATAATCAAAGGTCACTGAGTAAACTTCACTAATCTGGGCTCACAGACAAACTTCAAGAATTATAAATCATGTTGCACGATCCACCTACTCACCGATTATCCACCCACCATTATTATTCATGACATCAATAAAAGTCTTGTGTAAACGACTCGATGAACTTAATGCTCTAGTTCTGCATTAACATCTGCCTTCTGAAACTCTTAAATTCATGATTTTGAAAGCTTGGCTATAACTTTTTGACATGTAAATCAAGAAAAACAACTCAGATGCAGAACGAATAGCTGTCCCCAGTTACAAGAGGCTCATTTACTTTACTTAATTCAGTGCTTGACACTGACGCTAGTCCACCAGCCCAGGACTAGTAAAACTTCATGCTGGGCTAGTAAAATGTGCTCCGACTAGCCCCTAGACCGGAACTTGAAAAGTTCTTTTTCTAAAACGCTTCATCAATAATTAGTTTAAATGTATGCCAATTAGGACTTGCTATCCATACCGTACAGTTGACTCCAGTCGCAGCATGGACGCACCATATTGGAAATGGAATTATGTCCTTGTTTCCATCTCACTCAATAAAATAGAGGCCAGGGTGGGTGAGAGCCACTGAGGGTCCGTCATCTTGGAATTTATTTGTGCACATTCACCACAAGAATGAAGGAGCTTTTTCTAAAAAAAAAAAACTACCTTCGAGAAAGGCCAATGATGCTGAGGTAAAATTTCATTGTGTAATTTTCATTGCTGTAAGCTGAAAGCATTCTTCTTATCACGAATATTAATTTTTTTCCCTTTACCTTTGCTTTTCATTTTCATGTTATTATTTTTCTTTGACATTTCGCATTTTTTAGCCTACCGGTAATTATGATTAGTACGACTATCTAATACACATGTATATTTTAAGATTTACTTTAGTTCTGCCATTGATGTTCCCATGTGTAATTATATATGATAATATTTTGTTCTAATTATTAAATTGAGGGAGCCCATTCCTTATAAGCCGGGAAGCTTCCCTTGGTCTTCCTCGCCATGAGAGTTTAAATAATTAGTTTTTCTTGCTTTTGAACAACGTGTGGCAAAACATTACACTGAAACTGAAACCAAAGGATCACACGCAACATGAAGAGAAAAAAAGAGTGCGATAAGCGGTCAAGAAGTTTTTAGCGAAGTTGGAAGAAATCATATCCTTTTATGCGATTCATACGGAAGAACTTGTGTGGACTCGAACAGTAGCGCTGATAGGTCAGCAAATCCGAGTTCTCCTTTTGTCCCAAAAATATAAAATTTCTGTCTGGACTTGATTAAGAGTCATAAAAGTTCTGAACCCCTAGTACAGGCCGCAAACACCTTTAAGTTTCGAGCAACTTCAATTTTTCTTGGATCAGTGGCTTGTCTTCGTGGGCTAGTGATTTATGCCCAGTGTCCAAAAACATTAGCGTCGAACACTGATTATGCTTTTTATTACATCCACTTTGAAATCACTGGCGATCCGTGCAATCTGATTGGCTCTCAGCAGTGTGATTTTTTCCTAAATCGTACCTTTTTTGCTCTAAATCTCATCGGTTCCACATCGCGCCATTCATGTTTTAAACCTCATCATTTCTGTTTTAAGTCGCACCATTTTTGTTCTATATCCTATCATTTCTGTTTCGAATACAAAATGAGATGCAAAAGCCTTTTGTTTCAGCTTTTTAACAAACCGGGTACTTGATCAAAAAAATATTAGTACTGACTGAATTCTGCGATTTCAAAATGGCTGTAATAAAGAGTAGCGCGCGAGTTCGATTTGAAATCACAAGTATGATATCAGACCAAAATTGCACGACACTCAGTTCAATTCCCATTATCCATTTTCACTTTTTTTCTCTTGTAGAGCAGTCGTAGCTCGTAAGGGAAAAGTAATTCCTTTGTCCAGAGACTTCACTCCTGAGAAAGACAAAGAGTTCAACTTATTGTAAGAATCACGTTTGTTGTTGTCTTTCTGAAAAGTGCATAATGCAGAAATGTGATTGATTTTTTTTACGCTTCTTGCATTAGACAACGTTGGATTCATTCCTCTCCTAACCTCAAGTTTTTATTTATTTCAATTATCTCTCACGTGTACTTACCACGTGCACCTGCCGCTCTCCCCTTCTAAACGTGCATACCACGTGCACTTGCTTTTCGTGCTTACCATATACGCCCCCACCGCGAGCTAGTTACCATAAATGCAAGGTGACCGGACTCAGAAAGTGATGGCCTGCTGGCTGCAAAAGGATAGACAAAAGGGGGTCTGAATCTATCATTCTGTAAAATTTTAATGTACAAAGCACTAACAGCTTGTCCTGTGATAATGAGGTAGCTCGATTGGATTTTTCGGGCCAATATGTCCCAAGTTTGAGCACAAGGCTCGTTGCCATTAACATAGATCTATGTGGAAACACGATTACCCCTACTTTATCAGACAAAGAAGAAAATTTGTCGTGAGCTGTGTTATGTTGACATCGCAGTTGTCATAGCAACGAAATGACGTCGATATCTGTTGTAGTTGGAGGATATCTCAACAGAGTTTGTTCCTTCAATACTTACCTCAACATTTGTGAATTTGAGTAAAACGTGTATTTTGGCGGGATGAAGTTTAGATAACACGGATGTTTGAATCTCTCAGTAGTCAACTTGGTTTTCTTTTTTATGTTCTTTTTTTTAGGCTTATCAGTGGCTACGGCTTCTGGGGAACGACTTTGGTAGACTTGAGTTTCAACGGAGAATAAGGAAAAAACACGTTGGACAGCAGCTTTTTTACAGAGACCGACATATGACAGGATGGTACGTTGCGTTCATTTACGCTCTTTTAAGAAAGTTAACGTCATTTTAAGGATGCTAACAACAACAACCAGTGAGGGCAGGGTTGTTCGTCTACAATTTGATGATTGGATTCGCTAAAGAAAATAGCATAAATTATCCGAGGAAAGGCTTTTGACCAAAACAAAAAGAAAGTCACATTAAAATTTAACCTTCGACAACTGGGCCCAGTGTTTATCCGGCGTTCAGCGACATCTGAATGTTAGGGCATGTGCAGGAAACCCCCCTTACCATAGCAATCGTAGTAGTTGCCTTGGTGATCCCTTGCATTGCTAAGTATTTATGATAATTTGCGGCAGGGGGGAATACATTTGTAGCTGTCGGATTTTTCATAGAGACTCGGTAACTATGATGATATGCTTGTATAAAGAGCGCGACGAAATAACTGTCCTCTGTGGCGAGCTGCCTCATTAGGGACCTTAAGTAGCCAGGACGAGTTTGTGGACGACGACGAGAGAAGACGAGTGAGGTCTTGGTCGAGAAAGTCTTCCAAAGCGGGAAAAACAAATGTTTAAGCAAGCTCCCGTCTCGGCTCGTCGCCGAAGTAGGTAGACTGCACTGAATGGCTTCGTTTAAAGAAATACGAGAGTTACTTCTTCAGTTTAGCGATGAGAACAACACAATTAACGAGGAAGAATTTTTCCTACTCTCCGAAGGATTTAAATCAGTAAACCGTTTATCAAATGAAAAGGTTTGAATCGAATCAATCGAGAATCAAACATTACAGAACTGGTTTTGTTGTCCTATACATTTTACAGGACTTAATTGCCGGAGGCAAGATTTCCGTACAGTCCCATTCATTTATCTACTAGGGATGTACGACTCTACCGTCACGTTGATCAAGTTTACCGGAAACAGTATATACGAAATATAGTGAAAATCTTGCTTTCGAGAGGCAGACATGTACATCTCAAAACATAAACAAAAAAAAAGGTGTGGATGAAAATGCTTCGAGCGATTTTCCTTGGAATTTTTAACCGGTCTCTTTCATGCAAGGGTCCCGAATATCAACGCCTTTTCGTTTTCGAGTTAAATAGTGCTTCTGGAAACGGATTATAGTTCAGAAGCATTTAAGGAGAACAAAAACATTTTACTTCTACTCACAGGTTCTTTCCCGCCGAAGCCATTGAAAACCACAGCTCACGGTTGACCGAAAATCTCTCGAAATCTTTCCTCCAACGGCCCAACCTTCGGCAAAAAGTGCAAAAAAGGTTTCCTTTTTTCAAACATTGGTATTAAACAAGGTAAAATTGGCACAGAAACGTCAAAGATTGCTTTGAATGCTCACGTTCACCTGAGGACGGCAAATCAACAGATGTCACGTCCTGATAACCTGAGATCAGGCGTTATTATTTTTCTTTTTTTTGCTTCTTTGCTTCTTTGGCTCGAGAGGGAAAAAAATAACGCCTGATACATTTATTTAACAAGCCGTCAACCGCCCCCTAATTTACATAATGTAACGTCTGCTTGACCTGTCATGTTATTAGACAATAAGCGTTTACCACAAGGGAATCAAATTTTGACGCGAATAATGTCTCTTTTGAAATCAATTTTAGGGAAAAGAAAATTCAGATGGCGCTTCCTAAAAAAGAAATTTTAAATGTGTTGTTTTTGTGATGAAATACTGCTAGCTGGAGCTGCCGTACCTTTATTTAACAGCTACAAATGATAAAGAATTTACTGGTTAAAGCTCGTTGACTTCGTTCTGTACCGAAAGCAGTGAAAAAAAATTAGGCTGAAGCACCATATTTCACGAACTGACACGGTGGTGTGAAAGCGAAGATCGCTCAGAATAATTCGAAGGTTTCTGAAGTAAGAATTACAGTCAAGCCAGGTCAAGACTCCGTTCATGAATTGATTATTTGAAAAGTGAACCCGTTTGTCGCTTCTGTAACTTGTAGCCAGTATCAAATTGCATTCAAATGATCGGTGAATTTTTAGTATACGATGAGATGGAAAATTTTTCGATGGATGAAATTTCTATTTAAGCATTCTTCAAATTCAAGAAAACTGAGCCGGCAGAAATTTCATAACGAACTCGCGTGTGTATTCACTGCCGCATTACGCAAAGCAAAAATGCAGACTGAAAGCAATTAACAACAACTAATGGATGGCAGCATTTTGGCCAATCGAAACGGCGCAAATCATTCGCATTGTTTCCTATCCAATCAGAAAAAAGTCCAGAATCCGGCATTTTTACATGTGATCCGTCAAAGAAATGTATCATGCCCTCTTCCCGTGAGAGACATAAAGGGTTAATAGGGAGAGGGCATGATCTCAGGCTAACGTCCTGAACGCCATGTGGACAATCTCGTTCCCAGAGGCCGCGATCCTTTTGTACAGCGACTGCCCGATCCGCTGGACAAAAGTAACGGATGCTCTGGGAACGAGATTGCCATGTGGACGACATCACTGACATGCGCAGAAGTTGCCGGCTTCGTGAGAACACTTCCGGTCGGCGTCCACTCGGCTCGTTGTCTAGGTTGCTTAAGGTCCCTATTGTTTTTGCGTGGCATGACGAGCATCACGCAATTTGGTCATTTCTTTTTCGCCAGTATTTTGAGGCATGGAACGGGAAGTTTCCAAGAGCATGGAAAAGTCAGTCAGTGTAATAAATTAATGTAACTAAAGAACTTTCATGTTGTCGTCGTCGTCGTCGACTGAGAACACTTTTTCGTTGCGATACATGTCTTTAGCTCTAAGATCAAATAGAGGCAGCCTGCGTTTAATTCTGGGATTATATTCTTTATGATGATTACTGATAATACAGCTACTCAATTCGCAGACTGATTGCGCGCTTTGCATCGTCATTTCTCTGTAGACTGGAAATCATTGCTATTGTAGGCTGGATAGAAACCTCCAATTAAGCGTCAGTAGCCTGAATTTCATCCGATTACTTCGAGTCGTTATTAGTCCCTCAGTAACGTCTGAATCGACCGACCGTTAAATACCGTCCAGTGACGTCACTACATCTTGACCTTTGCTTTTATTCATGCCAAAAGGAAAACACGATTGTCAAGTGGCAAACCGAGAAATATCGTTTGGAAATGTCCGCATGATACAGAATTGCTTTATTTTTTTCTATCGTAGTTCATGTTTAACGTTCAAACTATCAACTGCATGCATTACGACTGATGGTATGTATCACACATATTGGTTGCTGACTATTATTTTACATAAGAAAAAAAACTGGTCAGTTCACGGTATGAAAATTGGTAATTAAAGCTAATGATTGGTTAAGTTCTCTTGTAGTCTCCTTCGCAGCCGCTCCTGCTGGAATCATTGCGTGACTCCGGCCCCGGTGGCTGGGAAGGAGACGAGTTGTATCGGGAATCGCGGTTACCATTCGCAAAGTGTAAGTTACAATCAGTGTAGAACTGTTCATTGCTTAAAGTTTGGGTTGCTAAGGTGACCCTTAAGGTCTTTGTTTGATAATTCCCAAGTTAGGGCTTCACAAATTTGCCTGAAAATCGTTTGAAAATTACTGCGAACTTTAAAGGCTATAGTTGAAATTAATGTGATTTGTTTTGGTTGCTAGGAGCGTTTGTTGGAACGACTCGTGGATTTGGAGACCATGATCTGAAATTTGCCTTTTGTAGTCTTCCTATCAAACCATTCCTTACTCCACAACCGGAGGTGAGTGATCATTTAGTTATTACGTCTGGCTCGGTTAAAACTGAAAAATGGTTTTATATCCGAAGTGGCTGCATCATAAGAAAAATGAGATGATTAAGTGATGATGTTAGATTTCATCTTATTAATACATGTTTATGGTTGGTGGTCATGTTTATGGACACCCTGGTAATGTGGATGCACCACGAAATCCCAGGCAAAATATATAGCACTACCTTTTGTTTTGTCGCTAGTTGATACAGGTATAATAAGAGACTTGATATTTCTGAATGTAGCAAGTCAGTTTGTCACCTTCTGCTGACCTAATTAATATGCCTTTGCACTCTCTCCATAAAGGGAAACTTGTAGAAGATCAGACAGTGTTATCTGATCTAGGTGTGCAAGGTGGACAGACAGTTCAAGTGGGAATCCAGTCTGCAGATCTTGTTTATAAACCTCTGAAGTATACAAGAGTATCCACCAACCTACAAACTGCCAGACAAAGTCAATGTCAAAGTGGAAATTGGTAAATATATTTTATTTCTCCTTTTGCACTCAGTAAATCAAATTACTCAGCTGACAGTGTGTCTTTTTTTCTTATTCGTCACTGACAAAATTATAATCAGAGAACACCAATCCCATGAAACTTCTGCTGTTTTAGAGACCTGCCAGGAAAAAGGTCCAGCATAACATCAACCCTCACAAATATGTAAAAGTTTTATCTGACAAAAATCACACCATCAAGTCCCACATTAAGGAGGCCATTACAATCCTCTCTGAATGGGAATACGTAACAATTTTTCAGCCTGAATTTCGGACAATTACTTCGCGTCGTTTTTACTCCCTCAGCAACGTCTGAATCGACCAGCTGTTAATACCATCCAGTGATGTCACTTAACCTGAAAAGGAATTTTTTGTTAAAAATTATCTTTTTTTTTATTTTATTCTCAGACGACGGGGAAGTCAAGGTGGTTGTTCACATTGTGCAAGAAAACAGAAAGAAGCCATTTTTAGGAGGTTACAAACATAGACTGACAGGAGTAGAGTTCCATAATGCCTCCACTCAAACTATTCCAAAGATCCGTGTAACTTCTTCTGTTGAGAAGTTTCATCGAGATACTCAGACTTACAAACTTAGAAACAGAGTGCAGCAAACAACGAATACAACATGAACACAAATGGTATACCATGAGTTTGAGAAAATTGGCTGTTAAATTAAGTGTGAAGTATGCAGTTTTACATTTTATTTTATTTTATTCAATTTTTAGACCAAAGATGGATGTTATGTATCAAATGTCACAGATAAAATACTGATTCCAGGCAAATATGTTACAGCCGAGGAGCATCACAGAAAAATTTTAAAGAAGGTCAGTACGTGATTGCTACAATAAAGAGTGTTTGAGCATTTTATAATGAGGCTCTCTCTACAGTGTAGGTATTTCCAACAAAATCTAAGCCACAATGATTGCACTAACATCCCGATCAAGTTTGAAACCCGTTGGTCGTGCAGTGTTCGCAAAGAAGTCTGTTAAAAATTCTGCTGCATGTTTAGTTACTAAACCCGTTGCTGTTTTTTTGTTGTTGTCACCAAGGTTAAAATGCTCAAGCTTGCTATACGATAATTTTGTTGAAAAACCAATAATTTGGTGGAAAACGTGCAGCAAAAACATAGTCTGTCTAATAGATATCCATAGAGAGGCTCAATAACACTGTTGTTTTATTTAACATACGCATCTCCAGGTTATTATCCTGCAAACATATTGGAGAAGGTGGCTAGCAAAGAATTATGTTCAAAAGCTAAGAGAAGATCGCATTCGACGCCAGAAATGGGAAAGACAGGAAGAACTCAGGAAACAGAGGGAAAGGGCAGAAAGAATAAGAAAAGAATGGGAAAGAAGAATGAATCCCAAGACGAAGGAAGACTTTGATCTTCTTTATTCTCATTTAGAGAGTAAGTTGATTGAAAAGTGTGCATGAAAGTTTGATAAAGAAATGTCTTAATTGTAGAGGCTTGTCTTGATTTTCACATTTCTTGGTTGCACCTTATGCTTGTTCAATAAAATTTTTGATAATTTGTTGTTACTTACACTACACTCCCACATCATAAGCTCTTACCCAACATTGATTTCTCCTTGTAAACTTGGAATATGATGCTTGTGGTGTACTTACTGCTAATACAGTTTTGTCTTGTTATTTTTCAAGAGTGGCGTAATGAAGAAATGGCCCTTATAGACGAGCTTTACTCTGGGCCAGAGAGAAAAGCAGCCCTTGTTGGGCTGTTAGAACGGGAAGCACATCTTATTGCCTCCATCGATAGACACAAGCTGGTTGCTGATGAGGAAAACAGGGACAAGAGGATCAAGAGTTTTTTTAAACAAGGTTTGTTCAACCTATGTGTTTTTGTAATGTCGTGTAACTTACAGCCTGACAAATTAAAAACAGCCCACATTTCGCGACGTTACCACTGGTTTCCCCCTCAAAGTAGTGAGTTCATGCATCAGGCCCCAGTTGTTAAAAAGCTGGATAGCGCTATCAATCGGATAAATCACTATCCATCGGATAAGTATTAGGAAAACCAATTGCGCCGTCCACTGGATAGAGATTTATCCGCTGGCTAGCGCTATCCATCTTTTGAACAACAGGGGCCAGGAAGGCAGAAAGAAGAGGACAACCATGTGTGACAAACGTAACAGGGCTATTACTTACGTGTTTTTTGGTGATCTTCACTTAACTTATTATTTTCTGGTCTTTTACAAGAAGACCTGTTTGAAGGACGGTGAAGTTCCACAGAAACGTTTTCAATCAAAATTTTTGTCAAGCTTGTCACATAAGGTTTCCATCTATGGCCATAAGAGAGAGTACAGTTGGTCTGTAATTTATACACCCTATTAAAATTAAAATGTTCATTCATTGTTCTTTCCACTACGGCCTTGTTGCATAAGCTCACTATTGACATCTGAGAAACTTGCGCAAAAATGCCATACTTTTGAAAGTACCGGTAGGTCAGGTGTCGCAAATTTTGTCTCTCATTTTTTTCGTGTAAGCTACTGTACAGCGGCTAACATCTGACCCCTTCACAGTGGTACATTATTAAAAAACCTTGTTAAAGATACTGATATGAAATTATTCTCACATAAAAATTAGTTAGTAAAAAGGTTGATCAAAGTAGAACCATTGTAAACAACAGTGACAAATCCAGGGGAGGGGCCTGGGGGTTGCCCTCCTCCCTTATTTTTCGACCAAAATAAGGCCCAAAGTGCCGAAAAAAGTTTGTTTGGAGGCCGCCCCCCCCCCCCCCTCCCCTATCTGAAGGTCTGGATCCGCCACTGAACAACAGAAATTTCATATTAAGCTACACTGTATCATACATGGATTAAGATTCTGTATACTTGTACATGTGTTTCCAGTCACCTTCAATGGAACTATCAAAAAGGTTTTACAGTGCTTAATCTCGACTTCCCAAGTTAATGATCCTTAATTCACAATTCGCATTCTTTTGTACTTCCCGCTTCCTTTTTAAACAGGCTGTATAATTATTTACACCGTTTAACTCTCTCCACAGGTTGCGGCCCCAAAACAATGGAAAGCTTTTGACGGAAAGACAGCGGAGATGGACACGCCTAATACAATCCGCGCCCAAGAATTACGGGACATTTACAGTACGCTTAGCATGAAGTACCTAACGCAGGATGAAAGATTGGATGTACTGCTGACTCTAAAACATACTGTAAAAGAACACGACTGTAAACTGGCGCAAGAGATTATTGAATTGATTGACAGGGAAGCTGATTTATTGATGAGGGGAGTCAAAGAATCGAATCTAGAAGGTACATTTATAATGACCGTCCTGGATTACTCACAAGCATGCTGTTTAAAGAACAATGAAATTCCTGCATCACATTCAAAGGATGACGCATCATTTTTTTACCCTGTATACTTTAGCCCCTACCTCACTATATCATTTATCGTTTTTTTCTTGTGCAAGATTAGCGACTGTTTAATTTAGTCTTAGTTTCCTGACATTTAAGGAAAATCGACCCTGAAGTAGGTTGTACTTTCCAACGGAGACCTTCAAATCGCCACTCCCACAGCAAGTAACACCCGGCAGGTGTTCTTTCGTAGTTCGGGGACGTTCTCTAGTTCTTCATTCTATTTGCCCGCGTTCCTCACAGTTTGACACCGTTGACTCCAGTCACAAGAGGGCAGGAGCGTGATAGTACGGTGATGCGCGCGTGGTGATGCGCGTTGTGTCTGCCTCCTCTACAGGGTTTTCAAAGGCTCAGTGGGGAGCACGGAACAAGCGAGAAGAGCGAGAGCTGGAGACAAGCGAGAAGCGCGTCAGGGTTAGGATGGAAACGAATTAACTCGAATAACCCCCAAAAAGATGATTGTCAGCGACTGGAGACGAGGCTAACAAGCGCGACTCCCCCAAATGAAGAGCTTGGTCACAGGCAGTTCGCAAAGCTAGCTTACGCGCCCTTTTTTTTATTTTTCAGGGTCACGCAAGAGAATTTTAACTTTGTTTCTTCAGTATTACAAAACACCTCTTTTCAACCCCGAGGCAGCTCGCATCATCAAGGTGGGTAATATTACTCACTAACGTTTTATTCCCGCCGCGCAACATCACATGACATCTCTGTTTCAGTTCAGTTTGCTCACGTGATGGAAATTTTAAGGGAGTCTGGAACAAGAATGTTGTTTACTAGCAAAATTTGGGATTCATTCGAAGTTGACTGTTATACAGTCTATTTTCCTTCCCATGATGGCAGTAGAGTTTCAGGAAGGTGGAAAAGAAGTGCGAATTTATGAACCAGTATGCAGCAGAAAATTACAACGCTTGACTCGAAAAATAAGTTGCTCATACACCCGGTGTAAAAGGTTCCTAAGAATTCGGTAAAATAATAATCTCATTTGTTATCTGACAGTATACCGAATTTAAGATTATTTCCTCTTGATGTACTTTTGCTGGACAGATCTGGCCAAGACATGCCTTTTTTCTTTAGTGAAAATGTTCTGATTTTCTTCCCCTCAACCACGCCTAAATAATAGTCGTGCTGTCAGTTAAATTCTTAACTGCATCTCCATCTACACTTTTGCAATAATGGTAGCAAAACCTTTTATCTTCTTTCTCGTTTAAAGGTTCCACAAGATCCGTCAGTATTACGAAAAAATATGTACTTCTGTCCAAGTTGCAACTCGTACTTGCCGTCAACAGAATTCCAACTTTCATCCAATTCTCGGTGAGTCTGGCTTAATTAAAATTAATTTTATCCGCCGGCTATTGTAATTTTTTCAACTATTAAATGTCAACCGCTGATGAAGAGTTATCGTCCGCGAAATTGAAACTAAATGTCTTCAAATCTGATTATTTATCTACTTAGTTTATTGTTTATTTGTTTCGATTTTGAAAATGTTTTATGTAATATATACTTTTTTTCACATTCTTCACTCTTGAAATCAGAGATTTAAAGTCACGTTTAGGCCAAACGGCAAAAGCACTTGGCCAAGTTTCCCCCTTTAATACTTTTCATCGCATCCAAACAAAACACCTTTTAAGACTGTGTCCATGAGAGGACCAGGCAGGCGTGATACAAGCTATCTCTCCGATTTGGATGAAACTTGGTCAGATTGAAGGACCCACCCAATAACTCCCAAAGACAAAGTGAGTCTGATTTCCAACTATTCCCTTGAGAGTTAGACTACCCCCCCTGGATTTTTGACCTTAATCATCAATATTTCACGAAAATAAGCATCAAAATTAGACACTGCTCCTGGTTACAAAATACAATGAATTTTAATCCCCTTCCACACAAATAAAGGTCAATCCTATGCCAATTGATACCAGCAGTTTCAAGTCATTTGGAGTGACAGGTGCCAATCAAGGGATGTCAGTTCCCACCCATGTAACCAAAGATTATGCAATAAGAGAAAATAGCTCAAGTTTAGATCCAAATATCTGAAAAATCCAACTTTCTTTTTTAAAACTGTTTGCACAACGATTTAGTCCTATCCTTAGACAGATAAAATTGTGAAGAAAATTTTTGGCATCTCGCATTCCTGGCTTTAAATGCTGGTCTGAGCCACGTGACTCGACAGCATCATTTCTGCTACAGGACAATGACAGAAAACAAACTCATCGAAAATAAATGTCACACGATCCGTTTATGAACGTAATTTTCTCGTATAACGAAATAATTGGGTCCACGAATAATATTTGTACCACTTTAAGTCAAAGTGAAGCTTATATTCATTGCATTATCCCTTACACTGATGATATTATTAGCGCCCAGATTACACCCGTATTATCTGCATGAAGAAAAGAGTGGCCAAGTATTTAAATACTAAATTATTACTGTTATCAAAATGAAAAATGCTACTGTAGCTCTTTTTGTGCTGGTTCAGTTGATTTTTAATCGCGAATGGATGATCACAGCCCTATTACAAGCCAAATACTTGAACTCGATCAATGAGAAAAGTAAACAAAAACTTTTACCTTGGTTCACGCCTTGCGCATCACACTTTTACAAGTGCATTGTCCACAGTGGCAATCCTCTCATAAATTATTATTACGAACTGATAAAATTCGCAAACTGAAATGATAATTTCACTTTATCGATTGCTGCTTTACAGCTCCATATTTCTTAGTCTCGAGGGACTGTCGTCTCGAGGAGAAATCGTGGGAACCTAAGCCCGGGATATGGTCAGCGGTAATTGTACTTCCTATTAAAACAGGAAGTGGAAGTGCCCAAAGGTTTAGCAAAAATATCTCCTTTCTCTTTTTTTATTACTGAAAAAGTCTTTTCCACGATTATTCGAAATTTTAGACTTGTTTTTAATTTCTATGTTCAAAATTATAAACACAATAGCAATACGTGATCGACGCGTGTTTCTTTCGAATGTACAACCCATGTAAATTTCTGTCTTTAGAGATTTTACCACTGATAACGCACTGTATCTTTAATTACAACACCTTGCGGAGTGAAGTATGGCTTCACTTTCTTGTTCATTTGTAACTTTTTCAAATAAAGGTTGTGATATATCCAAGCGCTTTCCAGGGCTAACCGAATATTTTCCACTGACGTCATGCCACAAAGATATCAAGGCTCATCTAAGAGCAATCAATGTGTCTCAGACAAGTGTTCTTACAGAGAAAGATTTAATTCTCGCTCGCTCTGGTCATTTTGAGGAGGAAGGTTTAAACATGACAGTATGTCCAAAGCACCGAGCTGAACTTGGGATTTTTTGGCGACCTGGAAGAAAATGCACTCATCCGCTTCACGGGGGTCGCAATGGGAGGCCCGAAAGAGGAGCAAACTTACAAATGTGTAAAGAAGCTATGAAAAAGTGGAGAGTACTAATTCCAGTCGGAGCAGGTAACGAAGCAACACGTGTTTCTATTTACATGCCTTAAAGCCAACATTTATTGTCATGTTTTCACTCTTGGCATTGATTCAAACAAAATGCTGAATGCAATTTGTTGCAGGAATTTGCAAACGTTGTAGAATCGATCACCTTGAAGCCTTACGAATGAAGCAGTCAGTGGAGGATCTTCGTACAGAACAATATGAGCCTCCAGACCAGGCGCAGTCTGATGTTTTGCCCAGTTTTTCGGTCCACACACCAGACCCCTTCCTCTCTCCTGCACCACTCGTGGCAGACGATGTTGAAAGCTCTTTAGAGGTATGCCACTGTTTTGTTGCTCTGTCGATCATTTTTGAAAGTGGAATATTTAAATTTTTTTAAGGAAAGAGATTTCGACTAAATTAAAAGGATCTATATTCGTAAAGAAGATTGAAATGAGATCCGAGGAGGCATTTGGTTTAAACGGAGATTGCGAGTTTTAAAGGGTCTGGGGTTTGCAGTTTTTAAAAAACCTGCATAATGCACAGCAACCTTTCCCCGCGGGGGATCCTTTCGTAAGCCCTCATACTGCGGTTCAAAAGTGATATTGGAGGTCATTACAGGTGTTAGCTACCAAAAGAGATAATATTAGTTATTCAGTTCACGTTGACTGTTAGACCCTCCCATTAGAAGTTTATTTCTATGAATCATGTAAATTCATTACGCTTCTCTATACCTGAACCTTAAGAGAGGTCCCCTTCTTGAGTGAAGCCTCTCTTCCCTGTGTGAAGGGAGTATCCCTTCCGGGAAAAAGGGTTTGCCTGGAGATGAACATGCTTAGCAAAAAAAAGCCATTTGCACAGTAGCAAGTGATTTTGGAGGCGATCTTCACCCATTGTGATGTGCTGATTCAGCGTTCCGGGAGCACAGACGTCACTGGTCACCTCATTGAAAACAGGGCACTTTTTTGGGACTAGAAACTTATTTCACTTCAGCTAAACGTCCGCAGCCATGCGAAGATTAAATCATCAATTCTGGTTTCTTATGCAGCTCCGATAAAGGAAAATGTGTAAAATGAATTCCACCTTCACCAAAAAATCAAATTCTTCATCTTCAAAATTCAAGTTATTGTCTATATCTGTAGTTTGTGTTTTTTGATACATAACGTATTGTATCATGTAGTAACCTAATGCACTAATAAAATTTGTTGCTACTTTATAGCTTAGCCTACCAACCAATCTCGGTAGTGATCTGCCCCTAGTTACAGGTGGAGCCCAACCAGGACAACCAGGTGATGATTGCTCCGACGTTTTTTCTTCTGGCTCACAGGAATCATTAACCGCTGTGGAAACATCCTTGGAATGGCAGCCAACGCCACAAGTACAACTGAAACTCCACGCCCTTAATAACTTCCTGAGGCATGCCGATGGAAGTTTGAGCCCTGTGCGGTCTCAATTAAGCACAAATGCCGATAACGTCTCCTCTTCCACCGCGCGCTACTACAAGCGCAAAGGAGCACAAGTTTTGGAGACGGTATTTGAGGCCATAGCACCTGGGAAATCAAAGTGGCTTACGCAGCAAGTTATCGAAAAGTACTGTCATTCCACTAATCCAGAGGTGAACACTCCTGAACAGACATTACTATCTAGGCTCATTATCCTTTACAATGAGGCCTCAAGTTGGTACACAAGGCAACAAATCCTGTCGGTCTTTGTCTGCGACTACTCTAAAACAGAGTTATTAAACTACCTCCCAGGATTAAGTAAACGGAGAATAGATGAGGCCAGAAAGCATGCGAACCTTAACAGCCCCGGTCAAGTGATCGATCTACCTGTATTGCAACGATCTCGTCTTGATCCAGTCAAAGTCGATCACTTTTTGGATTTTATTTCAAGTCCATCATTTCTTCAGGATGTAGCGTACGGAACTAAAAATCTGAAACTGTCGGACGGCCACACAATAGAAATACCTAACGTGGTAAGAACAGTCGTAGCATCCCGACTTATTCGGCTGTACCAGGAGCATTGTAGGGAATCTGGGTTTGAACCTATCGGACGCTCCACTCTCTTCAACATCCTCAAGGTGAGAAGAAAAACTCATATGCTAAACTTAAGTGTGCTCAAGCATAAGCTGAGCCAGTTAAGCCGAATATACATATAATTAGAACTGAATCATTGAATTTTGCAATTCTAGAGCTCTGATTGGCTTAGCCATCATGATATATGAACCATCAGTACCATGCTCTCCAAATATGGTAAATGTACGCCTCTGCTCAAAATTAAAAACAAGCTGAAAATCGGTTGTTTTTACAAATAAAGTCGGGAAGAATTCTCGATATTTTGTGGACGTTTTATACTGTGTAACACTGCTCGAAAAATTTAATTTACATCAAATTTACTCAGCAAATTTAGTGCAAAAAAGTGCAAACTAAGGTTAAATAAAAGGCAAAAATGGTAAATATCGCATTTGCCCTCAAATTTACAACCCCACGTAAACTAGCATGCAAATGCGGTATTTACCATTTTTGCTTTTGATTTACCCCTAGTTTGCACTTTTTTGCACCATATTTGCACCGAGTAAATTTGTGTAAATCCAGTTTTTCATGCAGTAATATAAAACAACCTTTCCACTGGCGCTTGTTGGATATGAGATGATTATCTACCATCACAATTCCAATGTGCACTCGTGGAATAATAATGTTGTTAATCAAGGTGGTTAGTGTATAATTGTTAAATCAACAAAAATTGGTACGATACGGCTAAATTAGCACTGCTAAATTAATCAGCTAAATTAAGTTACTAGGCAATTATTACAACTAATTGCACAACCACGATTCTTCCTACAGATATGTGCCGCTTCTCAGAAGAAATCGCTGTCTGGCTTAGATAGTACACAGACGGATGGGGTTGACGGCTTCACCTCTCTAGATGAGGCAACAAATACGCTTTCTACTTTAGGTTTGTACATTGTTAAAACAAGAGCATGGAAAAATGTTATGGAAGCACACCACTGAAAACGACGTGATTAATAAAGAGTTACTGTCATACCGCTCTTCTCATTCAATCTATTTTTTTGTTTCTGATAGTCTCAAAAACCTCTGATAATTCTTTATAATCAGCTAAGGTTGACCTAACTACATGTACGAAGACATTTGCGATAATCCAGTAAAATGGTGTAATAGTACTTGAAATCAACAGAAAAAGGCAATGCAACCGAGAAGATATTACGGTAACTCAGCTCTTAAAAACAAAGTTCATACGTTTTTCAAAGAAGAAATAGCCCAAATACTGTTAAAAAATCACAGCAGGGAAAAACTTCGACAGATGACAACTGCTTTTTGAAATATCTGCAGCCTCCCCGTATCCGCTGATTCTATTGATCGGCTCAGTCACATCCAATAGTTGCTAGTTAAGAGAAATCAATCACGCAAATATTTTTGTCTCTGATTTTCTTTTTTCAGGCTTACATGAGCAAACAGCTAGAGATATCACTTCTCGCTTACAGGTGGCAAAAACTTACTTGAAGACCGATTATAAAATACATGTGTCCAGAGCTGATCCTTGCGCTGATCATTGCAGTGTTTATGCACTCAGTTCTGATGAGCCAGAATACCAGGGGTACTGCGAGCATGAGCACAACATGATCTGTGACAGATGCGAAAACTATCGAAATGCTCTTGCAGACCTTCAGCTATCGTTGTCATCTTCTGCGGTAAAGTATAGGTGAGTATAGACTCCTGCCTCTGAAAGAAAGTTATTTAATGAAGGCAGGCGCTGACGCAAATGTGAAGGAATCTGAGCGGAGAGCGTGAACACTACTGAGCAGCAAACATGAACCCAGTATGGTCGTAAAGATGCTGCAACTATCGAAATGAAGTAGGAGAACTGACACAAGTTTCAGGAGGAGCCCGAGGGGGTGATGACCAATAAAAATGAGGAAATGGAGGGACTTCAACGTCGCCTGTGTCCGCTTACTTGCCCACGCACTACCCCCACGTCCACGCTTCGAAATGCTTTGCTTTGTCGCTTGTTCACCAATTTTGAACAAGCAATAGAAATCAGTTTTTAATCATTCTATAGAATATTTAAAACGTTGATATTGTCATATTAATTTACTTAGCACTGAAAAATAATTTAGTTTTTTTTTTTCTGTTAAAGCGGTAACGACCAACAGGAAGAAATAAGATACAAGATTGACACCGCTTTTCCCAAAATTGACGAATGGAAAGCCCACATCCTTCGGGCAGCCCACCAGGATGGTGCAAAAAGTGACATAATTGACAATTTGTTGACAAGCCAGGTCTTGCTGATTATGGATTGGGCCATGAAATTTTTGCCAGCCAGCTTCAGAGAAACACAGCGGGACTGGTTTGGCAAAAAGGGAAAATCGTGGCATGTGACAGTTGCAGTGACTAAGAGTGATGATGAGGAGATAGAGGTAATTACCTGAAAATGGCTAGTTTAGAACCGTCTGGTTTGATTGAAACTATGTGTGGTTAAATACTAATGGAAGGGGGGCTGTTTTATCAAGTTAGAAATATGCTCCCATAAAAATGTTATTTGGGTAATGACGGCGTCGCATGATGTAATCCCTGTGCACCACCAGATGCCTGAATGTATCTGGAGTAGTTCAACTCATTGCTAAGTCCGTCTTTGATTTTTTTGCTCAGGCCCGAACCTACATCCATTTGTTCGAAGAATGTACTCAAAATTGGTTTGCTGTGGCTTCAATCATAGAGCACACACTAACAACGCTAAACGCGGAAAAACCGAACATTCAAGAGGCCTTTTTACGGAGTGACAATGCAGGATGCTACCATTGTGCTTATCTAATCTTGTCACTTCCTAGCATTGGAGAGCGTGCAGGCATTATTATAAAGAGATATGACTTTAGTGATCCACAGGCTGGAAAAGACGTTTGCGATAGAAGAACTGCTGCATTGAAGGCCCACATGCGACGTTACATAAATGAAGGTAAGATTTTTTTATTGTTTGCCAGTTTGGGCCGGTACAAAAAAGAAAAACATTGCTCGACTTCAGGTTGCCACCGGGGCAAGAAAATTTGACAACACCACCCCCACATTAAGGCAACTCCAATAGTTGCCAGTGGCTTGGCAACTTGAGGTGAGAGACGCTGTAATGAAATTTAAATGCTTGCACGGACTAGCCCCAGCACATCTGCTGTTTACTCTCTCAATACTATACACAGAAACAAGTTGGATGTTCCGAACAGCTACCGGCCGGTCAACGGTCATTTGTGTACAGAGCCACTCGGAAGTTTACCCCGGACTCTAGCTGATGTTAATTGTTAATTTAAGGATGTTCTTTGGAGTAGCGCTTGCGAGAATTTTATAGTTTCATAGAACCTAGACCTAGACTCTTTTTATACTAGCTAGGATAGTTTTTATCTATTTCTAGTTTTTGGATGCATTTGTTGCTAAAAAAACATTTATTCGAGTGACAAATAAAATTATTTTTTTAAGGTCACGACATCACAAGTGCTGGAGACATGAAAACTGCTATTGATTCCTATGGTGGAGTTAAAGGGTGCCATGCAGCAGTTGTGAAGATTCAGGAGTCTAACCAAACAATGGAGAAGCACACGATGACCGGAATCCAGGCTCTGAATAATTTCAGCTTCGAGTCAGCAGGTTTGCGAGCATGGAGGGCCTACAATGTGGGCCCTGGAAAGCTTTTCACACCAACACAGGTGAAGCGATTTGGTTTACCTCAGGGGCCTACCGGTCTGCAAGTCGTGCAGCCCTTTAGTGTACCACGGGTGGATGTTGGTGTCTTTAGATCTGTGTCAACAAGGGTCGAGTGCGTGCAACCTCAACCTTGCACTCCACAATCTGTTAAAGATTCCCCAGCTGATGTAGCTACACGAGCTTTCTTCTCCTGTCCAGAGGAAGGATGTACAAAGACGTACCAGTCTTTTACAAATCTGCAGAAACACCTGGATACGGGTAAACATCTTGTCAAATTAGAGAGAGAATCGACCTACGACAGTGTAAAGAAGAAATGGGCCGAGATGTGCAAAGAGGTCTCGGGGAGTTACATACACAGAGAAACAGCTTCCAACCCGCAAACATCTAGGTATGATCCCACTTGCCAGATCTCCAGCGGATGGGCGTTAAAAACAACGCGAAAAGCAACACGCTTTACTGAAAAAGTGAAGACACATCTGAAACAGATATTCATGGAAGAGGAGGAGACGGGAAGGAAGGCAAGTGCATTTGATGTGTGTAGCAAAATGAGAGCTCTTCGGGATGACAGTGGCAGGAAAATATTTAGCAAAGAAGAGTGGCTGACTACAGAGCAAATAGCCCGATACTTCAGCAGATTATCTGTTCTGTATAGAAGTGGCCGTCTAGCCATAGAACAAGCTGATCAAGATGAAGAGGAAGACTTTGTTGGAGAGGCAGAAGAGATGCGTACAAGGCTCGAAATAAGAAGACAGTTGGAACTTTAGGCCATGAATAATAGTGCTTTAGGTACATGCTTCAATTAGCCATTTTCAAAATTAGGGGACTGGGTAAGATTTTTCAATAATTCCCAAGATATCAGTTCTACCTCTTTTGAAAATGTCTCGATTGAATTGCAGCATGAGCCCATAATGGTACCTGTTTTCAGCTGTTTATTGGGCCATTATGCATACATAAACGAAAATGTATATCACGCAAACCTTCTCGGGTGTAATCAGGATATAAATACAGTATTTACCATCGTTGCACAAGAAAAAAAAGACCCAATATATATCTCACCATTTGTACGAGACGTACGTTGTTTCGCGCTCGATTACATGGAATTACAAATAGCTTTAACCGCTGACTAGAAATAACAACGTCTCTTGGCTCATGTTCTCCAATATTGCCATGTTTGACCTGTGTATTTAACCTTGTTACTGCGCCAAGTCAATAATTTATCGTTTCTTCGGCTAAAATAGAATTAAATACAGTTGCTAAACTCCCAAATTTACTAGCAAGAGCAAAATGAAGTATACGAGGGAAAGTATCAGGAAGCATTCATTCGAGGCCGCTGGAGCGTAGAGTGAGTGTATTTTCATACTTATTGTCGAGGTCAAGTTGATGACCATTTTTTAATCGTAATTCAAATTTCATGCTAAGAATAGATAAAGATTAGCCAGGATTGTTTATTTTGAACACACGGCATATTTAAAATGATAGGAAATACTCGCGCGCTCGTTCCAACACGAGGGTTCTTATTAATAGAACCTGGATGCTATTAAGCTTAATATTACCATCATTTTGGTGGATACAGCAATGAATGTTGCTTTCATGTATGACCCATACGTAAGAAATAATGTAAAAAGACACTACTTATTTCACTGTTTGGGAAATTGCGTGAATAAACTTATCATATACTATTTTGTTTTCTCAGATTTATTCCCTCTGTCCTAGAGGAAACCCGTTCATGTCACGGGGCTCGGACCGCTTTTAAAACCAAAACATGGCAGATGCCAAAATTTTTATTCGCCATTTTATACGTCTAAGGATAGGTTTAAGTCTCTGTAAAAGCAGATTTGAAAAAGAAAGTTGGATTTTTCAGATATTTGGATCTAAACGTGAGCTATTTTCTGTAATTTCATAATCTTTTATGACATGGGTGAGCACTGACATCCCTTGATTGGCACGTGTCACTCCAAATGACTTGAAACTGCCGGTATCAATTGGCATAGGATTGACCTTTATTTGTGTAGAAGGGGATTAAAATTCATTATATCTTGTAACCAGGAGCAGTGTCTAATTTTGATGCTTATTTTCGTGAAATTTTGATGATTAAGGGCAAAAATCCAGGGGGGGTGGTCTAACTTCCAAGGGAATAGTTGGATATCAGACTTACTTTGTCTTTGAGAGTTATTGGGTGGGTCCTTCAATCTGACCAAGTTTCACCCAAATCGGAGAGATAGCTTGTATCACGCCTGCCTGGTCCTCTCGTGGACACAGTCTTAAGTCCCCAGTCGCGACTGACAAGCGGCGCGAACGACTTCGTAAATGTTAAAAGCTATTCAAGAGAGAAACTTCTGCACGCAGGGTAGCCCATCAGTTCAGGTCAGTGCCGAGCTAATTCTAAGCTCTCTTGTGACAACAGCCTTTGCTTGCACACCTGGCGTAGCACCATTGTTAGACTTTTTCCCAATCTTGTTGCGACCCTCAAATTTGAACACGTTTTTATTTTTTTGGACTTGATTCATGAATTTAAGAAAATTTACATAGCTTGACCTTTGTTTCTTCTTTGGCTACACAGGGTTGTTGGAAGATGTAGAAAGTGTATGAAACTCGACAACGATGCCAGATTACGGCATGACTTCTCGCAGTACAGAGCAATGTTGAAAGACCTGAGGCGTTCAGAGGAGAGCTTTGAAGATGGTTCTAAAATTGCCTACCTACTCCAGGTTGGTAAACGTGCAGATTCAGTAATCTGCAAGATGTTTCGGTATAAGAGAGACCGAGACAACTAAACTTATCTGCATTTTCAAGTCCTTCGCAGTGAAAACAAATCACTTCGTCACTGTAAGCCTCACCTTTTAGCCTGGCTAGTAAATGTTGAATTGGAGGCTTATGTAGTCGGTTTGGATCATAATTTCACCCCAGTAAGAGCATGTTGGGTAATGCGGCCAGTTAGCAGTAACCATCAATGGAGCGAATTTTCCCTTCCTAAACGGTCGTTGCCATTTTTTTAAAAGACACTCAGTGCCTGAATTTTTTTCCCGGGGAAGGGGGGGGGGGGGGGGGGGGGGGGGAGGGTACTGCCATGTATTGGCTATATAGGTATGTGCTGCTTTGATGGCTATGGTTTTCAAGCAGTTTACTCTGGGATAGGGTATATAAATCAGAGAGTTTAGGTCTAGTTTAGCTATCATTTTCCAGGAAACTGATCAGTTGGTTGAAGATTTTAGTCTATACTAGCGAAACTGTACCGGGAATTGCCACTCGAAAAAAAAAACATGAAAAGTCAAATCTGATTTGTTTTGGCTGGACTGTGTTTGTGACCTCAGTAGTTTCTGAAAAACAGCTACTCTGGGATAGGGGCGGGGGGATTTTGGGAGTTTAGTCTAGTATAGGGTAGCAAAATTCACTTGAACGAGCTCTGGTATAGGCTAAGGATTCCAGGGTCGCAGTGGCACATCCCCACCCAAAAATTCCTAAAGTACCCCCCCCCCCCCCCGAGAATTTTACACAGGCTGGCGCGGTTTGCCCCTTTGAGAACGAGAACTCTGCACCTTGGTTAAAGGAAGCAAAAATCATAAAAAAATTCAAGATTACATGAGTACAAAGCCGAGGTGGCCACTTTAGAAAACAACTTAACCTGGCAAACGGGGCCATTCCGGATCATGTAATCAGGCTCTAAGAAAATTTTTGTCCTGCTTTTCATAACTATCTTTCTAATTTACACATAGGGTCATGAAGCAGCTGCTCGGAATAACACTTCTCTACACATCCTGGTTGCTCTAGCTTTTTCTCTAACATTTTACGCAACTCTGCTTTGAAATTTCTTTTTTTCGTAGACATTTGCTTCATACTAACTTAATCCACACAATTTTTAACCATGACGAAATAGGCATCAACTGTCATGTCCAAACTAAAAGATCTTTGACTAAATCTTTTCCTCTATTTTAGGAACCTGATTTACGCTATCTTGTGGAAAACATTTGGAATGGTCAGAGCGTGCTCAGCGCTCACGAAGACCTGTTTGACCTGATTCTTGTACGGTGGAATAAGTACGAAGAGTGGTCACCGTGGAACTGTATCTTGCTCACAAAGGAAGAGGCATCTGTTCACGCCAAACTGGAAAACGTTACTGAGGTACTGCTGGTTTTCTTTGTTGTTTTAAACCCGTGGCCAATAGATGGGTGTGGGGAAGGTGCCTGAGTAAACTGAAGAACCGCAAGCGAGCGTGAAGGTAACCATCCCACCAGGCACCGAAACACTAAGAACCTCAGTGGAAATTTTTTAGATACTCACCAAGACCCACCCAGAGGGAGGGAAGGGCTGGGAGCAAAAAGGCTTTGACACAAGCACAAGCAAAGACAACGCATGCAAAATGAGTTGACCTCCAAAGGAGTGCTGTAAAAATACTGGGACCCTGAAAAAGCCTTAAGCCCACCCCACATAAGATTAGCTAGACTGCGAGCAGTCCCTCTTCAGTCAGTCGAGTCTAAGCTCGGCAGGACAGGAGAGGGCGAAATGGCCGAGAGGGAAACTGGAGAGAGGCGAGAAGAAGAGGGACTGCATTCTCTTTTGTAACCGACGCGTTCAAATTCTCCGCAGCCCCAGCATCGGAGAATTGGATTGGTTGATAAACAATAGGATGCTATCAGCGCGTTGTCATTTCAATTTATGAAATTCTAACATATTGACACATCAAATGTAACACGATGCACCTAAATAGCCAGCATGTTTTGATCAGAACGAATTTTATCTGAACGTTTGTCTGAGCGTCTTGGCGGTCTGATTTTAAAGGAAAAACAGAAGCTTGCTGTTGAAGCACCAATGTCAGGAAAATACTTTTTAGCGGTATTACCGACTGGCTTAAGCAAATCTGTCATTTACCAAAGCTTCGTTATCGCGTTATTGTGCTCCAGTCAAAAGACTCACACTATCTTTAGAAAAACACTAAGCTGGAGTTTACTGAGTCACAATTCACTTCTTCCGTGATAATTTAACATTCTGCAAAGAAAACTAAATAGCTGGGCCCAGCGTGATACAGCTTTGCAGAAAAACATTACACTCACGGACTAAAGAAAATCGCTTAGTTATTCAGATCCAGAGGGCGCTTTGGAAAAAATTGGAACCCTTATTCAGCCGTAATAAAGAAGCTTTACGCTTCAAAAGAGGTCAAAGAAAATGCACTTGCATCCGAGGGCAAATCCTGCCGACCAGAATCAATAACTACAGTAAATCAATATGTGTGTCAAGACCTCTCAGTGTGAAACATGCGGCTAAAATCACATTTGCTCAGTGAAAATGTAGAACCTTCCAGAGCAAATCTACCCAGCAGAAAAAAAAAAAATCTCATTGGAATAAGCAGCATTTTGGCATGAGGTAAAGATAAATAAATTCGGGGCACAGGTAAGGAACAGTTTAGCTTGGAAGAGAGGATCTCGCTGAGCGGTCCGCCAGGCTTGGACGTTGTAAATAAATTGTGTGAAGAGATGTAAGTCCGTTCTCTTTAAAATTTACCTTACATATTCGGCAAAAGTCAGAGGCGTCCACTTCCAGATTGGGCTTTCTTCCTCTCCCTTTGCGAACTACCTTTTTTTGGGGTGTATCTTCGTTCACGAAGAAAAACACACGTTCGATTTATTAAAGTGCCGCGAACCCGTGGGGATATAGCGCGCGACAAATTGAGTCGCAGTTATTAGTTATCAAGTGACAGACCAGTTTATTTTTAACCGGTTGTCACCTTTGGTGGGCGGAGTTACCCGAACGCGTCTGGTTCAAAAGAGAATGCAGTCCCTTCCTCCTCTTCCGCCTCCTCCCCAGCTTCCCCTCGGCTTTTTATTTTTTGCCGTTTTGCTCGCTTCGCTCGATTTCCTCGCTCGCGTGACCATCCTGAGGGACTGCTAGCAGTCTAAAGATTAGCAACGGAGACCGAGGGCCAGCATTGCCTTGTGTTTAACCTCACTTAAATTACATTTAGCCACATTTCATGTTTTAGAGCGTCTTTTAGTCGGATGTGGAAGGGGGGATCGGGCCAAATCAGATGCAGCAAATACAGTAAAAACCCGCGACTAAGAACTTGCATTTTCCCACGTCAGTCTAAACAGCTTCTTACATAAAGGTTAACTAGCATAAATTTAGGCTGTTAAGGTTCTATAGATTCTTATTTTCTGAAGAAAAAAAAATAGATTATAGCTAAGAGTAATTAGTGGTATTCAGCTCATTCCTTTGGTAAAACCCGGATACCGTTACAATAATTATAGTTGGAGTAACAAAACGCCTTTGTCTCCAAAGAGGATCATAAATGTTAACTTATCTTATTTGCTCAAGTATACAGATTTTTTTTTTATTATAGATTTTTAATAGAAACTAAGAACTTGTTTTAAATTTTGGGCTTCACAGGTTCTGTTTAGAGGGGGCCTAACTGGCAAATTTTAGCCTAACCGGTTTTTAAAAAACTAGTTCTTTAAGTCGCGGGCTTTTACTGTTCTTCAAAAGTAAGTGCATGATCGTTCGTCGATGATCGATCCTTGTAAATGATGATTATTAACCGATGTTTGCTTTCTCGTTTGGTTCTTGCATGTTGAGATATACTTCACAAAGTCCTGGAATACGGAACAATTATTGCAAGCAATGGTTTTACCCATGCGAGCAAGCTCTTGGTGGGGTGGGGGTAAAGGAAACGCCCTCCATTTTCAGCCCACCCCCACCCCCGAAAATGGAGCTGATTCCCTTTACTTCCTTCGATTATCCTCACTCTCACTTTGTAATTCTTTCCATCAGGCATACGGGCGGATGTTTATCGGGAAGATTCTACACAAGGACCTACTGGCTCGTAACCACTTTTCACGCCTGCCAGGCATGGCGGAGCACATGAAGCAGAAAATTTCTGGACAAACTAGAGGAGTGGCTGCTAATAACGGGGCGAGAGCGGCAGCACTTAAGGCGTAATCTTCGCTGTTGAAATACAGTTTATAAATTCGTCATTGTTTGGCCCTCCGTAACTGTAGGTTCTATACATTGTGCATTAGAAGGAAAATCTTCGTGACCAAGTGACAAATCATTCTGATGCGTATTTTGTTTTATTTGTTTCTTTAAAGATGTACATATATAGGTATTATTTCTTCAACAGTATTAGATCAAACTTTTGTCTTGTTCATTATTGTAAATAAAACAATAACACTGAAACAATAGCCCATTCTTCCATCTGCGTCGTTAAAAACCGCTGTCGAACGAAAGACATGGCTTGTAAATAGAAAAACAACAACAACAACAACAATTAAATCTAAGCAAAATCTACTATACTTCAAAGCTTAAAGATAATTTTCGCTGTTTAAAGTATACTTAACAAATATGCGCTTTGTAGACTGTTTACAGATGGAAAAGTCGTTACGCAAAGTTGCCATGGTAATATAATTTCTGGAACGCAACAAACCGTGGACGGACCTGCAAATATGGCAGAAAAACGAAAAGAAGGACATGTATGACTTTCCTGTGCATAATTGCTCTCAGGAATATAACGTTAGCCGTTCTGTCTGTTGTTGAGTCCAGAAATTTTGCTACCATGGTAACGTGACGTCACACTTCTTACTGACCTTCTTGGAATGAATTAAATAACAGAATGCTTGGATTTAATGTCAAAATATCCTTGCCCAAAACATGTGGTGGAGACTATCACATAATTACTAATTCAGCTCCATGATCACTTTTCAAGAAAACGTTCTTTACGCGAAGAAACACGAAACAGCCTTCATAAAAGTGACGGAGAAACCAAAGTCATTTTCTCGGTAAAAAAAAAAAAGACTTCACTGCCCAAAGTTAATATTGAATTATTTAAAATTTTAATGTTAAACTTCGCATACGTTCACTCCAATAGAGCTAATTTGTTTATTCAAACAAAGTTAATTCGCACCATTTAGCCAATTTCCTTCATTTTCAATCAAACGTTCAGGCACAAGAAAACCTCAAGATTTCCTTTTGGGGAAAAATTGATTTTGTTCTAGGTCTCCTAGCGAGAGATATTTCCAATCATTCATATGCTCCAAACAAACCTTTGACCCAGGTTTTAAACCCCTTGTGTGAAAAGTTTTCTGTTATAAGCATCGTACATGATAAACTAAGGCATGTAATTAATGGTCTACGGCCAATCTACATTGTCGTATCAGTGCGACCTGCTCTCAGTTGGCTTGTTAGCTCAATTGGTAGAGCGCTGCACGGGTATCACAGAGGTCAAGGGTTGGAATCCCGTACTTCCCTGCTAGCAGAGGTCTCTCACGTGAGAGACCTGCTAGCAGGGAAAACCCGTACAAGCCTGATTTTTTTTTTTCAGGCTTTCTTTTCACAAATATAACTGCTACTCAGGTGAACTGCGATGATCTTCTTTCATTTGCATGCATATATTCATAACTTCATTGTGCAATTAATGCATTATAAGTTAACTCTAAATTCAATAGCATGTTTGCTTTAATTCGTTACTCAGATACGTTTCATCTCGTCATTCCAAAACATTTTTTATTCCCGCTCATATGCCCCCCCCCCCCCCGAGATATAAGCCCCCTCCCCCCGTTTATAAGCCCACCCAAACTCCCTTGTGAAGTTATATATTAGGTCCAGGGCTTCAACGTGGGATTTTACGGAAGTGTTGTCTAATATTTGCAGATCAGCATTTTAAAATTAAATCATCACGTTTATTTCATCAACATTCAATAAATTATTTTTGCATATAATCTGGCTTCTAAAGTTCTGGGCCCAGTTGTTCGAAGGTCGATTGCCGCTAACCCAGGGTTAAATTTTAACCTGAGTTTCTTTTTCTTTTCTTAGAAGGCAAATTCCCGGATAATTTTCTCTATTTTTTTAGAGCATCAAATCATCAAATTGTAGGCAAAAGGAATCAAACTGAATTTGCTTTTATCTGAATTCAAATTTCCCACTAACCCCGGGTTATCTTAACCATGCTTTGAACAACCGGGTCCTGGCTTTAAAAGTTTAAGTTGCATTATTTCTAATTCCATCTGACATGTCGATATTATTTTTAAAGTATTATCATAATAATTACCCTTACATTTTTTATTTTACATATTATCATAATGATAGTAACTTTTCATCACTACTATTAGCTTGTGCAATTTTCTGGCTAATATAAGCTATCTCTTTGAAATCATACGTCGTGTTGTTGTTGATATAGCTTATCAGCTCCTTAACCTTCTCGTTCGATCAAAGAGGGAACGCTTATTGTCTATATAGCATGAACTGGAAACAAACTAAATTTAACAAAAAAAGCGGAATGTAAAGTGTTTGTAGGTGCCGAGCCTTTTATTTAAATGCAGTGCATATTTAAAACGTTAGGTAGAGGAGAGATCACTGGTGTTCTAGGGGACGTAAGGGAAGAGAGCAGCGAAAATTGGTAAAATGCCCTTCCCCAGCCCTGACCTCAGCTTAAGCCTGGCTTTTACTAGCGTATAAGCATAAGCATAAGGACATACCCACGCGCAGAAAGGCACATTTGATTCAATTCTCGATACCAGCTCTCCTTAACCCGATGATAAACGAGATATCGGAGGAAGCGCCCGCCATTTTGTTTTTGATATGTTCGCATGAGGTCTGGGTCAAAGTGACCTATAATTGGTTCACGTCCTGTGCTTATGCTTTTGTTTATTTCGACCTCGTTTTCATTCGTCAAAGCTACGAAATAAGCATCAGCACAACCACAAGAAGAACAAACCTGTCCATGTTTCTTGTGGTTATGATTATGCTTATGTCGACCCAGTTTTCACTTGCTTATACATGAGCTTGTGATTATATGCTTATGGTTACGCGCTAGTGAAAACCGGGCTTAAGAAACATCAGTTCTATGGCGAATAACAAACGGATCAGGCCTCATGATGCCGGTTGTTTACCATTTTCATTGGCCAACTTGGACGCTTCAGGGTTTAGGCCTTGCAAGCAAATTCGCTTTTAAGAATTGCAAAACTCAGTTCTATTCCAAGGGTAGACAAACGGTCTCAAAGCAGGAAACTACTGGTATAAAAGAAATTCAGTTGGTATCATTCCGACCTGGAAATGCGAGTGCTCCGGGGAAATTTTCTGATGGAACCAAATAGAAAGTCGCAGTGTTTCATTTACTCTCCAACCAGATTTTGTGGAAACCTTTTGTAAAACAATGTCAATAAATTTAAATGACAAATCACCTTCACCCAGTTGTTGAGAGGGTGGGGCGCTTATTTGAGGATGGGGTTATTTCAATTACATATGGTATGATTTAAGAAGTTAGTCAGAGACGTCATTATATCACTAAACATGTTTTTCATATTTCAGTTATAGAGGACCAAGAAACCTGGATCAAGATAACCAACTTTTTTCCGCTAAATTGAACCAGATTAATGCCTTATGGGGTATTTCATCTTCTATTTCCTCGTTTAGTAGATACAGGGCAGTATATAATGAATTGGTTTTAGCGACTATTAACGTAACGTTTGAGACTAACGGGATACTAATATCAAAGTGCATGTGGTCCATTATTAATTATTATTTCTAGTTTGTTTCGTAAAAAGTTTCTACTTCGTTTGGTGTGAAGGTGTTAGTTCCTGCCAGGAATGTTGAGGCGAAGCTGCTCCCGTAGCTGTACCCGCTCGGTGGGCTGTAAGTATGGCCAAGGTTGCTGTAAGAATTGGTATTGGATGACGCGTAGTTAGATGTGCGAATGTCATTTCCTCCTCCGAATAAAGGTCCATAACTTGAGCCACAGAATATTGAATGTGCTCTGCTTGAACTATATTTCCCTGTCTGAGGCAGTTTAACAGGTGCCCATCCTGGTTTGTTCACCAGTGAAAACAAAAATGCTTTAGAGTTGTACTGCCACCCACTGCTGGAATCTATCAGAGAGAAATTTAAAATGGAACCAAATGTAATTAGCGTCGTTTGTTCTGATACTCACTTTAGAAATTAAAACCACCCGTCAAGTGCATTGACACTGAAGACAAACCTGGAAACAAATTTTCCATTTTAAAACGAACACGGGTTTGATATGCTTTATTTATTTTACTTTGTTACTGTAGGACAGGTACAAACATTTCAAAACGCAAAATTAACGATAAAAAATGTAAAACAGACGAGCAAACAATCAAACAAAACTAAACACTAAAAGTAACTGTTAGCAGGCAAGTCTGTTAAGTCTTTTAACGGAAGGAGTTTCAATTGATGAATCTACAAAAACTATTCATTCCAGAAAATAAAATGCATTCTTTAGATTTTAACTAAACAAATTAAAGGACGTACTATTAAATCGTAAATTCACTCAGACGCAGTTTACACTGTGTTTTGCCACCAAGTTTTCGTTTGAACTAACTCCTGGACGTTTAACACAGTTTTTCTGATCAAAGTACATGTGAGCGCCATAGCCTTAAAGTTGCTGTGAAGTATTTTGAAAGTTATTTTTAAGACGGATCTATCTTATCTTTTAAGTTTAGTTTTTCTTTTATTAAGTCTTATTTTTGTCCACGTACTCTCTTCCTGTTTTGATCTTTTGTTTTTACTTGTACTTGAATTTATGCTTAGCTGGCGAACTTACTTGTTGCCATATTAGGAATGTTTTTCGCTTGGATGATTGCGTCAGATGTTAGTTTTTAACAGGTGGTCGTGTTTGTGTTGTTAGAGCTGACCTTGGTTCTTTGGTACTTGTCAGTTACAGCTGTGCGTAGGCTAATCTATTCCCTCTATTCCCTTACTATAACAAACCTGCTGCAATATAGGCGATACGATATTCAATAGAGCTCTCCTGGTCAGCTATAACCCAAACACGTCTAGTGTTGGCTATAAAAACCGCTACTAATACTTGAACTAGTGAGTAGACAAAAGTAGAGAAGAGTAGAAAAGTAGAAAAGAGTTAGAAGAGTAGGAATATTAAGATTGTTAACAGAAGTCAAAGAAGAACGAGAACCACTACGTGGAACTTACCGGGGCCCAGTTGTACACGGGATTGCATAGATATAGTTAAGCCTGTAGTGTTGAAGAATCCCAGAAAGTGAATGATTTGACGACAGAGAAACAAACTGCATATATGGACATAATAAAATGCTTATTTGTGGATGACTCAGTATCATTTGTTAATTCATTGCACATTGAAATGGAGGCATTTGATTGTAAGGCAGTGGTTGATACATAGTGGCATTCATCAATATGACCTATAGTAATTGTAGAGGAAGTATTTCTTTCCTGAACTGGGTAAACAGTAGCAAGTGGTGCAAAGCCTTGATCAGATTCTAATATTTGTATAGTAACATGTAATGCATCTGCAACTGCTTGAATGATAAGTGCATCAGCCCATGTACCTTGAATACAAATATTATTCAGATATATCTTAGCCATGAATTTTCGGTATTGCTCTCAATAAATCTCTCTGGGTTGTCTCTCATAAATTGAACCCCAGAAGGACGTATACGCATAAGATGGTTGCTATTGCCACATAATTGATGTGATACAGATCTAAAGAAACAATCTCCTGCACCGCCATGCATTGACTGTAAACCAAGTTCACCTAATCTTGACTGCATCAATTCTCAGAGGAAATAGGAGAGGTCAACTGCATTGTTGAGCTGTGATTTTGCATAAAAGCTCTAATTATTACCTTATGTTTTCTCACCTTATTAACATAGCGATGGAGCTTTGAAGACTTCGGTATCTCAATCGTTGAAATCTTTGTGAAAGCAAATTTCTTCAACATGCTATTCTTCTTGTTGAGACCTCTTAGAAATAGCAATGAAATTCTGCTCGGTTCACGAGCACGTCTAGATCGCCTTGTAGCACGTTTTTTAAGATGATATAAAGTTAGCTTTGATAGGTTTCACGATGAAAGGTTCACTCTCAAGTGATCGCTCGTAAATTTGTCTCTCCAAATATTCACTCTTAAATTCTCGCTCATAAACTAGTGCATCGTAAAGGCTGGGGAACAAAAAGCTGCAATGTTTCTCTTGACTGTCCTCCATGCATCGTGCTCTTCAAAATGGCGGATAAGATTTCAATAAGCGAGCAAAAATAACGAGCCAGCGATATATCTCAGTCAGCGATATATCCCTAACAATGTAACGTTGAAAAAACGACAGAAATCGTCTGCATTTTAAGACCGGTTCCCCGCCTTCGGCAGGGCACCGGTAATAACGGCCAAGATGTAAATCAGATTCCTGTTACCTCATCGTGTAGCAGGCGAGTTGCTCGAACACACCCCAACAAAATTCAGGGAAATCTTTTGGTACAGAAATTGTATCTAAAGGCTTCATGAAAGCTTAATAATCGGCTCAGCACAACAGGTCTGATTTAAATGCTGTACTGTCTTCAATTATTTTTCATTTTTAGTTTAAAGCCTAGAATTCCAAGACAAAAGATCATTATATTTATGACCGGATAAGTACTAATACTTTAGTTTTAAACGAAGGTAACTAAATAAAAAAATTGTTAAGATCGTCCTTATGATGATGATGGTACGAGAGGATAAGGAGTGGAATGAGAATAAAACAAGATCTAAGAAAAGTGAAAAATAAAGCCCTTTCAATCTGTGTATCCGAAGGCTGGATTTTTTTTATCATGCTCACTGCTTATCTTTGTATAATCTAAGCTTCAAAACAAAGCTAGAAACCGGAGCTAAACTTGTCTCTGTTTACAATGTTTACTTACCCCATGACCTGCTGGTATATCCTCCAAAAATATATCTCCCAACCCTTATTATTGTTACAGTTGGTCCCTTGCCATCACATCGTGAGTGAAATGTACTTGCAGCCCAGCCGTCCACAGATGCACGCCAACAGCGCTTCCACAGAGAATAAACGCCTTTAGCCACAGGTACTAACCAGTTGCTTAACGAGATCAAGTGGTTTCTGTTGTTTCCCACAATAACGGAGGCTTTTAAACCTATTACTAAATAATAAAATATGTTTTTTTTATATATTTATTTTGTCATCATTTAAACTAAATATATACACAAAATTCAAATGAAAATATTCGCGCAAGGGAAAATTAAATGGAAAAAAAAAAATTCACGTATGCAAATTAACCCTAAAACATTCATGATACGGCCTAAAAAAGATTTATACAAGGAATTTGATAACGAAAAACAATTCCTGCGGCTCTAAAACTCCCCATCCCCCCTTCCCCTCCCCCCCCCCCCCCCCCCCACACACAACTTTTCTACTGGTCCGTTCCTATATGAAAAGGACCACCTATCAAATACATAATATGTCTAAAATAAGAAACAAACGGCACTGGCATTGGCAAGGTAATTTAACTAAACATATACAATTTGTTTATAACATAAAAAAGACTAAAAGCGCAAGTGCACAAAAAAAAATTAAAGAAAAAGTGAGAACAAATAATGCAAAATGCGAAAAAAATAAAAGCGAGAGAAAATAACTTTAGTTTGGAAGTAAACACAGCAGTACTAGAGGTATTCTAAATTTCAGAGCTAAGATTAAGGGAATTGAATGTTTTGGGCCTTTGAATACGACGTGAAAATTTCCGTTACATTTAATTTGTCCTGCTGTAGGGCAAACGGAAGGAATTCTTACTTCTAGTGTTATATGAATGTGCGTTACAGTTAAATAAAAGCATGTCATTGAAACTATCAGGAAGAAGGCCTCTGTAAGTATAAAGATACATTATAACATAGCGCGCGTGCTTGCCCTATATAAGTCCTATTGAGCCGCTATGAACAAAATCTTTATTTACGCACGCCCGTGCGTAAATAAGATGACGTGAAAATATTTTTTTACCTGGCTGCAAAGTTGTCGTCTTTTAAGCTGCATTGCAGTTTTCCTTCTCTTAAAATATGGAAGAAACCAACGAAGAACTGCCTAATTTTTCAATCGGCATTGACCTTTTACGTCCTGATCCAACAAGCAGCAAAAATAAAGCCGAATTTTAAAAACTCGCAAGTTGCGCGTTTCACAAATTTGTCGGAAGACCAGCTGCAGCAAATTTTGGCCGAGAGACATTCACTGGGAACAGAAAAGACACCAATTGGCCATTAACAAAAAAGGTAAAATTACCGTGTTTATTGTTGTTTTTAAATTTGTTAGGCACTTTTGTTATCGCCGAACAATGCGACTCTATCAGGAAAATTTCTCTTGCAATAACAAGACCAATTACACAAGAAGACAAAAATTTATTGCTCATAAAACAACCGCTGCCATGTCTTCTCAAGTAGCCGTAATGACCAGCCATTGTTGGTAAATGAATGTAAAGTAGGATGACAGTCGTCTTCGCTAAAAAACAAGTTTTCTGGATTTCGCCGAGCAATACATAAACATCTGCTCAGCGCCGGATTCAAACCATACTCCACGACGTCTTAAGAACATGTGGGATTTTCTTTCTCAGTTTTAAAGAAAGAATTTTCTTTCAAACTAGGCGATTGTGGCGTGTTTGTAACCAGCCAGTAGAAGCGTTTGTTTTTCTGTGGCGCGCGTTACGAGAATTTTGCAGTTAATCAAAAAGCAAGCGTTTTTGTCAGCTATGTTATAAAAGAATTTGCTCATGCTTTTAGCTGTGCGTATATCGAGTTATGGATGCACTTGGGAAGTTTGGAGAACACTCAAGAAGCTAGAGTTGCACTCAGCTATCGCCTCCTACAACTCTTACGCATCTTTCGTGCTCTCCAAACCGCGTGCATCCATAACTCGATATACACACGCTCAGCATGAACAAATTCTTAACTTTACCTATTTGAAGTTCGATAACATCTTTACTAGAATTCGTAGGCTCACAAAAATGGGATTGGTATGTGCATGAAATTAAAAGTACTCCTGGAAATTAGTCTAATTACCCGGAGTTTTTTTCTTTTGAGAGTAATCAATCGTTGAGACTCGATATAACACGCGACGATTCGCTACGACGGTTTCTTGCGCAACACAACATTGCAATGTTAAAACAATGTTGCAACCATTTGAAACAATGTCGCAACCATGTTGCAACGCTGTGTTGCGCTAAAAATCATTGTTGTGGCAGAAACTTGATTTGGAAATACAATCTCCAAGGGAAATCGAAAAGTTCGAGTTATCGAGGGCTCGAATAAAATAGCCGCCAGTTAAGGTCTGAAAACGTTTTTCACCTTACAGTGAGCATTTAATCACATTTTATAGTAGAAATGAAAGATACTTTTATATTATAAATCAAAACGTATCGTAACAAAACCATAGCCTAAATATATTTCCAAATATTTCACGTTAGATTTGTGACAAACAACAGCAGCCTCCAGTACTAGTAAACTTCGTGTGTACAACACGTCATTGGGACTTCAAAATCCAGTGTTTCGGACGCCTTGCAGTAAACGGTTTTTTTTCCGACTTTTTAAGTACTCAAAACAAGGTTCGAATTATCGAGGGTAAAATTATATGGAAATGATCTGAGGGGATTAAAAAAACTACATATACGTCTAGTTAGCGGGAGGTTCGAGTTTATATCGAGGGTTCGATACCGGTTACCGAGGGAAAGTAGAGTAAATGTAGGAAGGAAATCCGAGGGAAATCGATTTGGTTTGAGTTAGCGTGAGATTCGAGTTAGCTAGGGATCAAGTCATCGGGAGTCAGCAACAGTAAATGCCTACTGATTTTGAGACTTTAATTAATCGCAGCGTTCTGTATTTGAGATTTCCAAGCTAGATGTTTATCAAGTATAACTCCTAAGAATATGACGTTAGCCTAGTAAAAACGAAAATCGATCGACGCAAGTATGAAGCACAAACACCGAAATAATTGCATTTGATTTAAATCATGTCCAAAGTTTCAATCTAGATCACCCAAATTGTATTTTGCGACAACACTAGACTGAGACGAAATCCCGGATTCATTTCGTTCCTTCCTCATTCCATGGCTTACACGATGGTAGCCTGCAGAGCAGGCGTTTTTTAACGAAAACTCGGAGGTACATTGATCGTGGCCGCCATCTTGAAAAGCAACAAAAAAGACTAAGGGGGAGGGGCGGTGGAAGGGGGGAGGGGCGGGGAGGCGAGAGGAGAAAACGCCTGCCAGCAAAGCCTATGAAATTACCGAACGCCTCCTAATTAGTCGCGCCTGACTACTTTTCCGGAAATGCAAACAGGCAATGAAAATCGATTTCATTTCTTTTCCGGTAGCCTCAAATTACTTCCGATAATAACATTGGCACGTGTTTGGAACGGTACTTTACCGGGCATTGACAACTCTAGGGAAATCTAGCGAGCGATGTACGTGTAAAAGTTATTCGGAAACGCGTCCTAGCGACAGTTGTAGGATCTGTAAATTCTCTTTTAAACTGAAGTTTGGGAACGTCAGCGGTAAAGAATTTTACTCATCGTCACAAAATCTGTTAAAACCGTCACAGCGCAAAGATTCCTTTGGAATTGTACTTGTGGACGTTTGCAAACAAGTGGAATTGGTTTTGCTGGAAGATCCACAAGAATATTCTGATCGTGTATGCAACTCCTGTGCGCGAAAAATTCTAACTCTGGGTAATTTGTTTGAGATCGTGGTACTAAACGTTCGCTTGCAACCCCTGAGAAAATGGAGAAAAGCGAAGCAAGTGCGGGTTAATTCACCTGAAGTCGAAACGTCATCTCCGATGAGACAACCCAAGAAATCACGCAAGTCGCTGGCATTTACTGGAGAAAGTGGTTCAATGTCGACGCTGGCTGAAAAAGAAGAGGAAATGTTGAGAAGACTTAACGTAGATGACTTGCCGCAGTCAGGACTTCAGGTAAAAGTTGTTTACCTAAATCCTTCAGGGAATGTTATTGTAAGAATTCCGCGAGACGATCAAACCAAAACACTGGTGAAAAACCTGGCATGTGAAAACTGGCGTGAAGTGTCTAATGCGATATTACAGCACGCTGAACTTGCACCCGAATTAAGAAACAGCATCCGCAAAGTTTTATCCAAGGAATTCTGTGAATATCTGAAGTCTGAAAAATGGGGCTTTTTCCAAAGCCTGTTGGAAGAACTGCTAATAAATCTTGCCTCGACAACAGCGTCGTAACCGCTTCCTTTTGTTCCGATCGTAATTTAAGCGATATTCCCAATCCAGCGAGCGCAGAAAGAGCTTTCTCCAGGGCAGAATCGAAGTCTTCCAAATCCGCCATGTTTTAAAATTTCGGATGAATCAGACTAAAAATACTCCTCTCGTAATATCCTCTCGTAGAGCCCGTGAAAAAAAGGTCCCCTTGATTGGCAGCTCGCAATCAAACATTCGAAACCGCACCAATCAGAGTCCCCGTCGATCTGGTGTACGTGTTCGCCAAACGAACACTAGCTGCGGGCAGGCGTATTTTTTCCTTCCCTCCCCCTCCCCCTCTCCTATTTTAAACCCATCAACCTCTCCCTTAAAATCAGTTTTTGACTCGTCCCAACTCTCTGGTAGTATTAACGTCCAAGATGGCGGGACAACGTTATTCGTTATTCCTGAAAAACAATTCATGGATCGCGCTCCAAAATACGCCTGCTTTGCAGGCTAACACGATGGCTGAACCTTACATGTAACCAAGGTCGCGTAAAGGACGTTTATATATTAGATGATACATATGTCGGTGCAAATAATGAATATACAGACCTAAGTGACGTTGCACTGCCACGTTCGTTCTTGCTTTTTTTGTTCCCATAATGTTGGTTGCTACGCAGTCGTACAAACCGTTGTCAGCTGGAGTTAGGTTCCTAATGGTTAGTGTACCTTGGTTTACTTCAACCCTTCCAGCTGGCAAAGGCATTCCAACTCTACTCCAGTTTACTGCGGGACGAGGAAAACCGTCTGCTTGACAAGTTACTTGAAAGGTAGTGAGTTGCACTGGTGCGGCGTGTGGTGGTGGAACTTTAGTGAATACCGGGAGGCCTGAAATAAAGAAAAAAAATGCCGGATTTCATATCAAACTACTTTGGACTACGATGGCATCTTGGAAAGTCATCAATGGACGAATTGAAAGGACTGCAAATTACCTTATATCAAACGCGAACAATTTTAATTCTTCTCATATCCTTGTTCAACTTGTCATCTAATATTCTAATCACCATCTTCCATTGATGTTGTATAACTAGCAATTTACGCTATATACATTTGCCGAGGAATTATGTACATCTAAAATGCGTTTTACCCGGGGGAGGGGAGGGTACTTCTATATAAGACACCAAGGGGACGTGCCGCTGGATGGGGTCGCATTTTCACGACTGGTGTGACTATAATGGGGTCGCATTTTCGATAGAGTAACTAGAATGAGGTCGCCTATTTTCGCATTACTGGGGTAAGACATTTCTTCATATTTACGGTTAGCAAACGTACCAGAATGTTTGTACTGCAAATGAAAAGTAAAGTGTTCTTTATTCAATCTAAAAAATGGGTCAATTCATAAAAGTAGAAAGTGACTAAGTCGGGATCGCGAACATTGTATACATAGCTGCCCAAAAGTGACTAAGATGGGGTCTATAATTGGCCACAAAATAGACTATAATAGGGTAGTTGTTCTGAGGGGCCAGCTACACATACTCAGTAAAAATTAGCCCAAGTACCCCCTCCTCTCCCCCCCCGGGGAGTATTACTACTTTCTACAGTCAAAATTATAAAAAAGGGACCAAATAAGGCGGCAGTTTAATTTATGGAGGAAAAAAAAAAAAACAACAAACAGCAAGAAAGTCACGAATGAAAAAACTTTACGCGGTTTCTTATATATGATGCATGAGGAAGCCCACCTAACGCTGAAGGAAAAGAAAAAAAAGATGAGGTGGGAGGGTGGGAGGACGATCACCAAAACGGAAGAGAGATATATAAAGCACAAGTGAAGATAAATAATAACGCCAAGATTGAAATCAAGCAGCAGCAAATATAACAAAGTTCAAAGTTAAATACACTTCTTACCTCTAACAGACAAGTTACCAGTGACCTCAGCCGATCCAAGAATGTTCCTGGCGTAACATGTGTACTGCCCAGCATCGCTGTAGTTCAGATCCTTAACAATCAGCTCTCCTTCTTTAATCAAATACTTTGCACCTGACACAAGCTTTTTGCCTTTGAATCGCCATTCGACGGCAGGGGATGGATTTCCTCCTATCGTGCAATAAAAAGTGGTATCTCCTCCTTCATCCCTTGTCTGTTCTGCCTGTGACAACATAACTTGTGGCGCCGATATCGATTTTCCAGGCCTTCCAGGTGGTCCCGGCATGCCTTTTGGCCCAGATTCTCCCTTGTCTCCTTTTTCACCTCTAGGTCCTGCAGGACCCGTCATTCCTGTTTTTCCAGATTTTCCAGGTGGTCCCATGTGACCTTGAGGCCCTCTCTTTCCCTGTTCTCCCCTCCTGCCACGCGGTCCTTTTGCCCCAGTGGGACCAGGGAGTCCGGGGGAACCTGCAGGACAGACCTTTTCACTTGGCTTACAGTACTTAAGGGGCATAAGTTGCTCAAGCTGTTTTGTGATTTCTTTTCTTACGTCATGTACTGTGATACTCTTTGAAGTGTCGTTTAATACTTGCCTTCGGTTTCTTGGTCGGATCGTTGTTGTAAATACCAGTTTTGACAACGGTACCCCTGCAGTAAAAATTTTATAAAAACTGTAAGAACTGTTTGATTAGCATGTGTAATCAAATGGTGACGAGTGAAATTGGGCAATAATTTCACGCGCGTTTTGTCCAAATCCTAATAATTTCCCATAGGCAAGTGAAATTATTCCCTAATTCCACTAGTATACCATTTGATTACCTATTAATATCATGGGTAACGAATTACGTTAGCAATCTTTGATCTCCACTCTCTCGAACGTTTAGAGCTTAAATTTGGCTTTAGTTAGAGTTTTTCGACAAAATGCCTGTTAGAATCCTTCTTGATGTGTTCTTTCGTGTGTTCAGGTTTTCTAAAGCGTCATTTTATACCCTGGCGCCGCATCTTCATTCATGACAGTAGTAGTAAAACAGTAGTAAACTTTATTTAAGTGTCAATCGTTCTAGCATTTTACACAATAATTGGTGACACTAATAAAAAACTAAGATAAACATTAAAATTTTGTGAAAATTGAAACCCTTATTCAAAATAAAACTCTAGTTAAACACATGCTTAAAAACCTACACTTATTCTAAATAAAACTCTAGTTACAAACGTATTTTAAGAACGTACACTAATTACATAATCACGATCACTTTCTAAAATTAACTAATGCATAAATAGTTCTTGCAGCCCCCGTCTTCAATTAAGTGCGTTAAGTCTCTTTTCCTTATCCGACGTTTAAATGTACTCACACTTTCCATACCAGGTTCCTCCTTTGTCAACTTGGACCACAAAAAAGGCCCAAAATATTTCAGAGAATGTTTCCCGTACTTAATAGTGTTAAAGCATGGTAGGGTAAAATCAGAATTCCTTAAGTTGTATCGTTTTTGTCTATCCCCGTTTATGTTGAAAAGGTCTTGTAAATACTTCGGTAGTAGGTTGTTCTTAGCTTTAAACATTAGAATTGCTATAACTTGTAACCTTCTGTTTCAAAGAGTCGGTAGGCTGGCCTGCAGAAGCAGATTCTCGTATGAGTCCGATCTACTGTTGAATACTGTACGTAGAGCTCTCTCCTGTAGCCTCTCTACTTTACGCCTGTCTGAAGTTCTACAAAAATGCCAAACGGTACTGCAATAAGTTAAATGGGGTAAAATACCAGCCTTGAATAGCTCCAGCTTGGCAGGGGTCGCCATCTTGACACTGAGACGTACGGAAGGTTGCCATGGCAATTTTGTAATTTCACATGTGAAATTACAAATTATCGCTGAAATTTCGCGCCAAAATTAAGGAGTAATTCGTCACCTATGATATTAATGAAGAACAAGGTTGTTCGTGATTAGGGGGTACCGTCGTTATACCAAGAACTACACTAGGCCAGTTAACGGACACTAGCACAGACAGGGTGGTTAATGACCATTTCTTTCTTTCATTCTTTCTTTTTTTTGTATTTTTGAATCTCCATTTTATATGACCGCTTCTATTGTTTGAGCTGTTTATAGGAGAAAGCACCTGAGTTTCCTAGCGGAGTGACTATCCGTCCTTTCCGTTCTTCCCCTTTTTGTTCTACAGAATGTCCTCGTGAATTTTAGTGCTTCATTGCTACCTCTCTTACTGGGCATGCTGTGTTTGTTTGCATGTTTGATTTATTGACCTTGAAACTTTATTCTACAGTTTATCCTGTTAGTTCCTTTCAATTGTCAGTGTCACGTATTTAATGACCTTTTGTCTTCACCAGTTCAAATTCCAAATTCCTGTCTTGTAATTAGCCCAAAGGGTTTGCATAACAGGCTTTTGAAAGGGAAAAATTATGAGGGAAATTAATCACCGAGAAAAAAAAAAAAAGCAAAGGGGGTGCAAAGAAACCAATTTTCTAGTACTGTAGATCACAATTTCTAAACAAATGGATTCTAAGAAAACCAATATCATGTACAGTGTGCTTTTACCAAATATGAATCGCCTTCTGACAAAATAAGAACAAACTTAAGCACTGAAACAATGCAATCATTCAAATTAGCTAGCTATAAGTAACATTTACTTAATACGTAATTGCTTACTTCATTCACGACATGAGGCCTTAGCATTTTACCTGAGGTATGGGCGATCCCTCCTGAAAAATGTGTCCGCATCTCCTTGCAAAGATCTTTTGGTGTTGCTTTTGTAGACGAACGTGTTATCTTATTAAACAAGCAGGGCAAGCAATCAATGCGAGATTCCAGTGCGATCAGTCGCTCATTTGTTATTTCATTCTTCACCCAGAGACACCCGCAAACGAAAACTAACATCACGGAAAGGAATGATGGCCTAATTGACGGAGCAAAATCAAGGAGGCGGTGAGATTTTGGTGAATTTAAAGATTTCATTTCTGCAGCTTCACAATCATTTCCTTTTACAGGGCTTCACTTGAAGACTGAAGACTGAAGATTGTGGGAACTTGCCAGTAAAACTTGATCCCTTACAATTTGGCTGAGTAAAGCATGAATATTCTTTTACCTATAATTGACGTGAAAGCTTTCCTGATGGCTGTTGACCCACCTCCATCTCACCTCCTCGAGTTACATTAACGTCACGAACTCTTAGTGTAAAGGGAATACCGCTATGGTTAAAAATTCATCAAAATGAAAGACCGTAAGTTTCTAACAAGAACAAATGATTATGCCACGGAATTTGTTGGTGTCACGGGAACTTACGTTGATTTTGCGCGTATTTAAGGCGTTACTGAGACTGAGCATCAGGCAATTTAGGGAGGCGGGGTGGGAGGGGGGGGGGGGGGGGGAGGGAGAAGCGAAGGGTAAAATGTCCCTTTCCTAACCTTTAAGAAAGGTTTACTTTATAAAAGTCAGTTCTGCAGTGAATAACTGAAAGACCAGTGCCCCGTTTCTCGAATTAAGTCGCGAAATCAAATAATCAAATCAGAACCTATAATTATGAGCATAAAAGCTTGAGTTCAGTAAAAAATCAGCCCATTTTGTTTGTTATAATTAACTGAAAGTATCTTTTTTTTTTTTGTCACTTTCTTCAGTTTTCATCCAATCTCCCTTGGGTTTTTATATTCGTCCCAAGATAAACTGAAATCATTAATTATGCAAAATTTCTGGAGGTCTGTAAACCAGGTTTATTAAGGGCAATGTGAAAATGGTGGAGACCTCAAACCATGTTATCTTCAAAACTGTTGACCTTCTAGCAGAGTCCTTTCGATCTTTCCTAGATAAGCGACTTCTCTTGGAAAGATCAACTGTGACTGTGCTAGCAGGGTAAACTGTTGAATCCTCAATTTGCATCGTAGCCAGTCGCAGTTTTGGAATTTGGGCAAGTGGTAAGTAATTGGGTTGTGGATTCGCTTTTAAGCACAGATTAGTTTGATTTATTGCGAAAAGGTCTCGAAGGCCTAAAACCGTTATTAAAGAACTCCCCTTTTATCTTTCTATCAGAAACATTTCAGAAATTTTATTACTTCCATCGAAATTTTTCCTTCGTCCCTTCCTATGACACCCAGCGTGCCTTACCCTTCCTGGAAGTTCTCTCAGCCGAGAAACACGTCACATAAATAGCAACTGGGTACGAGTCTGAGAACCAATTATAACCAACCAGTACTATTTACTTCAGTTGTAAATAGAAAACAAATACCATTGCGTACTAACGTTTCTTTATCTTCACTTGCTTACCAAGAGCCATAACGGTTCTTACTTAAAAAAGAGTGAAAGAAGAAGGAAAGAAAGAAGAAACTCTTTTCTAGCAAAGTTTGCTTGTAAGGTCAATCCCCCGTTGGATATAAATCAATCAATGTTAACCATGAAAACAATTGACAGCTTTAATAATGTCGTATATAGTTGACGTAAAGATGCCCTGGTTGTTGACCCAGGCCTCTCTCTTACCACTTGGTGTAACACGTGCTCGGGGTTTCAGCACAGTATGTGATGTCTAATATTGAAGACATCGTCACGTTTTAGCGCAGGTGTCAGGGATTGAACAATATTTTGTACACTTTGGCTTCTCAAAAATGTTTAAATTTCATTACTTGATATAATTCTCCGATTGTATAACATTGGTTATACAGCATCCTTAGTTTTCCTGTCAGATCAAAGCGGGGATGCTCATGTTCAGAGGAGTACCCAGCCATTTTTTCCTTTTAAGCCTAAGCTGTGGAAGTCCTCGTTGTGAGGTGAGAGTTGACGACATAGAAGCAAGCCAAATTAACGCCGACTGATAAACAGTTACAACGGATATCCTTCCTTTTGCAAAAAAACAAATGTTGAGTTAAAGGATCATGAGAATTTCGGGGTTAGTTACTAACCGACGGGCTCTTTCAGTTAAAATGTATGGTGTTATAGTCAGCATCATCATTTTACACTTATTCATAAACACACGTGTATATCTTTCAAGGTCTGTAGAGACTTGATCAGCATCTCTCTGAGTCTTTCGTGATACGCTAGGTTGAGGTTTGATGGTAGGTCGATGCCCAGACGCTCACGCAGTAGAATAAGTATGGGTAGATAACGCCGTCTGTATGTAAGGAGGAATTGTGAATCAGTCAATTGAAACTCTGCTCCTCCCCCCCCCCCCCCCCTCCCCCCTCCCTCTCCTCGACATCTGGAACTTAGCGCAGGGGAATTTAACAAAAAGCGTTAACATTCCTCGCTCCCCGGGCCAGGTAGTTTCTTAAAAACCGGGGAGCAAGGGATTATGCAATAGTGAGAGAACTCCCACCGATGTGGCCCGGGTTCAGATCCGTGCGTCGACGCCATATGTGGGTTAAGTTTTTTGTTCGTTCTCTCCTTTGCTCCGAGAGGTTTTTCTCTGGGTACTCCGGTTATCCCCTCTTCTCAAAAAGCAACATTTGTAGATGCGCTACCTCCAAATCATTATCTATTTATTTAATATTTATTTGTATAGCGTGACATTAGTAGTTCGATGTTTATCATGTTCGTGTTTATTTTCTAAATGTAGGAGTAAAATTTCTATTTTGTTATTTTCTAAAGTATTTATGACTCTCGTCATTCTACCTCTTCCCCGGGCGGTTCAGAGAAAAGTTAACAGCGCAAACTGCCACTGCCGACCAAAGGATCGTAAGCGAAAGAGTTCGCCTCTAATTTTCTTAGCGTGAGAGTAATGCAGGGAGAGGAATAGGGAAACTTAGCAAGGGCCTGAGAGATTAATCTGTTGTCGCTTGCAAACGAGTTGAACGAATTGGACTATTGTAGGATGTTCCATGCACTTTTTTGGTTCTGAAATCGTAAATAACACGATGGATAATACTCATCAAGCGAAACTGGACAGGAAGTGATCGTCACTGTTCCAGCCGTTTAGCCTACGTGTAGCCGCACCCTCCCCTCTCAAATAGTAGGGATTTCGCTAAGTATAAGGCAAGCAAAATTTAAAGCGCGTGATCTGGGAAAAAGGGGCGGTGGCGAGAGAAAGGAAGATCAGTTCTACGGCGAATAACAGAACTATCAGGGAGCCCGTTTCTCGAAATTATCGAAAGTCCCGACAGTTTTAATTTATTCAAATTTAAATCTTAAGAATATAAGCGCGGATCCAGGCAAAGAGAGTCCATTATTTTGTTAACTGACTTTACGTTATCTTCAAAATTATTGAAAACTTGATCTTAAATGAGTGTTACTCTCAGCGGCTTTCCGGGTCCGTTTATTATTTCGACTTTCGAAATAAGGTTCCTCATTGCCAGAAATCGTGGACATTTCGCGCCCGTGATTAATTGTCAGCGGAATCTCATTTTCAAAATGGCGGACAAAAACGATCGCAGTCAGGGAAAACGTATCTCCTACGACATTTTAAATAATTTGACCTCTGTGGATCTCTTTTACGACGAAAAAAGCAAGAAAAAAACATCTTTAAAGAAAATTTTAGGTGTCTACCAGGCCGAGCGGCTGATAGCAACAAAACAGGACGGGGATGTAAGTAAAACTGTACTTCACTGAACCTATTGTGACATTGAGCCCCGTAGCCTCGAATAAACTTATCATTAGCGAATGATGGAATCACTTTATCCTTTTGGAAACCAAATATCTTGTCAAATGGAAAGGATATACTATAGCTATACTAAAGCTATACTTTGTGGGTTTGTTTTTAATTTTCCCGCTTATATACTTCCATTTAAACCAAGCCTGGCATGCTAATCGAGGATTTTTCAGAGCCTGGAACCTAGTTTATATCCCGTGAAACATCTCTGGATTTATAGCAACAAACAAAATGGCGATTGGGTGAGGTTTGGAGTTGTGAAGCTTTTCCTTTTCCGTGTCCGACCGAAATGGGTCATTCGCAAATATGGCGTCTATTACTGGACTACAGATGGAAAGCTGAGGGAAATAATGCGCCTTTGGAAGTATTTTGCAGTGCCAAAATCGTCCTTTTTACGACTGTTTAGGAAACATCTTACATCGCAGAAGTGATATCGAGTCTTGCAGATTTACTTCATTGAAGGGTTTATCCTCTAATCGACGAGTATTTCGCATGACTTCGGCAAGATTTTAAGACAATGTATGGAGAAATGGAGCGTACAACGAGAGATAAAAGTGGCCATTTCGGGAAGTAAGTAAACCTAATTCTACTTAGCCATTTTTAACCCAGATGCGAAGGTTACACAGCACTTAACATGTTTCGAATCGTGCACCGAAGACCCGTAAGCTCATAATCGATATATTTGAACAAGTTTCCTTATCTCCATACATTTTCTTGTACGAATTCGCAGCCATTATGGCCTTAGTGCGCACGCGCAAGCGCCATCTTGTCCCTAATTTCTGGCAATGAAAACTAGAGAAACTGTTTGTTTGCCATTTACATAGGCAACCTGTCGGTTCTGCGTTTTGGCCTGGCAAGTACAGTTCAGGACTGATAAATTTCGTCCCGGATTTGCGTTTAGCAAAAAGCGGTTCCACTTAACAAGAAACTGCTTCAGGACCATGAAACTTGTATTAAAAGATAACCGACCTGGAAACAGGACTTTTAAGAAATTCGACTGAGTGCTCAGGAAAATTTCCTAGTGGAACCACCCTAAAAGCCGCAGTTATGCATTCACCAGATTTTCTAGAAACCTTTTGTAAAACAATGACAATAAATTACAAAATATAAAATACACCTCAAACTTGTTGTTTGGGAGGGAGCAGCGCGTATTTGGGGATGGTGTAATTTCAAGTAAATAGGGTACGTAACTATGAAAAAAGTTGGTCAGATACGTCATTATATCACTATGTATGTACTTTGTATTTAACTGTTTAAGTTATAAAAGGAAAACTGGAATCAAGATAACCAACCTTTTACTGCTGAATCGAAAGGAGCGCTTCAGTTACGTTTTACATATAATGAACTAGTTGTTCGTAGAAAATTTAAGGCATTTACCAAGAACGCGGGAAAAGAAAAAAAAATAACGCACATAAAGGATCCTTGCAAGCGCGCACATAGACATGGAAGTAAATTAAAGTGACTGAAAGGGAAAGAAAACTATTTTGTCCCATGCTGATTCCGCTGGTAGCCGAAGCCCAGAAAGTTAAAAATAAAGTAGCTGCAAAAGAAGCTAATATTTTCATTGTATACTTATTATTTAAAGAAACGTGAGGAAGAGGAGGGGAGGGGGCGCTTATTCGAGGAAGGCAATTTGATGTAATGGCCTTGGGTATGCGCGCTTATTAGAGCGTGGGTGCTTATTCGAGAAAATAGGGTATTTTTTTAATCAATCCCACCACTAAATTCTTAGGTGTATCTTTTATATTGTGCGACCATCATATTTCAGACACGGACCCTCCCGTTTTTACGTTTTGCCCAAGCGACATCACAATAGAAACTACAGAATATGAGAAACGTCTCATTTGGAAGGAGCCCTGCGTTAAAGACAATGACGATCTTTTCCCAAACATGAGAGCAAACAAAGTTCCTTGCACTTTTTTCAGAGTTCCTGGTTCATACGAAATTATATACGTAGTCGGCCACTGACAGGTCGGGAAATGAAACCAATACATATTTTTGCATAACTTTAAAAAGTAAGTGCTCTGAAGTACAGTGAAATCCTGCCTTACGACCACCTCGGTAATACGGTCACCTCATTATTACGGTTACTTTTTTTGGCCGCCTGCTGGCCATACATTTTCTTGTAAGAGAGCCCTCGTTAATACGGCCACCTCGTTAATACCGCCACCCCGTTAATACGGCCACCTCGTTAATACGGCCACCCCGTTAATACGGCCACCTCGTTAATACGGCCATCCCGTTAATACGGCCACCTCGTTAATACCGCCACCCCGTTAATACGGCCAAATTTGTTGGCCCATTGGTGACCGTATTAACGGGGTTCCATTGTAGTTTAATTTAAAGCCTGGGACCAAGGGATTTACCTGAGGAAAATTGATTTATGGGCTAAAACTTCGGGATAGACGATGGCGCTGAATCAAAATTTGGCACACATAAAAAACTCATCATTTTAAAATTTCAGAGCATAATATTGTGTTAATCAGTCACGTGATATGTCAGGACCATTTTGCGAAAAATCGCAAATTATTGACCAATTGGAAACCGGTTTAAGAAAAGACATCGAGCAATAACATTTTTCTTATTTATATCAAATATTTCTAAACCTTCATGTTTGGAATAACCGTCCATTGCACTTCAATGAAAATTTATGATGGAAAACATCATTTTAAATGTCCCATTTTAATCTAGAATTATTTAAAATTGTAATTTTAAACTTTACGCACGTTCATTCCAAACGCAAAAAGTTAGGTATGTTTATCCTCTTTCGCAAATGGTGCCAAACAAAGTAAATCCGCCACCACTTCGCAAATTTCCTTCCTTTTCAATTAAACGTTCAGGCACAAAATCTCAAGATTTACTTTTGGAGAAATTGCATTTTGTTCTAGATCTCCTAGCTGGAGATATTTCCAATCATTCATATGCTCCAAACAAACCGTTGACAAAGGTTTTAAACCCCTTGAATGGAAAATTTTCGTTATAAGCTTTTTACATGATTGGCTAATTAAAAGCAGTATTTTAGTAGAAAGCCAATCTACATTTTCGTGGCAAGGATAACTTGATGCTGATAAAAATTACGGGAGAAAGTGTCAAATTTATCGGAAGCAAGTATATTCAGAAAGCTTTATAAATATGAGCTTACAGCTCTACATAACATGACTGAATAAACATCAGATAAACATTCACACTTCATAACATTTCACTTCGTTTATTACGATCAGTCAAAACCTTGAATCCAAAGTTAAAATTGAAAACGATCCTAAGAAACAAATCACAACTACTACTGAACGCTCTGTACCTTGAAGCGACTTTAACTTTCCTAAGGTTTGCTGCAAAACACTGCTCGGTAGCTCAACTCTTCGGCGGTTCTTGTTCCAAACTCTGCAAAGGGAAATTTTTTAACAGAAAAAGAAAACCACATACTCTGTCTGAAAAGCGACATCATATCAATAAATTTGGGAATTACCAAAATATAATAGTGAGAAACAGTCCCGCCTTCGACCGCCATGTTTTGTTTCTTCTCAAGACCGTTGATCTATGGATTTGACGTAATGTGCATGATCAGTACCAAATCCGCTGGCAAGACCTTTGCTGATCGCTTTGCAAGTTGTGGTACTACTAATAAGAAAAGTTAGTCAGAGACATCATTATATCACTAAAAATATTTTTCTTTGAATTATAAATGGAAAACCTGAATCATCGTTACCAAATGTTTACGGATAATTTGAACTATATAGCTAGTGCGCTCATTTTAATCGACACTGTTTAAGTTTCGCTGTTTGCCTAAACATCTCCTTTCTTCGAATGAGGGTACTAATTTTAAAATAACCAGAAAGTAAAAGTGCTTAGTAAGACTATCACGGTCCACTCAAAAATTTATTCAAGGGGAGGGTTGGATACCTTAAACGTTAGATTATAAGCTTCCTTCCCCACGCGACTAATGGCCTATTAAAAGCCGGTTTTAAGCCCCCACCCTGCTTGTATTTATTGAAATGAATGCCATTATTCTTTACGAACCTAGTTGGCCTTAACATTACTCAGACAGGGTTTAATTTTGCTTCCTGCGGTAGGGCTGGGGGCTTCGGAGGCACCCCCTCTATACAACTTCAAAAGCCGTCGTCATATATTAGCGAAAAATAGGTATGTGCCGCCACAGTTATTCCATTCGTAAAAGATTGCTGCCATTTCTAAAACACTTGGAAAATTTTTGATATGATTTTGAAAATATGTCTATTAAAAAGAAAGAAAAGTCCAACCCAGGGTTCGAAAGCGAACTTTCGATCCCAATTTCTCGGATCTCACCACTACACTACCACAAAAAAGTTAAGTACATACCAAAGGGTATAGTTTTGGCGCCGTTTTGGTCTGAAAATGGATATAGATTTTGCCCATTTCGGTCTGGAATCGGGTATGGTTTACAAGGGAACTACTGTAGTGTATGAATGTGTTCGTCGTTTCAATTATAAATGATTATGAAAGATAGAAATCTTTTTGTTGGTGTTCTAATCTCAGCAATGATGACATAATTTCTGTCAATGTACGTATGTTGCGTTTTGTGACCACCTCCAGGCCTGAAAACGTGTATGGGTTTTAGAGGCCAGCGTCTGAAAACGGATGTTGAAATGACATTTTTTCGTCTGAAAGAGGGTCAAGATTCGGTGAACCGAGCGGCACAACCTCTCAAACAATTCCCCACTGCCTTTGCATGTGTGAATTAATAAGTTCTAAAGGAATGAATTATAAATGACCTGTAAGAGAGAAATGGTCTGAAAAGGCGGTAGGCTGGCTCATGATATGTTTATTATTAACATTACATAGAACAATATCATCATTATCTCCGACGTTTAGGTAAATAAACTTGATTGAGACAATGGCGTAATAAGCTGTTGGAAGAATTTTCAGTTAGATTTCCCTTCAAAGCGCAAAATACTTTTAAAAAAGTAAGGTGTCTGGCCAACGCATTAATTAACAAAATTTAACAGTAAGAGCGATGTCATCACGACGTCATTTATTTAGTATTATATAAATCGAAAAGTAGGTTGAGTTTGATCGTCCGGGTGAACGTAGTCCTGAAAAGGATTGTTGTTGTTGACAATGACTGACCTTTCCACAACCTGTGCGGTAGTCATCTTCAGAGTCAAAGTGAGTTGTATCACGTCAGTAGATGGTATTATATACTCTTGTCAGTTCTCTAGTCGATCTCTCGTAGTTAGTTTCGCTTCATCTCGTCAATAAGTCGTTTGTACGGCGCTGGTAACTGTTGGCTACGATTCAGTGGCGTTTGTTGTAAGTTAGTGAACCAGCTTTCCAAAGTAAGACGTTGATGGTAGTCTGTAGATTACGTTATACATGTCGCAGAGTCCCAGTCAATTTGATGTTTCGTCTGTAAATGATGCTCAGCAATGTGATTGTTGACGTCACCATGCCTCGTTGCTCGTTTGTGTTCGGTCAGTCGCGTGCTAAAGTTTCTGCCGGTTTCACCAATTTGACCAACAGACGACTGCTTAACTGTGACAATAGACGGATCGAAACGCACCAATTACTGATTACGAGTCTTCATAGCCAATAACACCACGGCTTAATTGACGAACGACCAATAACATCTTGACTTTATTGACCAATCAGATCAATAACCATAGTATATAATACCATCTACTGACGTGATACAACTCACTTTGACTCTGAAGATGACTACCGCACAGGTTATGGAAACGTCAGTCACTGTCAACAACAACAGTCCTATTCAGGACTACGTTCACCCGGACGATCAAACTCAACCTACTTTTGAAATGACTCCTGGGTTGAAACCTTTCACAGTTTTATATAAATCTAACCAGTAAGAGCTCTCGATCGTCCGTTTCCTGTTCCCACGTTGTCCAGTGCTTTTCGTTTCCAAGTCCGGTCTCCCTGCCATGCAAAATTTCACACAGCATTCACTGAACAGGTAATGGAGCAAGTGAAAATCACTCTCCAAGGGGAGATCTATTTTTTTCAAGGGAAAGAAAAAATTGAAACAACGAACTTGAATCTTCCGTTAGATGCTGTAGATAGGCTGATTGTTGCCTGGCCATAAGCTGCTCGAGTCAGTTTTTGAAACCTTATTTGCCATTCACTCTGTAGCCTGCGTCGCAAAAGTAATTTAGCCAGAGTTTACTTATTTCCGTCAGGAGTTTCCGTCTCTGTCTCCCCTGCCCTAATAACCCCGCCCAACTCCAACCCTCTTGTTCCCTCCTGAGAACGAGGCGATTTCAACCACTGGTTTCTGGTTCAGCGGTTGCCTGTTTTTTAGCAACTTATATTCATTAACATTTTTTGCGGAAGAAGTTAGGGATCTGTTAGAAAAATATGAGCTTTAATGGCCTCAAACAAATGCTAAACATCAATCCGGCGAATGCGTTTGCTTACTTTGCCTCTCTCAATTCAGACAGGCGACTGGGCTTCCGAGTTTACCATAATATGTTAGAAGAAAAATACACGTACAGACGGCCCGAGTAAAATTGTTATCTGAACAAGCTGCATCGGATCACGAGTCAAGACCGATTATTATTCCACACAGGGAACTACCTTTTAATGCTGGATACGCCGAGTAAGTTGAATATATCTATTATCATAATGGAAAGCTGTATGTCTCTCTCTTGCTATCTCGCTGGTTTGGAGTAATCGACCGTACGTAAGCTGGCTAATGACTGATCATCACACGCAATAATCAGTTTCAGTCTTTCAGTATCTCAGCGTTATTCATTGATATTCAATTTGTTTCGTACCCAACCTATAAACACAGTAGTGAAGGGGAAAATTTTTATTGATCGCGGACCCTAGATCTCTGAATAATGAATGCCTTAATTACACCGGTAGTTTATTTTTTTAAAGCCCTTAGATAGTAACTTTTAACATGGCTTGGAAGATCAACAGAATAAACTAATTGATAATTATTACATGACTCATTCAAAATATTTCCCCGATTCTGATTGGCTAAAAACACACGATTAATTCACCATAACCAGTTACTGGCTGCGGCCGCACTAGGGGACTTAACTGAGGTATTTCCAATTAACTTTTTTAAAGTTAACTCCTTTAAAATATCAGCGAGTGCGACCGGGTTGTCTTCAGTCTTAACCGAGTTTTAACCGGGTTATGCAAATTAAGCAAGAACAATAGATTTTCTTAACCAGGTTAGGTTTTTTTAAACCACCTCGCCAGGTATTTGAACGCAGGTTAACGTTGTCAATCAGTTAATCATCTCCGCCTATGTGTGAGAATGTTTTGGCTTTATCATGCACGCAAGCACAACTGTTTCGAAAATTACTTCTTTCGCCCCAAGTCCAGCTTTTCTTTCTTATAAACACAACTGAGTTAAAAGTTTTAAGAAGTCAACCTCTGTTTACTAGTAATACGGGGTCAAATTTTGTCAGTCACTCTGAGGCGAGCGTTATGAGGGTTCCTCACTGGTCGTTCCTGCACTAATGAACTACTCTTAGTACATCATGACTGGTTCAAAGTCTTGGACAAGAGAGGTCAAGTTGATGTAGTATTTATAGACTTTTCAAAGGCCTTTGACCTTGTCTCTCATAACATTCTATTAACCAAACTTTACAAATATGGTGTCCATGGAGGCTTGCTAAATTGGTGTAGAGATTATTTAACAGAACGTCAACGGCGTGTTGTAGTGAAAGGAGAGGCTTCCGACTGGTTAACCGTAACCTCTGGTGTCCCACAAGGTTCTTTGTTGGGACCATTATTCTTCATAGTCTACATCAACGATTTACCGGGGGTAATTAGTAAGGACAGCTCAATTGCTTTGTATGCTGATGACGGTAAAATGTATAGAGTTATTAGTACTCAAGAAGATCTGTCTACTTTTCAAAGTGACATAGATAAAATTTGAGATTGGTGCAAGATGAATAAGATGAGAATTAATACCAAGAAATGTAAGATCATGCGAATAACCAGGAAAAAGTCACCCTTAGTTGGGGAGTACAATATTGAAGGTCAACCTTTGGAAAGTGTTAATGTGTATAAAGATTTGGGACTATTTACTGTTAGTAATCTTTCATGGAACCAACACGTAGATAAAATAACTGCCAAGGCTAATAGGGTTTTAGGGTTGGTTAAGAGGACTTGTAGGGACTTAAAGGATATTGATACCATGAACACACTCTATTGTAGTCTTGTGAGACCTTTATTAGAATATTCATGCGAAACTTGGAACCCTTATACTAAACGTAACATTGGTAAATTGGAGGCTGTTCATCGAAGAGCTACCAGATGGATCATTGGGTCTGATGATGATTATGATACTAGACTATCTAAGCTAAGATTGTTGTCATTATCCAGTAGGAGGTTCACTAGAGATGTTACATTTTTTTTAATGTAATTAATGGACATTATTGACATTTCAAATAAGCTCATATTTTGTAAGGACAGAAATACAGGTTATACGTTGAGGAAAAATGACACACAGGACCTTGTTCCAAATTTTAGTAGAACTGATGGTTTTAAATATAGTTTTTTTAACCGGATTGTAAGTGAATGGAATGGTTTACCCAATCATATTAGAGAATCAAACAGTATTGCAACTTTTAAAAAAAATGTTTTAAGCTTTATTAAGGATAACTAGAACTTTTACATTTCTATTTGTATATATTTTTCTTATATTTAGATAGTCGGGGGCATCCCTAGTATGGCGCATTTGCGCTTCTGGTTGTCTCCTCCATAGTAAACACGTAATTTTTTAAGTACAGATATTCTGAAGTATTGAAAATTTGGTCAACACAGCAACATAACAAGTATATGTTTGCCACTGTCATGAACGCAAGCTCATATTGGAACATTAACGTCAATTTGTGACCAAAACACACGGAATAAAAACAGCGACAACTTTATTCACAAAACAGATGTTCATAATTGTTTCTTGAAATCTCAGGTCAAGGTAAAACGTCATTCACTTACTATAATATTTCTAACCACTGGTAAATCTATGGAAATTTCCAAAGACAGGTCTGGATAAAACTTTACTCTATTTATTACATTTGACCTTAACGCTGGTAAATCTATGGAAATTTTCAAAGACGGATCGCTGGATAAAACTTTACTCGATTTATTAAAACTGACCTTAACACTGGTTAATCTATGGAAATTTCCAAAGACAGATGTGGATAAAACTTTACTCGATTTACTAAAATTGACCTTAACACTGGTAAACCTATGGAAATTTCCAAAGACAGACCTGGATAAAACTTTACTCGGATTTACAAAAATTGACCTTAGCACTCTGGTAAATCTGTAGAAATTTCCAAAGACAGGTCAGGATAGAACTTTACTCCATTTACTACATTTGACCTTAACACTCAGGTAAATCTCCGGAAATTTCCAAAGACAGGTCTGGATAAAACTTTACTCCATTTATTAAAACTGACCTTGCCATTGGTAAATCTATGGAAATTTCCAAAGATGGGTCGCTGGATAAAACTTTACTCTATTTATTAAAACTGACCTTGCCATTGGTAAATCTATGGAAATTTCCAAAGACGGGTCGCTGGATAAAACTTCTTTCTATTTATTAAAATTGACCTTAACACTCTGGTAAATCTATGGAAATTTCCAAAGACAGGGCTGGATAAAACTCTACTCTATTTATTAAAATGGACCTTTAAACACTGGTAATTCTATGGAAATTTCCAAAGACGGGTCGCTGGATAAAACTTTACTCTATGTATTAAAATTGACCTTAACACTCTGGTAATCTATGGAAATTTCCAAAGACAGGTCTGGATAAAACTCTACTCTATTTATTAAAACTGACCTTAACACTGGTTAATCTAAGGAAATTTCCAAAGACATGCAGATGCGGATAAAACTTTACTCGAGTTACTAAAATTGACCTTAACACTGGTAAACCTATGGAAATTTCCAAAGACAGGTCTGGGTAAACCTTTACTCTATTTATTAGAAAAGTGACCTTAACACTGGTAAATCTATGAAATGTTCAAGGACAGATCTGGATAAAACTCTATCGATTAAAATTGACCATTAATACTAGTAAATCTATGGAAATTCCCAGACAGACGTGGATAAAACTCCACCTTACTCTTTTTATTAAAACTGACTTTAACACCTAGCCTGCGAACAGCAGACGCATTTCCGGTCGTCGCTAAATGCGTCTGCTGTTCGCAGGCTATTTAACACCTGGCAGTTCTAAATAAAACGTGAATGCATCTCTTTAAATTTTACCCAACAACTTGAATTTCCAAAAACACAACCCTTATCTTATTTCTTTGATAACTCTTTTTACCTGCTTGTGATACTTTTAGTTTACCATCCTCATCCAACTTGATACCAAAAAGGAAGACACTGATTCCTTTGGAATCTCTGTTCGGGAGATGACCAGCAACGCAAATCGGTTCCCATTTTGACTTATACAGCCGCCCTTTCGCCACACAGTACAGTTATAACGGGTCTCTGTGATTTTTTCTTTTCCACCCGTGTTACATTATATGAGCCGGTTGGTCTTCTATATGCTCCATTGTACACCTAAATGCAAGAGAACAAAATAATATCTAACCTTTACGGGCTTTTTGACAATGATGAAGCAAAAATTGTCTCCGGTAAAATAGGAAACAGCCTTTGTCCCCCCAAAGTAAATTTCCGACAAAAAAAAAAAAAAAACAAGCATCTTTTGATCACTCTATTACCTCTCGTATTGGGGCAACTTCGGACCATATCATCAACATCAGCTGGAACTTCTTCCGCCTTGTTAGCCAAAAATCCCATGCTATCTCGGAGCCAGTTTCTTTGTTCTAGACAGTGTATATTAATCCGCCAATATAATGTCGGTCAGTGGGTGTCATTTTAGATAACATCTGCTCCTGGCTGACTCGATCTCACACACATCTGTATCATAAGTTTAATGTTTTTGTGTAAATATATTGAAAGGTCTCAAAAGAATCAATCTTGTACTTTTATAATTATAAATTACTTAATTATATAATTTTAATTCTGGTTATAATCAGTCGTGAGTCACTACCCTGACTTACTCTGACTAAAAGCGGTTGTAAATTGTCGAGGCTGGTAAGTATAGGGGTGGCGAATGGTAAAATCCGAGACTCGCCGAGACGCCGAGATCCTAGTTAGAAATCCGAGCCCGAGACTCTTTGGTAAAATTTTCGAGACTCAAAAAAAGTAAATATAAACCATGCAAAAACGAGACTTCGAGACTTCTCAAAAACGCTTCCGAGATTTCGAGATCCTGCCAAAATTTTCCGAGACCCACGTTTTTCGAGGTACCATTCGCCACCCCTAAGTATCCTAAACAAGTTCAAAACTAAATCTTCTAGCGGATTTGCATTAATCGCAACTGACAGAGAGTTATCACACATGCGGCATTCTTCTTATCCGGCCGCTGCACATACAAGGTTTCAGTTTCAATTTCATGCCAGTGGAAGAAATCTTTGCGGGATCGATTTCTATTATTTTGTGGATCGTGATAACAACCGCAAATATTTGTAAGCCAAAAGTATTATTCCGCAAGGCAATTTTCATTCCAAGAATATTAGTCTATCTGACTGTATTTTACTGTTTGTTTTTCGAGCCAGTCTCGGCTTGTCAGACGAGTTTTAGGTTATCCATTCCTTAAACCTGTCTAGTAAAAGATTTATGACGTTTCCTGTTGGCTCTTAATTAAAGATTACCGGTTTCACATTGTTTACAAAAGATTCTCTTATTCACTTTTTCTAAGAGGCCCATCGGTTAATTAGATGTTGTCATTGAGTAATGGTTATCTTCTTCATTGTCAAAGTCTAAGTTCGGCCACTTTTCAAATTCAAAATCTTCCAAAAACGGGAAAAAAGGAGGCCTTAGTTTCCTTACTTAATTAATGGCGTTTCTGGAGCATTGAAGTGTCAGTAGTTTTGTTGCAATGTAGCCGTTTGCTTTGCACAAGGCGGCAGAATTCATCTCTGGTATAAACTGAATTATTATTTTCCATGCACAGAGCTGTATCTACGACATTGTTTCTAGAAGGGAAAGTTTTCGAAGAACAATTATAAATTGCTCTTTGACCTCGGTAGTAGGTATAAAAGTTTTGTAATTTTTTTTTCTGTCAACAACGAGGTCTGTTATTTTTACAACAGCGAAGAATTCCTCTACTTCCCCACCGAGTTCAAAAATAAGATTATTGCATGCATTGAGAAATGCAATTCTAAAAAATAAAGAAAAAAGTTATTTCTTATTGAAGTTATTCAATTTGGAAGTACATGTACCTTCAAGCGTTCCAGCGTTTCCGCCGCTCTTTGTTTCTTTCCTGCTTGAACGTTCTCAAAACCAACCGGACTTTCAGCTCCATCATCACTGATCTACACTGTCTTCGTGTGATGAAACGCTGTTATCCGGCCATAGAGGTTCTTCTACTCCTGATGAGTCCAACGATTTATTTTGGTGGTTGTCCGTATCATCACTGGCTTCCCTTTTTCTTTTGTCAGGCGCTGGATGAAAGGGAAAACGGTTCAAATGCTACATCATCAACCGCGTTCAATCTTCTGCTTCCATCTTTAAATTCAGTGTTATCGGTTAAGTCTAGAGGCCATTCAGCAAAGCTGCAGAGAATCTAGAGCGACAGAGGTCCCTCTACGATTGAACTTCGCTGTCCATATTTTTGTTCTCCCGACCTTGAAAATGTCGTTAATTCGAAAAGAGATTGAACGAATTGGGGGTGACCGCGCGCAAACTGTCGGAAGTTTTAAAACTCAAAAGACTATTGTCTTTTTATTTAAAACAACAAATAAACGCTCAGTGTGAAAGTACACCAATAAGAGAAAGGATTTTTGTCACGTGAAACCTACATTCCGCTCATTCGGTACTCAACGACCATTCCAAGTTAGTAGTGTCAAAACTTGGGCCTTGCTTCGACGGGAAGATTTTTCTTTCCACCCGCTACTTTTAAGTTCCTAGTTAAAACCAGTCATGGCGACTCGTCAAGATGAAAATAAGGGTGCAAAGAAGGTGGAAGAAAATGATCATTCGGGAAGAAAGAAAACGGCGAGGTTAACACGTTACATGCTCATAACAGGTCGCCAGTTCGTACACACAGGATGGCAGTGACCCTGGGAGCGTTGTATCCATGAAACCCACAGAGGATTCAAGCAAGATAAGGGTATTTGAGACTTTGTGAGTATTAATTAGACGCAGTACCGGCTGTATGTAAAAAGCCCTCCAAAGCTAAAAAGTAGCACAGTGTGAGCGCACTTCATTTTACATCCATGTTCTGATGTATCACTCATTATTGTTAAAGTGGTTTTACATTCCAAACTTATCTGATAACCCTTCTAGGAGGGCTATTTTCTGGGGTCTAAAGAACCTGGTTTTTGCCTTTCGCTAAATACGGATGATGTTCCGGCATTGACCTCATCTTTAAATCTGGGGTAATGTAATTAAATCTACATTCTTATCGTGAGAGCGGATTTTCATTTATCAGATCCCCATAGCTTGCTGTTAATTAATTATTAATTTATTTAATATTCTTTCTTTTTCCCTTTATTTATTTCATTATTTACCCTCATTTTCTTTGTAAGGTCAAATACTCTTCTGAAGAAAGTCTTCTTCTTTCAAGACCTTACGCTCTTGCATCCTGCTGACGATTGAAACAAACTGACTGTCTCAATTAACGTTAAGATCTGTCAATAGACGGCCAGCAAAAGGAAATCTACGCCAAGAGGAAATAACCAAGAAAAGGAAAAAAAAGGGCCTTGTCAGGTTGAGCCACTACCTCTATTAGCGCATTTGACTCGACAAGCGTCACTCAGCAGTGATGTCTTCGGAAGGCATCATCTTTCCTTTTATGATTTCGATTGCTTTTAAATTATAACATTTGCCGGAAATTTCCTTGCCACTCTTTTGGTAAACAATTTATTAGATCTGTAGACATGACATGGCTTAGCCTGGTACGGAGACGTCCGAGAAAAGCGAAGGGATCGCGAACGACCTCAACCGACTGAGAGAATCAGGGTAAACATGGCTAAGAAGATCTGCAAACTTTGTCCAGAAGAAGTACAAGTTACATGGAAATTTCTATAGACTCTTTTTGGCGGGAAATGAATATTTCATCACTGCCTAATAAGCGGATAAGTATTACATGGAAATTTCTATAGACTCCTCGGTGGTAAAGAAATAAGCAACTTTTGTCTAAGAGAGGTTTAGGCAACGTATGAAAATTTCTACAGACTCTTTTGCGATAAATTTAATGAATTTACCACCAGCTTTTTTTAGCAAATGAGTGTTCCATGGAAATTTTTATAGACTCTTTCTGGCAGAAAATGTAATGAGTATTAAAATCGTTGTCTAATTAGAAAAGTATTACATGGAAATTTCTATAGTCAAGACTGCCTTTTTACAGTAAATTTAATTAAACTACCATCGCCTTGTTTTAGCAAATGAGAATTACATGGAAATTTCTATAGACACCGCGTAAAAAGATTTGCAACTTTATTCCCAAAAAAGGTTGTCTTCGTAGAGAAAGTTTCTAGTCAGAGAAAACGTAATATCGTTGTTCGACCAAATTAGTATTACATGGAAATTTCTATAGATAACTGGTGGTCAAGATTGACTGCAGCTTTTGGCCAAAGCGTTACAGGGAAATTATCGTAGACTTTTTTGGCAGAGAATTTCTGAATCAAACTGTACGTTCAAGCCGAGCTGGGGTATACATGGAAATTTCCATAGACATGCTGCAACTTATATACACTAAAGAGTATTTAAAATTAAAAACCTGCCATTAGATATGTTCCATTGACAGGTTGCCAGATTTTTAGACATAACATGTCCATTATATGCTAGATAAGGAATATTTCTCTGATAATATTTAGCTGTTAACCACTTTGGTGTGGAGACGAATATACAATTATCATGTTCTTATTGCTCTTAAACAAGACTTTGACAAATTCTGTTGTGAAGTTCTTGAAATAAACTTAATCAAACCAATACGATGGTAGTAGGTTTCATCAGAATAATAGCTTATAGTGTCTTAAGTCTTAACTTGATGGACAAATCACAGAAAGCTATTAAACAAACTTTCCACTTCGATGGAAAAGCTACTATCACATAGCATACCCGTTTTCCAAATCAGCTACTTCAGAAAATCTGCACTTTAAAAATTACGTGTTAGTAGTAGTGTTAGCTTATTTGCTTGTAATGTAGTGGAGTGAATTATTAATAAATAAATAAATCCCAGGCAAAATATATAGCACTACCTTTTGTTTTGCCACTAGTTGTTACAGGTATAATAAGAGACTCGGTATTTCTGAATGTAACAAGTCAGTTTGTCACCTTCTGCTGACTTAATATGCATTTGCACTTTCTCCGTAAAGGGAAACTTGTAGAAGATCAGACAGTGTTATCTGATCTAGGTGTACAAGGTGGACAGATAGTTCAATTAGAAATCGAGTCTGCAGATCTTATTAATAAACTTCTGAAGTATACAAGAGTATCACCAACCTACAATCTGCCAGACAAAGTCAATGTCAAAGTAGAAATTGGTAATTTATTTTATTGTTCAATGTTGGCTCCATTTGCACTCAGTAAATTAAATTACTCAGCTGACAGTGTGCCATCTTTTCTTATTCATCACCGACAATATTATTATCAGAGAACACCAAACCCATTATACTTCTGCTGTTTTAGAGACCTGCCAGGAAACAGGTCCAGCATAACATCAACCCACAAAATGTAGACGTTTTATCTGACGAAAAACACACCCAACACACACTTAACAAAGTCCCACGTTAAGGTGGCCATCTTAATCCTCTCTGAATGGGAATATGTTACAATTTTTCAGCCTGAATTTCAGACAATTACTTCGAGTCGTTTTTACTCCCTCAGCAAGGTCTGAATCGACCAGCTGTTAATGCCATCCAGTGATGTCACTTTATTAATAACGTGAAAAGGAATTTTTTATTAAATGTGTTCTTTTATTTTATTCTCAGATAGCAGGGAAGTCGAGGTGGTTGTTCACATTGTGCAAGAAAAGAGAAAGAAGCCATTCTTAGGAGGCTACAAACATAGACTGACAGGGGTAGAGTTCCATAATGCCTCCACCCAAACAATTCCAAGGATCCGTGTACCTTCTTCTGTTGAGAAGTTTCATCGAGATGCTCAGACCTACAAACTTAGAAACAGAGTCCAGCAAACAACGAATACAACATCAAGTAAACGCAAATGGTATACCATGAGTTTGAGAAAATTGGCTGTTAAATGAAGTGCGAAGTATGCAGTTTTACATTTTATTTTATTTTATTCATTTTTTAGACCAAAGATGGATGTTATGTATCAAATGTCACAGCTAAAATACTGATTGCATCACAGAAAAATTTTAAAGAAGGTCAGTACATGATCGCTAAAATAAAGAGTGTTTGAGCATTTTATAATGAGACTCCATCTTCCAACAAAATCTAAGCCACAATGATTGCATTGCCATTCCGATCAAGTTTGAAACCAGTTGGTCGTGCAGTGTTTGCAAAGAAGTCTGTTAAGAAGTCTGCTGCATGTTCAGAAGTTTTGTTTTGCTTAATAGTTACAAAACCCGTTGCTGGTTTTGTTTTGTTGTATTTCACCAAGGTTAAAATACTCAAGCTTGCTAGCAATAAAACTCCGCAAAACAGTTCTTGATATACGATGATTTTGTTGAAAAGCCAATAATTTGGTGGAAAACGTGCAGCGAAAGTATAGTCTGTAGATATCCATAGAGAGGCTCAATAATACTTTTGTTTTATTTAACATACGCATCTGCAGGTTATTATCCTGCAAACATATTAGAGAAGGTGGCTACCAAAGAATTATGTTCAACAGCTAAGAGAAGATCGCATTCGACGCCAGGAATGGGAAAGACAGGAAGAGCTCAGGAAACAGAGGGAAAGAGCAGAAAGAATAAGAAAAGAATGGGAAAGAAGAATGAATCCCAAGACGAAGGAAGACTTTGATCTTCTTTATTCTCATTTGGAGAGTAAGTTGATTGAAAAGTGTGCATGAAAATATGGTAAAGAAATGTCTTAAATGTAGAAGCATGTGTTGATTTTCACATTTCTTGGTTGCACCTTATGCTTGTTCAATAAAATGTTTGATAATTATTTTGTCATTACTTACACTACACTCCCACATCATTAGATTTTTTTTAACCCTTTTTCTTGAGGGTGGATTTCTGGCTCTTACCCAACATTGATTCTCCTTGATATAATCTTGGAATACGATGCTTGCGGTGTACTTACTGCAGCTAATACAGTTTTGTCTTGTTATTTTTCAAAAGTGGCGTAATGAAGAAGTGGCCCTTATAGACGAGCTCTACTCTGGTCCAGAGAGAAAAGCAGCCCTTGTTGGGCTGTTAGAACAGGAAGCACAATCTTATTGCCTCCATCGATAGACACAAGCTGGTTGCTGATTTGGAAAACAGGGACAAGAGGATCAAGAGTTTTTTAAACAAGTTTTGTTCAACCTGTGTGTTTTTGTAATGTCATGTAACTTACAGCCTGAGAAATTAAAAACAGCCCACATTTTGCAACGTTACCACTGGTTTCCCCCTCAAAATAGCGAGTTTACGTATCAGGAAGGAAGAAAGAAGAGGACAACCATGTGTGACAAACGTGACAGGTCTACTACTTATGTGTTTTTTGGTGATCTTCACTTAACTTAATTGTTTTCTGGTCTTTTACAAGAAGACCTGTTTGAAGGACGGTGAAGGTCCGCGGAAAAGTTTTCAAACAAAATTTTTGTCAAGCTTGTCACATAAGGTTTCCGTCTAGGGCCATAAGAGAGAGTACAGTTGGTCTGTAATTTTGCACCCTATTAAAATTAAAATGATCATTCATTCTTCTTTCCACTACAGCCTTGTTGCATAAGCTCACTATTGACATCTGAGAAACTTGCGCAAAAATACCATACTTTTGAAAGTACCGGTAGGTCAAGTGTCGCAAATTTTGTCTCTCATGTTTTCGTGTAAGCTACTGTACAGCGGCTAACATCTGACACCTTCACAGTGGTACATTATTAAAAAACCTTGTTAAAGATACTGATATGAAATAATTCTCACATAAAAATTAGTGAGTAAAAAGGTTGATCAAAGAAGAACCATAGTAAACAACAGTGACAAATCCAGGGGAGGGTCCTGGGGGGGCCCGGGCCCTCCTCCCTTATTTTTCGACGAAAATGAGGCCCAAAGTGCCGAAAAAAGTTTGTATGGAGGCCGCCCCCCCCCCCCCCCCACCCCCTTTATCTCAGGTTCTGGATGACCGCCCCCCTTCCTTATCTGAAGGTCTGGATCCACCACTGAACAACAGAAATTTCATATTAAGCTACACTGTATCACACATGGATTAAGATTCTTTATACTTGTACATGTGTTTCCAGTCACCTTCAATTGAACTATCAAAAAGGTTTTACAGTGCTTAATCTCGATTTCTCAAGTTCGTAATTTTTAATTCACAATTCACATTCTTTTTGTCCTTTCCGCTTTCTTTTTAAACAGGCTGTATAGTTATTTACACCGCTTAATTCTCTCCACAGGCTGCGGCCCCAAAACAATGGAAAGATTTTGACGGAAAGATAACGGAGATAAAGGCGCCCTATACCATCCGCGCCCAAGAATTACGGGACATTTACAGTACGCTTAGCATGAAGTACCTAACGCAGGATGAAAGATTGGATGTACTGCTGACCCTAAAACATACCGTAAAAGAACACGACTGTAAACTGACGCAAGAGATTATTGAATTAATTGACAGGGAAGCTGATTTATTGATGAGAGGAGTCAAAGAATCGAATCTAGAAGGTACATTTACAAGCAGTCCTGGATTACTCACAAGCATGCTGTTTAAAGAACAATGTAATTCCCGCATCACGTTCAAAGGATGACGCATCAAAAACGTTTTTTTTTCTTTACCCTGTATACTTTAGTCCCTACTGCAGTATATCATTTATCGCTTTTTCTTGTGCAAAATTAGCGACCGTTTAATTTAGTCTTAGTTTCCTGGCATTTAAAGAAAATCGACCCCGAAGTAGATTGTACTTCCAACGGAGACTTTCAAATCGCCACTTCCACAGCAAGTAACACCCTGCAGGTGCTGTTCCGTAGTTCGGGGACCTTCTCTAGTCCTTCATTCTATTTGCCCGCGTTCCTCACAGTTTGACACCGTTGAGAAACTTAAGGACTCTAGACACAAGAGGGCAGGAGCGTGATAGTGCGGTGATGAGCGCGTGGTGATGCGCGTTGCGTCTGCCTCCTCTACAGGTTTTCCAAGGCTCAGTGGGGAGCACGGAACAAGCGAGAAGGGCGAGAGCTGGAGACAAGCGAAAAGCGCGTCAGGGTTAGGATGGAAACGAATGAACTCGAGTAACCCCCAAAAAGATGATTGTCAGCGGCTGGAGACGAGGCTAACAAGCGCGACTCCCCCAAATGAAGAGCTTGGTCAGAGGCTGTTGATAAAGCTACCTCACACGCGCTTATTTTATTTTTCAGGGTTACGAAAGAGAATTTTAACTTTGTTTCTTCAGTATTGCAAAACACCTCTTTTCAACCCCGAGGCAGCTCGTATCATCAAGGTGAGTAACATTACTCACTAACGTTTTATTCCCGCCGCGCAACTTCATATGACACCTCCGTTTCAGTTCAGTTTGCTCACGTGATGGAAATTTTAAGGGGGTCTGGAACAAGAACGTTGTTTACTAGCGAAATTTGGGATTCATTGGAAGTTGACTGTTATACAGGCTATTTTCCTTTCCATGACGACAGTATACTTTCTGGAAGGTGGAAAAGAAGTGCGAATTTATGAACTAGTATGCAGCAGAATATTACAACGCTTGACTCGAAAAATAAGTTGCTCATACACCCGGTGTAAAAGGTTCCTAAGAATTCAGTAAGATAATAAGCTCATTTGTTATCTGACAGAATACCGAATTTAAGATTATTTCCTCTTGATGTACTTTTGCTGGGCAGATCTGGCCAAGACATGCCTTTTTTCTTTAGTGAAAATGTTCTGATTTTCTTCACCTCAACCACGCCTAAACAATAGTCTTGCCGTCAGTTAAATTCCTAACTGGATCCCCATCTACCCTTTTGCAATAATGGTAGCAAAACCTTTTATCTTCTTTCTCGTTTAAAGGTTCCACAAGATCCGTCAGTATTGCGAAAAAATATCTACTTCTGTCCGTGTTGCAACTTATACTTGCCGTCAACAAAATTCCAACTTTCATCCAATTCTCGGTGAGTCTGGCTTAAAATTAATTTTATTATTGTAATTTTTTTTTCAGCCATTAAATGTTAATCGTTGATAAAGAATTATCGTCCGCGATTTTGAAATGTTTTATGTAATATATACCTTTTTTTCACATTCCTCACTCTTGAAATAGGAGATTTAAAGTCACGTTTAGGCCAAACAGCAAAAGCACTTGGCTTAGTTTCCCCATTTAATACTTTTTATTATATCCACACAAAAGTTAGACTGCGAGCAGTCTCTTATTTTTCTTGTGAGTCACAGTGGACCGATAGCGCAGAGCATACGTGAGGGGCGAGCGGCGAAGCCGCGAGGAACGAGAGTGATTTAACTTTTTTGCTCGCCATGCGTGGCTCTGAGGAAAGAAGGACGACCGCTTGCGGTCTACAAAAAAGTGCTTTTCGAGGCCCGACCAGTTGAATTGCTTTTTACCTTTTGTCCTAATTTGAGCAATTGTCAATCTGAATGTGAAGTTTGCTGTAGTGATGTTAGCGTGGTTCCAAATCTCTCTATTCAGTATTGCACTAAAAAAATTAGTCACATTAAAAAAATGACTGAACTCCATTCAGAAACCGGTCCATTCTACCCTGTAAGCAGTGTTTTCTCTCTTGCATGGCTCTTAGCGAAGGAAGTCGTTCGCGTCGCTTTTGACGGCAACGAGAACGTCTAAAAACCGAAAGGTTTAAAGGTGATGTTACGCGAGACGATTCGCAACCACGATTTTCACGACATCACAGCGTTGCAATGTTGGAACAATTTTGTAGCTATTCGAAACAATGTCGCAACCAGGGGGGGAGGGGGGGGAAGAGACGAGGTCTGGGACCGAGAAACGATGTTCTCACAACTTGCAAAGCGATCACCCTGCATGATGTCCAGGGGATAATTGCAGCATTTTCCACGGTAAATACTTTTAGACTTCTTAGAAGCAAGTAGCGAACCGGTAGAGGAAATCAGAAATGCTTAAAAAATTGAAAAAAATAATATCATGCATCTTTGTTCTTCTTGCATATCGTATTTGTCTTTCGGTACTGAAATTGCGGGGGAAACTAAAACGCAACCGCGTTAGATCTTAACCAACAACAACGCGCTCGATCGATTTATAGGTTACATCGTTTTTGCCGAGCAAGGATAACTTGATGCTGATAAAAATTACTGGAGAAAGTGTCAAATTTATCGGAAGCAAGAATATTCAGAAAGCTTTATAAATATGAGCTTACAGCTCTACATATCATAACTGAATTAACATCAGATAAACATTCACACTTCATAAACATTTCACTTCGTTTATTACGATCAGTCAACACCTTGAATCCAAAGTTAACATTCAAAACGATCCTAATAAACAAATCAGAACTACTACTGAACGCTCTGTACCTTGAAGCGACTTTAACTTTTCTAAGGTTTGCTGCAAAACACTGCTCGATAGCTCAACTCTTCGGCGGTTCTTATCAGTACGGAGCTATATGTTGCGTACTCCAAACTCTGCAGAGGGAAAATTGTTTAACAGAAAAAGAAAACCACACACTATGTCTGAAAAGCGACATCAAATCAATAAATTTACGAATTACCAAAATATAATAGTGAGAAACAGTCCCGCCTTCGACCGCCATGTTTTTGTTTCTTCTCAAGACCGTTGATGTATGGATTTTGACGTAATGCGCATGATCAGTACCAAATCCGCTGGCAAGACCCTTGCTGATCGCTTTGCAAGTTGTGAGAACATCGTTTGGACTTCATTTAAGAGAATGTATGGGAAGTAGCTTCCCCCCCCCCCCCCCCCCCTGGTTGCAACACTGCATGTGTTGCGCTAAAAATCGTCGTTGCGAATTGTCTCGTGTAACATCACCTTTTAAGTCCCCAGTCGCGACTGACAAGCGGCGCGAACGACTTCGTAAATGTTAACATATTCAAGAGAGAAACGTCTGCTCGCAGGGTGGCCCATCAGTTCAGGTCAGTGCCGAGCTAATTTTAAGCTCTCTTGTGACAACAGCCTTTGCTTGCACACCTGGCGTAGCACCATTATTAGACTTTTTCCTAATCTTGTTGTGACCCTTAGTTTTTAACACGTTTTTATTTTTTTGGAGTTGATTCATGAATTTAAGAGAATTTACATAGCGTGACCTTTGTTTCTTCTTTGGCTACACAGAGTTGTCGGAAGATTTAGAAAGTGTATGAAACTCGACAACAATGCCAGATTGCGGCATGACTTCTCGCAGTACAGAGCAATGTTGAAAGACCTGAGGCGTTCAGAGGAGAGCTTTGAAGATGGTTCTAAAATTGCCTACCTACTCCAGGTTGGTAAACGTGCAGATTCAGTAATCTGCAAGATGTTTTGGTATAAGAGAGACCGAGGCAACTAAACTTATCTGCATTTTCAAGTCCTTCGCAGTGAAAACAAATCACTTCCTCACTGTAAGCCTCACCTTTTAGCCTGGTTAGTAAATGTTGAATTGGAAGCTTATGTAGTCGGTTTGGATCATAATTTCACCCCAGTAAGTGCATGCTGGGTAAGGCGGCCAGTTACCAGTAACCATCAATGCAGCGAATTTTCCCTTCCTAAACGGTCGTTGCCATTTTTTTAAAAGACACTCAGTGCCTGCATATTTTCCCGGGGAAGCGGGGGGAGGGTACTGCCGTGTATTGGCTACATAGGTATGTGCCGCTTTGAAGGGTTTGGTTTTCAAGCAGTTTACTCTGGGGTAGGGTATATAAATCAGAGAGTTTAGGTCTAGTTTAGGTATCATTTTCCAAGAAACTGATCAGTTGGTTGAATATTTTAGTCTATACTAGAGAAACTGTACCGAGAATTGCCACTCAAAAACATGAAAAAATCAAATCTGATTTGCCTTGGCTGGACCGTGTTAGTGACCTCAGTAGTTTTTAGAAAATAGCTACTCTGGCATAGGAGGGGTGGGGGGGGGGGGGGGGTTGGGAGTTTAGTCAAGTATAAGGTAGCAAAATTCACTTGAACGAGCTCCGGTCTAGGCTATGGGTTCCAGGGTCCCAGCGGCACATCTCCACGTAAAAAGTAAATCCCGGGAAGTTTACACAGGCTGGCGCGGTTTGCCGCTTTGAGAACGAGAACTCTGCACCTTGGTTAAACGCAGCAAAAATCGTAAAGATGTGTAAGATTACATGAGAACAAAGCTGACGTGGCCACTTTACAAAACAACTTAGCCTGGCAAACGGGGCCATTCCGAATCACGTAATCAGGCTCTAAGAAAATCATTGTCCTGCTTTTCATAACTGTCTTTCTAATTTACACATAGGGTCATGAAGCAGCTGCTCGGAATATCACTTCTCTACACATCCTGGTGGCTCTAGCTTTTTCTCTAACATTTTACGCTACTCTGCTTTAAAATTTCTTTGTTTCGTAGACATTTGCTTCGTACTAACTTAATCCAGAGAATTTTTAACCATCACGAAATAGGCATCAATTGTCACGTGCAAACTGAAAGATCTTTGACTAAATCTGTTCCTCTTTTTCAGGAACCTGATTTACGCTATCTTGTGGAAAACATTTGGAATAGTCAGAGTATGCTCAGCGCTCACGAAGACCTGTTTGACCTGATTCTTGTACGGTGGAATAAGTAGGAAGAGTGGTCACCGTGGAACTGTATCTTGCTCACAAAGGAGGAGGCATCTGCTCACGCCAAACTGGAAAACGTTACTGAGGTACGGCTACTTTTCTTTGTTTGTGTTTGTTGTTTTAAACCCATGGCCAATAGATGGGTGTGGGGAAGGTGCCTGAGTAAACTGAAGAACCGCAAGCGAGCGTGAAGGTAACCATGACAACCCAATGAGCTGCACCCACCAGGCACCCAGAGGGAGGGAAGGGCTGGGAGCAAAAAGGCTTTGACACAATCACAAGCAAAGACAACGCATGCAAAATGATTTGACCTCCAAAGGAGTGCTGTAAAAATACTGGGACCCTGAAAAAGCCTTAAGCCCACCCCACATACGATTAGCAACGGAAACCGTTGGCCACCATTGTCTTGTGTTTAACCTCACTTAAATTACATTTAGCCACATTTCATGTTTTAGAGCGTCTTTTAAAAACCCGCGACTAAGAATTTTCCCACGTTAGTCTAAACAGCTTCTTGCATAAAGGTTAATTAGCATAAATTTGTCTTCATTCCTCAGGAAAATAGGAGCCTCAGTACCTATGAGGTCATAAATTCTCAAAAATTTGCGTTACTTCCGATTGCCTCCAAATTTGGCCCACAGGAAGTTAATAGATTTAGCCAAATTTGGGCCTAGTTCCAGCCCCCGGGCCGTTTTGAGCTTCACGCAATGATTTTTCAAAATCGTTGTAAAATCGCCATTTGCGGTCGTGTGTTTTTGTGGCTTCTTTTGCGAAGAATGAAAGGTTGTATCGACGAATTTGAACCAAAAACAAGTCAAGCAAATTATTTTGAAGGATTTTGGAGGATAACAAGCAAAACAAACGGGAAAATGTAGGTAAGAAAACAGTTTTGAATCTTGCGTGCCGATAGCCGACTAAAGCACATGTTGTTGAAATGCAATGAGTTCCTTCCCGTTTGGCCTTCGGTTCGCTTTTTGCCGTCAAATCCTTGCTTATATTGATGAATTATATTAGTGAATTCACGTCTGCTTCTTTTTAACTCGACATTTCGCCGATAAACTAAGAAATAAAGCGTTTCTCGAAAGTAAATATCTTGAGAAGAGAGACGCCAAGGAATTGAATTTCACTATGCTAATTAGCTATGACCTCATTTGCATAATCCGATCAGGTCAACAAAATAAATTTCTAGAATATTTGTAGTCGCTCTTTTTTTTCGACCGATCTTGAGGCTGTTTTACTGAGATATTGAAGAAAAAAAAGTTTTTCTACTGTATTAGACCAAATGTACTGCTTGTGTGGCTAAAATTACTCTCTTTAAAATTTTTTTAAAAATAATTATCTAGAAATATGCATTTTTTTTTTGGGCGGAATATTATGGGTTTCCTGAGGCCAAAATATTTTTTTTCTGAAAGTTTAATTTTTGCCCTTTCCAATGAGGTATAGCTTGATTTTGAACTGTGAATAGCAGCAGAGATATAATTTTTTAAAGTTGCGTGGTCAAAAATAAATAAAAATAACTACGGAGACAGATTCTTATTTTCTGAAGAAAAAAAAATAGATTATAGCTAAGAGTAACTAGTGGTATTCAGCTCATTCCTTTGGTAAAACCCGGATACGGTTAAAATTGTAGTTGGCGTAACAAAACACCTTTGTCTCCAAAGAGGATCCTAAATGTTAACTTATCTTATTTGCCCAAGTGCACAGATTTTTTTTTTATTATAAATTTTTAATAGAAACTAAGAACTTGTTTTAAATTTTTGGCTTCACAGTTTCTGTATAGAGGGGGCCTAACTGGCAAATTTTAGCCTAACCGGTTTTTAAAAAACTGGTTCTTTAAGTCGCAGGCTTTTACTGTTCTTCAAAAGTAGGTGCATGATCGTTCGTGCATGATCGATCCTTGTAAATTAGGATTATTTACCGATGTTTGCTTTCTCGTTTGGTTCCTGCATGTTGAGATAACTACCCCCTTACTTCACAAAGTCGTCGAATACGGAACAATTATTGCAAGCAATGGTTTTACCCATGCGAGCAAGCTCTTGTTGGGTGGGGGTAAAGGAAACGCCCTCCATTTCCAGCCCACCCCCGAAAATGGAGCTGATTCCCTTTACTTCCTTCGATTATCCTCACTCTTACTTTGTAATTCTTTCCATCAGGCATACGGGCGGATGTTTATCGGGAATATTCTACACAAGCACGTACTGGCTCTTAACTACTTTTCACGCCTGCCCGGCATGGCGGAGCACATGAAGCAGAAAATTTCTGGACAAACTCGAGAATTGGCTGCTAATAACGGGGCGAGAGCGGCAGCACTTAAGGCGTAATCTTCGCTGTTGAAATACAGTTTACAGTTTGTTTGGCCCTCTGTAACTGTAGGTTCTATACATTGTGCATTAAAAGGAAAATCTTCGTGACCAAGTGACAAATCATTCTGATGCGTATTTTGTTTTATTTGTTTCTTTAAAGATGTACATATATAGGTATTATTTCTTCAACAGTATTAGAACAAAATTTTGTCTTGTTCATTATTGCCTTGTTCATTATTGTAAATATAACAATAATATTAAAACAATAGCCCATTCTTCCATCTGCGTCGTTAAAAACCGCTGTCGAACGAAAGACATGGCTTATAAAATTGAAAAAAAAAACAAAAACAAAAACAATTAAATCTAAGCAAAATCTATTATACTTCAAAGCTTAAAGATAATTTTCGCTCTTCGAAGTATACTTCACTCATATGCGCTTTGTAGACTGTTTGCAGAGGGAAAAGTCGTTACGCAAAGTTCCCATGGTAACATAATTTCTGGAACTCAACAAACCGTGGACGGACCTGCAAATGTGGCAGAAAAACCAAAAAAAAAAGTACGTGTATGACTTTCCTGTGCATAATTGTTCTCAGGAATATAACATTAGCCCCTATGTCTGTTGTTGAGATCCAGAAATTATGCTACCTTGGTAACGTGACGTCACACTTCTTACTATTGAATTAAATAACAGAATGCTTGGATTTACGGCCAAAATATCCTTGCCCAATACGTTTGGTGGAGAATATCAGATAATTACTAATTCAGCTCCAATGTCACTTTGCAAGAAAACATTCTTTACGCGAAGAAACACGAAACAGCCTTCATAAAAGTGACGGAGAAACCAAAGTCATTTTCTGGTTAAAAAAGAAAAAAAGACTTGAATGCCCAAAGTTAATATTGAATTATTTAAAATTTTAATTTTAAACTTCGCGCACGTTCACTCCAATAGTGCTAATTTGTTTATTCAAACAAAGTTAATTCGGACCATTTCGCCAATTTCCTTCATTTTCAATCAAACGTTCAGGCACAAGAAAACCTCAAGATTTCCTTTTGGGGCAAAATTCATTTTGTTCTAGTTCTCCTAGCGAGAGATATTTCCAATCATTCATATGCTCCAAACAAACCTTTGACCCAGGTTTTAAACCCCTTGTGTGAGAAGTTTTCTGTTATAAGCATCGTACATGATAAACTAAAGCACGTAATTAATGGTCTACGGCCAATCTACATTTTCGTATCAGTGCGACCTGCTCTCGGTTGGCTTGTTAGCTCAATTGGTAGAGCGCTGCACGGGTATCACACAAGGGTTCGAATCCCGTACTTCCCTGCTAGCAGAGGTCTCTCACGTGAGAGACCTGCTAGCAGGGAAAACCCGTAAAAGCCTGATTTTTTTTTTTTTCAGGCTTTCTTTTCGCAAATATAACTGCTACTTAGGTGAACTGCGATGATCTTCTTTCATTTGCATGCATATATATTCATAACTTCGAATTCATTGTGCAATTAATGCATTATAAGTTAACTCTAAATTCAATAGCATGTTTGCTTTAATTCGTTTCTTAGATACGTTTCATCTCGTCGTTCCAAAACATTTTTTATTCCCGCTCATATGCCCCCCCCCCCCGAGATATAAGCCCCCTCCCCCCGTTAACTTATAAGCCCACCCAAACTCCCTTGTGAAGTTATATATTAGGTCCAGGGCTTCAACGTGGGATTTTACGGAAGTGTTGTCTAATATTTGCAGATCAGCATTTTAAAATTAAATCATCACGTTTATTTCATTAATATTCAATAAATTGTTTTTGCATATAATCTGGCTTCTAAAGTTCTGGGCCCAGTTGTTCGAAGGTCGATTACCGCTAACCCAGGGTTAAATTTTAACCTGGGTTTCTTTTTCTTTTCTTAGAAGGCATTTTCCCGGATAATTTTCTCTATTTTTTTACAGCATCAAATCATCAAATTGTAGGCAAAAAGAATAAAACTGAATTTGCTTTTATCTGAATTCAAATTTCCCACTAACCCCGGGTTATCTTAACCATGCTTTGAACAACCGGGTCCTAGCTTTAAAAGTTTAAGTTGCATTATTTCTAATTCCCTCTGACATGTCGATATTATTTTTAAAGTATTATCATAATAATTACCCTTATGTTTTTTTATTTTACATATTATCATAATGATAGTAACTTTTCATTACTACTATTAGCTTGTGCAATTTTCTGGCTAATATAAGCTATCATGGTGTTGTTGTTGATATAGCTTATCAGCTCCTTAACCTTCTCGTTCGATCAAAGAGGGAACGCTTATTGTCTATATAGCGTAAATTGGAAACAAACTAAATTTAACAAAAAAACAGCGGAATATAAAGTGGTTGTAGGTGCCGAGCCTTTTATTTAAATGCAGTGCATATTTAAAACGTTAGGTAGAGGAGAGATCACTGGTGTTCTAGGGGACGTAAGGGAAGAGAGCAGCGAAAATTGGTAAAATGCCCTTCCCCCAGCCCTGACCTCAGCTAAAGCCTGGCTTTCACTAGCGTATTAGCATAAGCATAAGGACATACCCACGCGCAGAAGGGCACATTTGATTCAATTCTCGATACCAGCTATCCTTAACCCGATGATAAACGAGATATCGGAGGAAGCACCCGCCATTTTGTTTTTGATATGTTCGCATGAGGTCTGGGTCAAAGTGACCTATAATTGGTTCACGTCCTGTGCTTATGCTTTTGTTTATTTCGACCCCGTTTTCATTAGTCAAAGCTACGAAATAATCATAAGCACAAGAAGAACGAACCTGTCCATGTTTCCTGTGGTTATGATTATGCTTATGTCGACCCAGTTTTCACTTGCTTATACATGAGCTTGTGATTATATGCTTATGCTTACGCGCTAGTGAAAACCGAGCCAAAGAAAGGCCTGATACGCCAGGCTAATAAAACCGTCAGTTCTATGGTGAATAATAAACAGATCAGGCCTCATGATGCCGGTTGTTTACCATTTTCATGAGCCAACTTGGACGCTTCACGGTTTAGGCCTTGCAAGCAAATTCGCCTTTAAAAATTGCAAACCTCAGTTCTATTCCAAGGGTAGACAAACGGCCTCAAAGCAGGAAACTACTGGTATAAAAGAAATTCAGTTGGTATCATTCCGACCTGGTAATGCGAGTGCTCCGGGAAATTTCCTGATGGAACCAACTGGAAAGTCACAGTGTTTCATTTATTGTCCAACTAGATTGTGTGGAAACCTTTTGTAAAACAATGGCAATAAATTTAAATGACAAATCACCTTCGCTCTGTTGTTGAGAGGGTGAGGCGCTTATTTGAGGATGGGGTTATTTCAATCAAATATGGTATGGTATAAGAAGTTAGTCAGAGACGTCATTGTATCACTAAACATGTTTTTCATATTTCAGTTATAGAGGACCGAGAAACCTGGATCAAGATAACCAACTTTTTCCGCTAAATTGAACTAGATTAATGCCTTATGGGGTATTTCATCTTATATTTCCTCGTTTAGTAGATACAGGGCAGTATATAATGAATTGGTTTTAGCGACTATTAACGTAATGTTTGAGACTAACGGAATACTAATATCAAAGTGCATGTGGTCTATTATTAATTACTATTTCTAGCTTGTTTCGTAAAATGTTTCTACTTCGTCTGGTGTGAACTTGTAAGTTCCTGCCAGGAATGTTCGGGCGAAGGTGCTTTGGAAGCTGTACCCGCTCGGTGGGCTGTAAGTATGGCCAAGGTTGCTGTAAGAATAGCTATTGGATGACGCGTAGTTGTAAATGGAAATGTCAAATCCTCCTCCGAATGTAAGTCCATGCCCTGAGCCACAGTATATTGAATGTGCTCTCTGTGAACTATATTTCCCTGTCTGAGGCAGTTTAACAGGTGCCCATCCTGGTTTGTTCACCAGTGAAAACAAAAATGCTTTGGAGTCGTACTGCCACCCACCGCTGGAATCTATCAGAGAGAAATTAAAAATGGAACCAAATGTAATTAGCGTCGTTTGCTCTGATACTCACTTTAGAAATTAAAACCGCCCGTCAAGTGCATTGACACTGAAGACAAACCTGGAAACAAATTTTTCATTTTAAAACGAACACGGGTCTGATATGTTTTATTTATTTTACTTTGATACTGTAGGACAGGTACAAACATTTCAAAACCAAAATTAACAATAAAAATGTAAAACAGACAAGCAAACAAACCAACAAAAACTAAACACTAAAATTAACTGTTAGAGCAAGTGTGTTAAGTCTTTTAACGGAAGGAGTTTCAATTGATGAATCTACAAAAAACTATTCACTCCAGAAAATAAAATGCATTCTTCAGATTTCAACTAAACAAATAAACGGACGTACTATTAAATCGTAAATACACTCAGACGCAGTTTACACAGTGTTTTGCCACCAAGTTTTCGTTTAAACTAACTCCTGGACGTTTAACACAGTTTTTCTTATCAAAGTACATGTGAGCTCCATAGCCTTAAAGTTGCTGTGAAGTATTTTGAAACTTATTTTTAAGATGGATCTATCTTATCTTTTAAGTTTAGTTTTTGTTTCATTAAGTCTTGTTTTTGTCCACGTACTCTCTTCCTGTTTTGATCTTTTGGTTTTACTTGTACTTGAATTTGTGCTTAGCAGGCGAACTTACTTGTTGCCATATTAGGAATGTTATTCGCTTGGAATTGCGTCAGATGTTAGTTTTTAACAGGTGGTCATGTTTGTGTTGTTAGAGCTGACCTTGGTTCTTTGGTACTTGTCAGTTACGGCTGTGCGTAGGCTAATCTATTCCCTTGCTATAACAAACCTGTTGCAATATAGGCGATAAGATATTCAATAGACCTCTCCTGGTCAGCTATAACCCAAACATGTCTAGCTTTGGCTATAAAAACCGCTACTAATACTTGAACTAGTGAGTAGACAAAAGTAGAGGAGAGTAGAAAGGTAGAAAAGAGTTAGAAGAGTAGGAATATTAAGATTGTTAGCAGAAGTCAAAGAAGAATAAAGGCAAAGATGTAATCAGATTCCTGGTACCTCATCGTGTAGCAAGCGAGTTGCTCGAACACACCCCGGCACAAAATTCAGGGAATTCCTTTTTTACAGAAATTGTATCTCAAGACTTCATGAAAGCTTAATAATCGGCTCAGCACAACTCAGGTCTGATTTAAATGCTGTACTGTCTTTAGTTATTTTTCATTTTTAGTTTACGAGCCTAGAATTCCCAGACAAAAGATCATTATATTTATGACCGGATAAGTGCTAACATTTTAGTTTCAAGCGAAGCTAACTAATGTTAAAATCGTCCTTAATTTCATTTTAATTTAATGTCGAAACTTATATGGCGCAAATATCTATATAAATAAATTCAAATGCGCCAATGCGTCCTTAAATCCAGGAAATGATGATGATACGAGCTGAGGATAAGGAGTGGAATGAGAATAGAACAAGATCTAAGAAAAGTGAAAAAAAGCCCTTTCAATCTGTTTGTTCGAAGGCTGTTTTTTTATGATGCTCACTACGTATCTTTGTATAATCTAAGCTTCAAAACAAAGCTAGAAACCGGCGCTAAACTTGTCTCTCTTTACAATGTTTATATTTTACTTACCCCATGACCTGCTGGTGTATCCTCCAAAAACATATTTCCCGACCCTTATTATTGTTACAGTTGGTCCCTTGCCATCACATCGTGAGTGAAATGTACTTGCAGCCCAGCCGTCAACAGATGCACGCCAACAACGCTTCCACAGAGAATAAACGCCTTTAGCCACAGGTGCTAACCAGTTGCTTAACGAAGTCAAGTGGTTTCTGTTGTTTCCCACAACGACGGAGTCTTCAAAACCTTAGAAGAAAATACAATAACAATAACAATAATAATAATAATAATAATAATAATAACAATAATAATAATAATTATTATTATTATTAAATTACTATTACTCATTATTATTATTTAAATTTAAAAAGAATTCTGTCAAGTCATTTTAGAGATAATAAGTGATACAAAAAAGCTCTAAAAGTCAAAATTTAGAATAAAGTTGCACTTAGACAGGTGGCGAGAAAACAGGTTAGATTTCAGGATCGCAATAAAGAAAACACACCAAAATTTCCTAGCATCGAAAAACTATATTAAGCAGCCTTCTGACGCTACTTAAATTTAATTTGAGTTATTTAGAACTTCTTATTACACATTTTGTCACGTCTATCGAAAATATAAGATTAGAGATACATTTCCGTTTTATTTGAATTACACATACATAATTTTTTACTTTCACGGACCGGAGGTTATTTGCTAAACACCACGCTTAAAGTTCCTGGTGTCGGATTCTCAATAACTCTAGCAGGTCTAGATCGCGCAAAACTCAGATTTTATTGATTTCAAAGTTTCTTATTGTCATAGTGATGTCGATTTTACTAAATACTACATTTTTTACAAACTTCAATTCATAGTTAACCACTGGTGAAAACTTTGTAGTGATCAGACAAGAACACGCTTGGAAATTTTTGTGCCAATTTTGGCCAAGTTTCGTGTCCCCGTTTCCCCAGTCCTCTTTTTTGAAATTCTGCGCGGCCATATCGCGAGCCCGCCAAGAGCGAAAATCGGTCAGGCTTTATCGTCATGTGAGAGAGAACTGGTGCTAATAAACAATGTTTTGACGAGCGCGATAAAAGCTACGAAGAAAGAGCTTTTTATCGGTACCTTGCATGCCTTGTCTTCGAATATTTTGAGACTAGCTTTATGTCGGCGAAGAGAGAGTTTCTTGCGAGGTTCTTGAGAAAAAAGTCTGGCTGAAGTAAGGTTTGGAAAAGGTTTTATATCTGCTGTTTGGTGCCCATGTCTCAAAAACGGAAAGGAGGAAAACATGAAGAAGGTATTTATCCTTTGTTTTGATGCTTTAGTTGCTTAAGTTTGGAGCTTACGCACGTGAATTTTTCTTACAAAAAATACCATTTTTAGGTCAATCAGGTTCACATCACGCTTGTTAATGGATGAACTAACAGGTTTTGGATGACTTGCGAGAAGCAAGAAAATCACTCCTCCGCTCCGAGGTTGTCCTATTCTCAGTAAAGCGATTTCTACTTCGTGAATTGTCAAGACAAAATGCTAACCTTCGTGGCAGATAATAATAAACAGCGAGGAATTTTGTTCGTTGAAAAGTGGGAAGTTACAATAATACATCATGTCATCGTCAAACAACACCAGTTCAGCCGCGTTCAAGTGTATTTGAGGTCTCTTCTTTGACATTAAAACACCCCCACCAAACAAGAAAGGTGTCCCTTCAAATTTCTTAATGAAGGTAAGTTAAACTTATCGAAGCGAAGTTCTTAAAGAAGGCATTTTGAAACTTAGTTGTTACTAAAGAGATCGATAATTAGGACGACAATCGATATACATAACAGAGCTGCTGCTCTAAATGACATGATGTCTACTGAGCTGAAATATTACTGTATGAATTGTTTAACTTGTGTTCATTTCATTTATTGGTTTGAAATTGCAATTCCTAATGTTTTCACGGCTCTTCAATGCCGTTATAATCAGCCGTAGTTCGTCTGGCTTCACGTCGCCATCTTGAATTTGTCTTTGTTAGGAACCAGTCTTCGCACGGTCCCGAAAAAAGTTGGCCCGGATTGAAGCAAAAATTTCCAAGCGTGGAATAAAATCTTTTTCAAGGTCATCGCGCAGAATGCCTGGTCATCATTAATTATTCATAGTCATCGAAGCGGCAAATTTGAATGCGAGTGCGCTTTGAATAGCCCAGAATCAGAAGAAAAAGGGCCCAAATTGGTCAAGTAGGGCTAGTAAAATATGCTTTTCTGTTTTATTTTGGAAAGCAATGATGTATCAACACTTTAAGCCTTAAACTAAGAAATACAAGGAAGTATAAACTAAGACTATTTTTTTAAACTCGAAAATTCGGAAAAAATCGGTCGTTTTCAGTATCTCAAGCATGTTAAGGCATGGATTGAGGCTAATTTGCATAAAATCTAATAATGATCATAACTTTGTGAAAATGTATCAGAACCTTCCAAAATTCGGCAACCTCGGAAAAATCGGTAACCTTAATTTTTCTGTAGCGTAAGAAATCAGATATCTGTGTCACGTGACCACTTATGGTCGAGTACAGGAAAGAAAAGAAAACTAAAAATGGGGTGGCGAGATGCCCCACAGTATATATTAAATATAGTATTTATGTTATTGTATCATCATTTCTCACTTGAATCTGGCCGGAATAGTTGACTCACGTTTTTATTTAATTAGTAATTAAGCAAAATAGGTCACGTGACACTTTTCACCTGTTAATATCTTTTTAAGAAATTAAAAATTCTCTCCTTTCCGGCCACCGAAAAAATTCGTACGGTAAGACAAACATTTACACATGGTTCAAACTTAGTTATAATCAACCATTCCTACCCCATTTTGAATTTATTTTTGAATATCATTATGACGTCACGTTTCATTTGACTACATCACTTAAACCCCAATTAATTCAACGCCTCGAAAGAAAGTTTCTCAAAAGTTTTTTGCAACTTTTAGAATTAAAATGCATGGCCGTAGAATAAAAACAGCTTTATCTTCGCGGGGAGTCGAGACCAAAAATTGAGCCATGCCTTAACATGCTTGAGATGGACGCCACGTTTGTAGTATTTAGTAAAATCGACATCACTATGACAATAAGAAACTTTGAAATCGATAAAATATGAGTTTTGAAATTCAGAATGCCTTTAGTACTGCTTTGTTCACTTCTAAACTTAAGTCATTTTTTCTTGGCTTAAGCACACTTTAGTTCTCCTAATGCTTGTGTGTAGTTTTTCGCTTTTTTTGCTTTTTTTTTTCTTTTTTCGTGTTTATTCTTGCTTTATTTTTTCTCACCTTTTGCACTTGCACGTTCAGCTTTTCTATTTTTATCCTATTTTAATGATTAATGATTATTTTCTATTATGCGTTGTTAGAGTTAAATTGCCAATGACAGCATTGTAATTATTAATTTATTAGGTATTATAATCTTAAAAGGTGGCCCTATTCATAAGCCTTATTGGCTTTCTTGGGCTTCCTTGCCTTATCTTTTTATTCTTTTAAGTTTTCTATTTTGTGTATGGCAAAAATGACAATGACAATGACAATAAGCTTTCATATTTTCTGCACGCGCGGTAAAAGAAAGATGGGGCCTTTCTAGAACAGAATCCGTTTTAATTTTCAAAATGGGTAAACGAGAACCACTGTTCTTTTCGATTTGAAAACAGCTAGTGGTTGCTGGTTGGTATGGTCTCCGAAAAACTGTATCGAAACACCTTAAATACGCCTCGATCGGCTTTAAATGGCATTTGCCGGCGGAAGTTCCATGGAAAAGGCGTTACTATCAATAAAGACTTTTCCACAAAGTTACGTTATCATCCTTAGTAGTGTAGTGGTAAGGTGTTCGGTGAAGTCGCGTCGAGCCGAATTTGCCGAATCCGAGTCCTTTCTTAGTACCCTTTCTTTCTTCCATTCTTCCTGTCTTTTTGTTGTTTTTCAATATATATGTTGTAGTTAAATTTTCATCTCAGGTAATTTTTGATTTTCTTCTGTTTTTGGGCATTTGTAATGTATGCTAATGAAGTTGAAACAAAAGGAAAATTAAAAATTACCTGAGATAAGAAAATAGCTACAACATATATTTTTTTCCCCTATCAGCTTCTTCCCCTTCCTCTATCTTAACCTCTGTTTCGCGATGTTCTGCGATTCACGTATTTCTAGTATACGTATAGTTCACTCCGGAAACAAAAAAAAAATTAAATCGTGTAATACTACACGGCGACGGCAACGAGAACGGCAAAAGCATCAATACTTCTAATTAGCGAGGGAAAAAAAAAACAGCTTTGCTCTTGCAGGATGTAACTAGCATTATAAGCACAACTAGTTTAGTTTTTTAGTTATTTTTTTTGTCTTTCACTATTGTATGTACTGTTTATTTATTTATTTATAATTTTTGATAACGTTATCGCCAAATAGACCTCTTGCGTCCAACAGGTGTAGCTATTATGAAAACTAAGAGAGCAACCATTGCCTTTTTTTTCTTTTTTTTTTTTTTCTTCTTCTCCTCCTTTCCTTCTCCTCGCTCTTTCTTATTAAACTTTAATTCTTCCCCTGACAAGGGGGGAGGGGGAGGGGGTGGGCTTATTAGAGGGATGGGACTTATTTGAGATGGGGGCTTAATAGGAAACAAGTTTCAAATGAGAATTTTGCAAATCCAGACAGAAAATTCTGCTTCATCACAGACAATCAACTTTAAACCCGTAACAGACCGTATTTATGTCTTTCAATGTAGCATTTGCCTTACCAAAACATAAAACATAAGAACAGAAGTTGTCTTCCGGTCGATTGCAGCATCGGAGCTTCAGGAACGATGAGGTCTTCACCTCGCAAAAAATTGCGTTACTTCCGATTGCCCCCAAATTTGGCACAAAGGAAGTCAATAGTCTTAGCCAAATATGGGCCTAGTTTCCAGCCCCCACGTAGTTTGAGCTCCACACAACGACCTTTCAAAGTTGGAGAAAATTTTCGGCGACGCGTGTGGTGTTTTTGTGACTTCTTTTGCGAAGAATGAAAGCTTGTATCGACGAATTTTCACCAAATACAAGTCAAGCAAATTATTTTGAAGGATTTTGGAGGATAACAAGCAAAACAGACGGGCAAATCTAGGTAAGAAAACAGTTTTGAATCTTGCATGCCGATAGCAGACTTCGCCATGTCTCGGAGCACATGTTGTTGAAATGCAATGAATTCCTTGCCGTTGGGCCTTCGGTTCGCTTTTTGCCGTCAAATCCTTGCATATATTGATGAATTGTATTAGTCAATTCATGTTTGCTGTTTTTAACTCGATATTTCACCGATAAACTAAGAAATACAGCGTCTTTGCTAAGTAAACATCGTTGCCCAAGGGACGCGAAGATATCAAGTTTCGTTTAGCTAATTAGCATAATCCGTCATTTTCATAATTAAATTAATTAAATTATGTCAACAAAAGGCATTTCTAGAATATTTTTAGTCGCTCTATATTTTCGACCGATATTCAGGCTGTTTTGCTAAGATATTGAAGAAAAAACCGTCTATTGACTGTAAAAAACCTAATATACTGCTTGTATGGATAAAATTGCACTTTTAAAAATTTTTTTAAAAATAATTATCTAAAATTTTCCTTTTTTTTCCTTTGTGCGGAATATTATGAGTTTCCTGAGTCCGAAATATTTTTTTTCTGAAAGTTTAATTTTTGTCCTTTCCAATGATGTATAGCTTGATAAGGTACTGTAAATATTTTTAAGATCTCAACTAAGGATAGCCAGCTACTTCAAGATCTATGGTGGTATTTCGTGAGTTCAACAGTTATAATGAGCTGGATTTGTTTAATAATTATATATTAATTAAATACATTTATTTAATTCTGCATCATCACGGAGAGTCAACTCTAAACCCGTAACTGATCGTAAACAATTACGAATCAAAGAGAATGTTGGGAAAAATGCCTGGAGGTACCTTTTAGCAAATCCAAACAGGTATAGATGGTGCCTTTTATACAAACCTGAACGACGTTGCACTACCACGTTGATGCTGGTCTTCCTTGTTCCCATAATGTTAGTTGCTATGCAGTCGTACAAACCACTGTCAGCAGGACTTAAGTTCTTAATGGTGAGTGTACCTTGATTTACCTCAGTTCTGCCAGCAGGTAAAGGCACTGACACCAGTCGTCTCCAGGTTATTACGGGGCGAGGATATCCTTCAGCTTGACATTTTGCTTGAAGTGTAGTACCTTGTGCCGGTGAGGCAAGGGAAGGTGGAACTGTTGCGAAGATTGGAAGACCTGAAATGGAAATTGTAATTGAAAGAAAACATATACAGTATGGTAACATAAGTATTCTTCGTTCCTTTAAATGTTGTCAGTCATTACGTACCTAATCTCCACATCCAGAGCTATAAATATGTCTTATTGGACGGTATAGTAGGTAGTATCGTGGGATATTTTTACGAGTCACGCCGTATTTTGACGAGCCCATAAGGCGAGTCAAAATACAAGAGATGAATAAAAACATCCCACGATACTACACACTAAACTGTCTAATAAGGGATTTATTATTCAAGTCGAGATGTTTTAAAAAAGAACTCAGTAACAAAGTACATGTACGTAAAACGAGAATTGGTGACTGATTAACGTGACTCCTTTGTAAGTCCAGTTTTCGCGTGCTTTATGCAACGTTGTTGCTGATTGGTCTAAAATGAAAACTTGACAATGTCCAACTAGTTTACTCGACAAATTAAATTTTGTCGGATTTCCATGGTTTTCTTTAATTCGCGCTTCGGGGTGCTATCTTTCGAGCATTTGCTAGCAAAACAGATATGAAATGACAATAATTGTGAGGCTTATGATGGTCTTTCGGTCCTTATGTAAAACCCACTGCAAGAAGGTAAACTGAGCAGAGCAAATTGCGATGGAAAGACGAAAAACCCCCTGCGAATTAAAGGTGTCTTAAAGAACTATTCGTAAACAGCGGACTTAAAACCTCATCTTTGCCGTGATTAGTACTAATTTTAAGACTTCTACACAGACTTTTCTCGCATTTTAAAAGGACAAGGGGTGATTAATTTTAAGCTCCTCGGCAGGGTTAACATGCATCTCATGCGCACGTTTAGTTCTGTTTTGTCTCTGTTGTATTTTATACTTATGGTGTTTGTATGTTCTCATGACGGGCTTAGGCTACAAAAAAAATTCTGACCAGGAGGTCTCCTAATCTTATAAACTACTTGTCAACGCCTGCCGGAAGGAATCAATGAACCCTTTTTTTTCTCTCAGTATCTTGTTTCATTTGTTAGATTTACTGAGGTCGTCGCGTGTCGCGTGTGACGGAATATTTCGCTAAGGTTTTTGTCGCTTTATTACGTTGGTTGCATTTGCGAAGCTATGAGCTAAATGGCTAGATTACTAATTACTCCTGGCAAATGTTAAAACTACTTTAATTTAACAGGAAGATGCTGGCAAAACGAAACCGTTTTTACCCACGTCAAGTTCGACCACGAAACTCCTCAACGAGTGTGGGAAATTATTTTTGTAGGAAATCCTTACTTGGTTATCGACTTTGGTAAGTTAAGCTTTATTTAGCTTAGCAATTGCTGGCAAGTCGTGATTTTTAATATTTCGGGTTTTTGTTGATGAAAAATACCGAGAAAAAATATCGAGCGGAAATTATTTTTTTCGCACGTGTTCTTTGATGATGTATTTCACATAATTTGTGATAATGTACTACTAAAGGATTCTGTCCAGATTTCTGGATATTTTATCAATTTTACTCTATCACACACCGCCCAACAAACGATCGTTAGCCTCGAGCATTTGGCGCTTGCCTATTTTGCTTTTGTATTTTGATCACCGTCTCATGAAAGGGCTTTTAATTATTTCTGGCGGGAAATATGCACCGCGCGTGTTTGTTTGGCGCCCAGATCAGTGACATCAGTAATCGAGAAAAAGGAAGAGACTCCAGACAGGAAAGAAACTTAATAATTATATCAGTAGCGTTTGATTTTAAAAATTATGATTCTGGATTATTCTATTCTCGGTCAACACTCGAGAGAGTCAGCTCTTTTCTCCAAACATTTTCGCGAACAATTAACCTCGATGAGTCATGCTGGGTACCCTTGTATCCTGAGCTTTTGTTATCTGCGTTGCATAGTATTAACCTGTACTATCCTGGGTAGTGTATACCTGAAATCTACAGTTAACTTGCAAAAATGCTCTAATCATTCCTGTAGTATCCTGGGTAGTGTATACCTGAAATCTACAGTTAACTTGCAAAAATACTCTAATCAATGCTGTAGTATCCTGGGTAGTGTATACCTGAAATCTACAGTTAACTTGCAAAAATGCTCTAATCATTCCTGTAGTATCCTGGGTAGTGTATACCTGAAATCTACAGTTAACTTGCAAAAATGCTCTAATCATTCCTGTAGTATCCTGGGTAGTGTATACCTGAAATCTACAGTTAACTTGCAAAAATACTCTAATCAATGCTGTAGTATCCCGGCTAATGTATACCTAAAAAATACATAACATTGAATTATTTGACTTATGGAGGTGATAATCTTATTCAACTCTTACTCTTTTTTAACATTCATGGTCAATTATAACAGCTTTCTCTCATTCCATCTTATTTTTTCAGCACCCGCTCGAAAGTGATTTTGGCACGAGTGTTGCCTTGAACAAAGCGGAGTAACAGAGCAATATAAGAACAGTTATTAATTGTAGTATTTTGTGATAGTGATCTAGGAGCCTCTGAATTTGGCGATTTTGCGATGGTATATCGCCAGGACTATTTCATTTGCTTAAAATAAAAGCAGTACAAAAAAACCTTACATCATATGTATCGGTACTTGTCTGTTAATTGTTTCTGTCGGCTTTATAAGGATTTCATGCCTTTACATACTGATACAGGACCATACAGTAGTTAGCGCGGTTGTTAAATTTGGCAATGTTAAATTAGAGTATAATTAAGGAGCCACTTTTAGGAATTTTTACGAAAAATATTTTTCCGGCCTCTCAGGAGGCGGCTTAAATAGTTTCAAAGTTGCAGTACACAGCTAAGTGCAGTCACAAAACTGAATTCTTGAGTTTACCTCCATTTCTCTGCCCGAGACTGAAAGAGGCGCTATGTAAAATGTTTATGCCGTTTATTTATTACCGAAATAGTAAGTGCCTAGGAAGAGCAGTTAGCGGGGCAGAAAAAGATTTAAACCTTGCTTTAATCGGATATTGCGGTTACTTTCATTTCACTTAATGGCAGCTTGAGTTACTCTTTTGTGGGCAATTTACGGAAGTCCTACGGTATTCGGCCGACACCTCAAGAGCCTAGAGCAGTCAGACCTTGGTTTGGAATTACCTATGCAAATTAGCTGGCTGCACATTCAATGTGCAGCCAGCTAATTTGCATAACATTTTATCGCGCTTCAAAGCTCATCATGCTTTTTTAACATGTGTCGACATTGCATTGTTGCGGCAAAAAAAAAAAAAAAATTAAAAAACACATTTTTATTCAATCTTAGACTTTCAGGAAACGATGCAACTTCTGTCTTGTGCAACCACAGGCAGCCCAAGCGCAATATGTGTGGGTTCGGGCTTCAGAGGTCATTTGGTCGGAATATACTAGAATTACTAGTGTATTATCTGATGCTAAATAAATGCAAAAATCTTAAAGATATGAAGTCTTCTGGTTTGTCTGTTTGTACTAGTAGCCTTTATGATAACGAAGGACGATATTCTTGCATTATTACATGTGATTCGGGCCCTTAATGTTCGATCGAGTCTTACCACATGTATTCGAATCTAAAACGCTAAGAAAAAAAAAATCATGATCACGCGAAATATTGATTCAAAAAGTTCCCTTACCTTTATTTCATAGCCACTCTGTGTCCCACAGCCGGTTTAAACGCCGTGTAGTCGACTTTCTTTCCATCGAGTACTGAACACTATAAAAGAAGGGAAGGCTGGAGACCTTCCAACCGACACTCGCCACGCGAAGGCCAATAAATTCCAAAGAAAGCGATCGATCTCCCTAAAATTCCCACCAGCCAGACCGAAGAGCGTATATCTACCCGTTCGACGAGCGCCAGTTTTTAAATTCGGCTGCATGAGCCCGAGGAGCGCTCCATTTCGCATCGATTCTGGCCGGCTTCGCTTCGCCATGATGCGCAAGCTGAGATGTATCCTACGAGATTCAAATCTTGGAGCTTAACGACCGCGTCAGATCGACAAAACGTGACTCTCGCGGGGGAGGGTCGTTACTTCTGCCCTATCGGAAACCGACACCGTCGGGGGACCCGGTGCGTTTAATTTGACCGGAAATAGCTCTCGCGTGTATGACACATGAAACCCAAACACGTCCCCAACTTTTGGATTTAAATCTTGCTAATAACGGTTAAAAAATCAGATTGGTGCGGTCAGTTGTTTGGCAGGAGTTCTATTCAATTTCGATATTTCTTTTCGTATTTTAACAACAGTTCTTTTTAGAGCTACCTAAATTTTTTTTTGCTTTTACACGTATCTTGTTTGTCAGTAAAAATCGCGTGTATTTCGGTGCGTGCCAGTGTGACAGTCCACTAGCTTAGAAGAACGTCTGTCGATAACGATGTTATCAAAAGTGGCCAGACAAGAGGAGGATTTTACCAGATTTTATTCCCAGCCAATAAAGAAATTTTTAAAAAAATTAAAAATTGAAGGCAAAAAATTGTCAAGAAAGCGATTTTAAAACTCACTGACCCACACGCTTGAAACAACAAATGTCTGCTTCAACCGCTTTTATGAATCCTCAATTTGAGACTATTTTAAAGAAAATACACTCTAAAATCGCACGCCTTTTCGCGGTAAACAACCACATGGCCGCATTTTATATTAAGGACAGTTGGGGATCAATCGACCATCGTCCGACCACGTCCGGACGTCTTTGGGTTTCATTTGTCATACACGCGAGAGCTATTTCCGGTCAAATTAAACGCACCAGGTCCCCCGACGGTGTCGGTTTCCCATAGGGCAGAAGTAACGACCCTCCCCCGCGAGAGTCACGTTTTGTCGATCTGACGCGGTCGTTAAGCTCCAAGATTTGAATCTCGTAGGATACATCTCAGCTTGCGCATCATGGCGAAGCGAAGCCGGCCAGAATCGATGCGAAATGGAGCGCTCCTCGGGCTCATGCAGCCGAATTTAGAAACTGGCGCTCGTCGAACGGGTAGATATACGCTCTTCGGTCTGGCTGGTGGGAATTTTAGGGAGATCGATCGCTTTCTTTGGAATTTATTGGCCTTCGCGTGGCGAGTGTCGGTTGGAAGGTCTCCAGCCTTCCCTTCTTTTATAGTGTTCAGTACTCGATGGAAAGAAAGTCGACTAAACGGCGTTTAAACCGGCTGTGGGACACAAAGTGGCTATGAAATAAAGGTAAGGGAACTTTTTGAATCAATATCTCGCGTGATCATGATTTTTTTTTCTTAGCGTTTTAGATTCGAATACATGTGGTAAGACTCGATCGAACATTAAGGGCCCGAATCACATGTAATAATGCAAGAATATCGTCCTTCGTTATCATAAAGGCTACTAGTACAAACAAACAAACAAGAAGACTTCATATCTTTAAGATTTTTGCATTTATTTAGCATCAGATAATACACTAGTAATTCTAGTATATTCCGACCAAATTCGACCAAATGACCTCTGAAGCCCGAACCCACACATATTGCGCTTGGGCTGCCTGTGGTGCAACGTTTGTAGAAAACCTGTCAAACCAGCCTCTGGAGTGCAAATAGCGTGAGATATTTGTGCGCGTTTTGGGTGTTGTTTGTACTCTACTGAATAAAGTTGAATAATAAGACACTTTATATTTGCAATTTCCAAAACTAATTTATTGGTTAAACTGAAAAGTCAGCGAGCAAGTATTTCCCCCTGTTTCCATTGATTTTAAGAGTCATTTCTTTCGGTTATAAATAACTCTAATTGGTACAGACTGTAGGTGCTCTTTAATTTGGTTTAAAGTAAAAGCAGGTAAGGTTTTATATTCGGGCATCGGAAGATTATTTGCTTGCCCAACATAATAATGTAATTAACCACTTTCAAATCTTTCCTAAAAAAGCCAAATATGAAATTAATAAGCTGACGTTTTAAGGAATGGAAAAGCCAGCTTTGAGCCATTTTGTTACTGAAAGCTAAACGTTTTGAGAAAATTCACATTGAGTAAAAAAAAATAGATGCTCGAGGAATTCTTACTTACGCTATGCTTTTAGATTACGTCGTAGAAATATTTTCAAAGGGGGCAATAAAAAGACACTTAATATTGGAATTCCTTCGCAAACTGCCGGATACTTAGACCGAGGAGAATCCGTGTTTGTGAGATTTTATTTCAAACTGAAAGTTTCCTGTCTGCGTGCATTTCTTTGGTGCATGAGCCAGACAAGCCGTGATCGAAACAATAGCCGTCGTGTACGAACTCACGAAAAGAACTCAGGAGAAATAGTTCGCCGATTGTGCACAATAATACAAAGCATTTTGTGCCCAATCAGGAGCCGACATCTGCTTGCATTTTTGGAAGTAGTTTGGTGAGAGTTGGTACCCAGGAGCTCTTTCGCCCGTACTTGAAAACTTTCGTCCCGCTTTTTCTCCCGACCCGACTGACTGCCCTTGGGTCTCCGAGGATGGGCCAACTCGTGAACCGAATACACTTTTTGTTTGCTTGGGTCATTATAATTTATATTTGCCTTTGTTTTTATTTTTTATTGACAGGACATTATGTCACAGAAACTGGCACATACTCTCTTTATGTCGTTATGTCGAAAATATCCATGAATTTTTAGTTTGCACTCGTTATTATAATAATTGACATTTTCTTTAGTTTTCTTTGATTCATTGCTCTAAAATGTGACCGAAGATGATTGCCAGTGCTATTTTTTGGGTGTACATATAAGGCTATCAAACTCGATGCAAGATTTGTTTCACTCTAAAATCACTTAGCCTGCCCCTCAAAAGTCACACGAATGTGCCCTAAATTTAACTGATTTGTGGATTACAAGTTTATTGTTTGTTTTAAATCATAAATTTATTAATGGAGCTTCGCTTTTAGTCCTGGCTAAATCTATATATTATTTTAATAAGTGATAATTGTAGATACTTATAAGTATGAATCTTAGCGGCGTATTGTTTGTAGGAGTTGACAGCGAGACAAAAAGGTAAACAAACAAACAAAAGCAACACACACACAAAACAAAAGACTGAATTAAAGCAACAAGAAAAAAGGTACTTTGAGTGTGATATACAATGTATAAACCTCGCCCTTTACAGGCGTCAATTATTATGTCTAAGAAGCTCTTACCTCTAATAGACAAGTTACCAGTGGCCCCAGACTGACCAAGAATGTTCTTTGCATGACTTGTGTATTGCCCAGCATCGCTGTAGTTCAGATTCTTAACGATCAACTCTCCCACTTTAATCAAATACTTTACACCTGACAGAAGCTTTCTGCCTTTGAATCGCCATTCGACAGCAGGGGGAGGATTTCCTCCAACCTTGCAATAAAAAGTCGTATTTCCTCCTTCATTCCTTGTCTGTTCTTCCGGTGACAATATTACTTGTGGTGCAGATATCGATTTCCCAGGCCTTCCAGGCGGTCCCGGCATGCCTTTTCCCCCAGGCTCTCCCTTGTCTCCCTTTTCTCCTCTCGGTCCCGCAGGACCCGTCATTCCTGTTTTTCCGGATTTTCCAGGTGGCCCCATGGAACCTTGAGGCCCTTTCTTTCCCTTTTGTCCCCGCCTGCCACGTGGTCCCTTTGCCCCTGTTGGACCAGGAAATCCGGGGGGACCTGCGGGACATATCTTCTCACTTGACTTACAGTACTGGCGTGGCATAAGTTGCTCAAGCTGTTTTATGATTTCTTTTCTTACGTCTTGTACTGTGATACTATTTGAAGTGTCGTTTAATAATTGCCTTCGGTTTCTTGGTCGGATGGTTGTTGTAAATACCATTTTTGACAACGGTACGGCTGCAGTAATAATGTTGCGATAGAAATTATTAAAATTAATGTAACAAGTTTTTCGTATTATGGGATTCCGTCGTTATACCAAGGGGTTGGTGCTAAATTAGGCCAGTTCAGCAAAGACAGGGTGGTTAATGACCGTTTCTTTTCTTTTTCCTATTATCTTTATTTCCGCCGAGTCTTCATTTTAAATAAACGTTTCTATAGATTGCATTATTCATCGGAAGGAGACACCAGCACCAGACCCTTAGTCCGCCGAGCGACTATCGATCTTTTTCCTTCTTCTCCTGTTTCTTCAATGGAATTTCCCAGTGAATTTTAGTGCTTTCTTGCTACCTTTCTTACTGGGCATGCTGTTTTTCTTTGCATGTTTGGATTTGTTGGTCTAGAAAACAACGATCACGCTTGGAAATTTTTGCTTCAATTCGGGCCAACTTTTTTCGGGACCGTGCGAAGACTGGTTCCTAACAAAGACAAATTCAAGATGGCGACGTGAAGCCAGACGAACTACGGCTGATTATAACGGCATTGAAGAGCCGTGAAAACATTAGGAATTGCAATTTCAAACCAATAAATGAAATGAACACAAGTTAAACTATTCATACAGTAATATTTCAGCTCAGTAGACATCATGTCATTTAGAGCAGCAGCTCTGTTATGTATATCGATTGTCGTCCTAATTATCGATCTCTTTAGTAACAACTAAGTTTCAAAATGCCTTCTTTAAGAACTTCGCTTCGATAAGTTTAACTTACCTTCATTAAGAAATTTGAAGGGACACCTTTCTTGTTTGGTGGGGGTGTTTTAATGTCAAAGAAGAGACCTCAAATACACTTGAACGCGGCTGAACTGGTGTTGTTTGACGATGACATGATGTATTATTGTAACTTCCCACTTTTCAACGAACAAAATTCCCCGCTGTTTATTATTATCTGCCACGAAGGTTAGCATTTTGTCTTGACAATTCACGAAGTAGAAATCGCTTTACTGAGAATAGGACAACCTCGGAGCGGAGGAGTGATTTTCTTGCTTCTCGCAAGTCATCCAAAACCTGTTAGTTCATCCATTAACAAGCGTGATGTGAACCTGATTGACCTAAAAATAGTATTTTTTGTAAGAAAAATTCACGTGCGTAAGCTCCAAACTTAAGCAACTAAAGCATCAAAACAAAGGATAAATACCTTCTTCATGTTTTCCTCGTTTCCGTTTTTGAGATTTGGGCACCAAACAGCAGATATAAAACCTTTTTCAAAGCTTACTTCAGCCAGACTTTTCTCTCAAGAACCTCGCAAGAAACTCTCTCTTCGCCGACATAAAGCTAGTCTCAAAATATTCAAAGACAAGGCATGCAAGGTACCGATAAAAAGCTCTTTCTTCGTAGCTTTTATCGCGCTCGTCAAAACATTGTTTATTAGTACCAGTTCTCTCTCACATGGCGATAAAGCCTGACCGATTTTCGCTCTTGGCGGGCTGGCGATATGGCCGCTCAGAATTTCAAAGAAGAGGACTGGGGAAACGGGGACACGAAACTTGGCCAAAATTGGCACAAAAATTTCCAAGCGTGGATTTGTAACTTCATCCTACAGATTTTCCTAAGTTATTATTAGTTCCTTTCATTTGATGGCATCACGCATTTAATGATCTTTCGTCTTGTCATCAGTCCAAGTTCGCGTCTTGTAATATAATCCAAAGGGTTTGCTTCTGTTAAAGTAAACCTAATTTCCTGTCAGACCTTACCTGCATGATAGGCTTTTGAAAGGGAAAAAGAAGGGGAAAATTTAATCGCCGAGACAAAAAGAAGCAAAGAAATTTCTAAACAAAGGGTCTAAGCAAACCAATATCATATACAGTGTTTTGACATGACGTCACGGCGGCCATATTGGTGTCCCAAAACAATGAAACGGCGGCCATGTTGGTGTCCTAAACCAATCCTCTGGGAGTTGAACTCTTTTCTTATGCAAACACTTTCTTTTGTTCCATTAAATTTGCATAGATGCTGACCACGTGAGTGAAAACACTCTATACAGTGTTTTTTTTTTGCAAATATGAGTAGCCTTCTGCTAAAATAATAAGAAACAAAAAAAAACAATGCAATAATCATTCAACTTAGCTACCTATAAGTAACACTGATTTACTTAATTCTTGCTTATTTAATTCAAGACACAAGGCCTCAGCATTTTACCTGAGGTACGGGCGATCCCTCCTGAAAAATGTGTTCGCATCTTCTTGTAAAGATCTTTTGGAGTAGCTTTTGTCGACGAACGAGTCATCCTATTGAACAAGCAGGGCAAGTCATCAATACGAGATTGCAGTGCAATCAGTTGTTCGTTGGTTGTTTCATTCTTCACCCAGAGACACGCGCAAACGAAAACTAATGTCACAGAAAGGAAAGATGGCCTAATTGACGGAACAAACTCAAGGAGTCGATGAGATTTTGGTGAGTTTAAAGACTTCATTTTGTCAGCTTCACAATCGTTTCCTTTTACAGGGCTTCACACGGAAGATTGTGGGAAACTTGCCAGTAAAACTTGATCCTTTAAAATTTGGCCAAGGAAAACATGAATATTCTTTTACCTATAATTGACGTTAAAGCTTTTCTCCTGGCTGTTGACCCAGCTAACGTCACGAACACTTAGTGTAAGGGAAATACCACTTAAAGTTTAAAATTCATCAACATGAAGGACCGTCGATCACTTCCCAACAAAAACAAACTGCGATTATGCCACGGAACTTATAAGCTCTTTGATGGTGTGGAACTTATATTGATTTTGCGCGTATTTCAGGGCGTTGCTGAGACTGAGCATCAGGCATTTCAGGGGGGTGCGGAGGGGGGAAGGGAAGAGGGAAGCGAAGGGTAAAATGTCCCTCCCCTCCCCTAACCCTTTAGCAAGGCTTAATTTATCAATTTCAGTTAAGCATTGCAAAACAGAAAGACCAGTCACGCGTTTCTCGAATTAAATCCCCAAATCAACTAATCAAATCAGAACCTAAAAATAAAAGCTTGAGTTCAGTCCAAAACCGGCCCATTTTGTTTATTATAATTAACTGAAAGTTTTTTTTTTTTTTAATTCTTCAATTTTCAAGTAATATCCCTTGGGGTTCTTATATTCGTCCCAAGATAAATTAAAGTCATTGGTTATGCAAAATTTCGAGGGGTAAACGAGGCGGTATTAAGGGCAATGAGGAAATGGTGGAAAGCTCAAATTATGTTATCTTCAAAACTGTTGATACCCTTCAAGCAGAGTCGGTTTGATCTTTCCTAGATAAGCGACTTCTCTTGGAAAGATCGAAGCGACTGTGCTAGCAGGGTAAACTGTGAAATCCTCAATTTTTAATGTAGCCAGTCGGTTTTTGGAGTTTGGGAAAGTGGTAAACAAAATTCAGGACTGGTAATTTCGTTGTGGATTCGCGATTTAAAAGCACAGATCAGTTTAATATATTACGAAAAGACCTCGAAAGCCTAAAACCGTTATCAAAGAACTCCCGTTTGATCATTTCGACCAGAAACATTTCAGAAATTCGGTTACTTTCGTCGCTATTTTTCCTTCGTCCTTCCCATGACACCATGCGCGCCTCAACCTACCTGAAAGTTCTCTTAGCCGACAAACAAACATAAACATAAATAGGGACTGAGTACGAGTCTAAGGACCAATTATAACCAACAAGTCATGGTATGTACCATTTCCTTTTTTTAAATGGAAAAAATACCATTTCATTACGTTTCTTCATCTTCCCTTGCTTACCAAGAGCCATAATGGCTCTTGTGATTACTAAAAGAAGAGAGTGAAAGAAAGAAAGAACAAAAGACCCTTTAAATCTAGCAAAGTTTGCTTATAAAAGGTCAATCCCCCTTTGGATATAAATCGATAAATGCTAACCATAACAACAATTGTCAGCTTTAATAATATCATCACAGTTGACGTAAAGCAATCGAGCTGCCCTATATGTTGACCCAGACCTCTCTCTTACCACTTCGTGTAACACGTGCTCGGGGTTTCAGCACAGCATGTGATGTCTAATATTACAGACATCGTCACGCTTTAGTGCAGGTGTCAGAGATTGAACAATATTTTGTACTCTCTGGCTTCTCAAAAATGTTTAAATTTTATTACTTGATATAATTCTCACATTGTATAACATTAGTTATGCAGTATCCTTAGTTTTCCTGTCCGATCAAAGCGGGAATGCTCATGTTCAGGGGAGTACCCAGCCATTTTTTCCTTTTAAGCCTAAGCTTTGGAAGTCCTCGTTATGAGTTGAGAGGTGACGACATAGAAGCAAGCCAAGTTAACGCCGACTGATAAACAGTTACAACAGTTACCGTTCCTTTTGCAAAAAAAAACAACAACAACAACAACAAATGTTGAGTTTAAGGATCATGAGTATTTAGGGGTTAGTTACTAACCGACGGGCTCTTTCAGTTAAAAGGTATGGTGTTATAGTCAGCATCATCATTTTTAACTTATTTATAAAGAACTCTCCTTCACACGTGTATATCTTTCAAGGTCTGTAGAGACGTGATCAGCATCTCTCTGGGTCTTTCGTGATGCGCTAGGTTGAAGTTTGATGGTAGGTCGATGCCCAGACGCTCACGCAGTAGAATAAGTATGGGTCGGATAACGCCGTCTGTATGTAAGGAGGAATTGTGAATCAGTTAATTGAAACTCCGCTCCTTCTCTCCCCCCCCCCCCCCCCCCTCCCCCTCCCCGACACCTGGAACTTAGCGCAGGGGAAATTTAACAAAAAACGCTAACATTCCTCTCTCCCCGGGCCATGTAGTTTCGTAAAAACCGGGGAGCAAGGGATGGCGCAGTAGTCAGAGAGCTCCCACCGATGTGGCCCGGGTTCAGGTCCCTGCGTCGACCCCATATGTGGGTTGAGTTTGTTGTTGGTTCTCTCTTTTGCTCCGAGAGGTTTTTCTCTGGGTACTCCGGTTATCCCCTCTTCTCAAAAAGCAACATTTTAAAATTCCAATTCGACCAGGAATCAGGTAGACGAAGAACCACTTTGTAGATGCGCTACCTCCAAATCATTATTTATTTATTTAATATTTATTTCTATAGCGTGACATTAGTAGTGCGATGTTTATCATGTTCGTGTTTATTTTCTAAATGTAGGAGTAAAATCATAAATTTCTATTTTGTTATTTCTAAAGTATTTATGACTCTCGTCATTCTACCTCTTCCCCGGGCGGTTCAGGGAAAAGTTAACAGCGCAGTTTGGGATCAAACTGCCACTGCCGACCAAAGGATCGTAAGCGAAAGAGTTCGCCTCTAATTTTCTTAGCGTCAGAGTAATGCAGGGAGAGGAATATGGAAACTTAGCAAGGGCTTGAGAGATTAATCTGTTGTCGTTTGCAAACGAGGTGAACGAACTGGACTATTGTAGGATGTTCCATGCACTTTTTTGGTTCTGAAATCGTAAATAACACGATGGATAATACTCATCAAGCGAAACTGGACAGGAAGTTATTGTCACTGTTCCAGCCGTTTAGCCTACGTGTAGCCGCACCCTCCCCTCTCAAATAGTAGGGATGACGTTAAGTATAAGGCAGGCGAAATTTAAAGCGCGTGATCTGGGAAAAAGGGGCGGTGGTGAGAGAAAGGAAGATCAGTTCTACGGCGAATAACAGAACTATTAGGGAGCCCGTTTCTCGAAATTATCGAAAGTCCCGACAGCTTTAATTTATTCAAATTAAAATCTTAAGAATATAAGCGCGGATCCAGGCAAAGAGAGTCCATTATTTTGTTAACTGACGTTACGTTATCTTCAAAATTATTGAAAACTTGATCTTAAGTGAGTGTTACTCTCAGCGGCTTTCCGGGTCCGTTTATTATTTCGACTTTTGAAATAAGGTTCCTAAAACTAGAGAAACTGTTTGTTTACCATTTACATAGGCAACCTGTCGGTTCTGCGTTTTGGCCTGGCAAGTACAGTTCAGGACTGGTAAATTTCGTCCCGGATTTGCGTTTAGCAAAAAGCGGTTCCACTTAACAAGAAACTGCTTCAGGACCATGAACTTGTATTAAAAGATAACCGACCTGGAAACAGGACTTTTAAGAAATTCGACTGAGTGCTCAGGAAAATTTCCTAGTGGAACCACCCCAAAAGCCGCCGTTATGCGTTCACCAGATTTTCTAGAAACCTTTTGTAAAACAATTACAATAAATTACAAAATATAAAATACACCTCAAACTTGTTGTTTGGGAGGGTGCAGCGCGTATTTGGGGATGGTGTAATTTCAAGTAAATAGGGTACGTAACTATGAAAAAAGTTGGTCAGATACGTCATTATATCACTATGTATGTATTTTGTATTTAACTGTTTAAGTTATAAAAGGAAAACTTGAATCAAGATAACCAACCTTTTACCGCTGAATCGAAAGGAGCGCTTCAGTTACGTTTTACATATAATTAACTAGTTGTTCGTAGAAAATTTAAGGCTTTTACCAAGAACGCGGGAAAAGAAAAAAAATAACGCACATAAAGGATCTTTGCAAGCGCGCATGCGCACATAGATATAGAAGTAAATTAAAGTGACTGAAAGGGAAAGAAAACTATTTTGTCCCAGCGGATTCCGCTGGTAGGTAGCAGCCGAAGCCCAGCAAGTTAAAAATAAAGTAGCTGCAAAAGAAGCTAATATTTTCATTGTATACTTATTATTGAAAAAACGAGAGGAAGAGGAGGGGAGGGGCGCTTATTCGAGGAAGGCAATTTGATGTAATGGCCTTTGGTGTGCGCGCTTATTAGAGCGTGGGCGCTTATTCGAGAAAATACGGTATTTTTTAATTAATCTCACCACTAAATTTTTAGATGTATCTTTTATATTGTGCGACCATTATATTTCAGACACGGACCCTCCCGTTTTTACGTTTTGCCCAAGCGACATCACAATAGAAACCATAGAATATGAGAAACGTCTCATTTGGGAGGAGCCCCGCGTTAAAGACAATGACGATCTTTTCCCGAACATGAGAGGAAACAAAGTTCCTGGTACATTTTTCAGAGTTCCTGGTTCATACGAAATTATATATGTAGTCGGCCACTTACAGGTCGGGAAATGAAGCCAAGTTCATTTTTTTGCATAACTTTAAAAAGTAAGTGCTCTAAGGTACAGTGAAATCCTACCTTATGGCCACCTCGGTAATACGGTCACCTCATTATTACGGCCACTTTTTTTGGCCGCCTGCTAACCATACATTTTCTTGTAAGAGAGCCCCCGTTAATACGGCCAAAATTGTTGGCCCATTGGTGACCGTGAAATGCGAGTGCTCTGCGAATTTTCCTTATGGAACCAACTGGAAAGTCGAAGTGTTTCATTTACTCTCCAACCAGATTTTGTGGAAACCTTTTGTAAAACAATGGCAATAAATTTAAATGACAAATCACCTTCGCCCTGTTGTTGAGAGAGTGGGGCGCTTATTTGAGGATGGGGTTATTTCAATTAAATATGGTATGGTATAAGAAGTTAGTCAGAGACGTCATTATATCACTAAACATGTTTTTTATATTTCAGTTATAGAGGACCGAGAAACCTGGATCAGGATAACCAACTTTTTCCCGCTAAATTGAACTAGATTAATGCCTTATGGGGTATTTCATCTTCTATTTCCTCGTTTATTAGATACAGGGCAGTATATAATGAATTGGTTTTAGCGACTATTAACGTAATGTTTGAGACTAACGGAATACTAATATTAAAGTACATGTGGTCAATTATTAATTATTATTTGTTGTTTGTTTCGTAAAATGTTTCTACTTCGTCTGGTGTGAACTTGTAAGTTCCTGCCAGGAATGTTTGGGCGAAGGTGCTTTGGTAGCTGTACCCGCTCGGTGGGCTGTAAGTCCAGCCAAGGTTGCTGTAAGAATTGCTATTGGATGACGCGTAGTTGGAAATGTAAATGTCATATCCCCCTCCGAATACAGGTCCACGCCCTGAGCCACAGTATATTGACTGTGCTCTCCTTGAACTCTCTTTCCCTGTCTGAGGCAGTTTAACAGGTGCCCATCCTGGTTTGTTCACCAGTGAAAACAAAAATGCTTTGGAGTCGTACTGGTACCCACCGCTGGAAACTATCAGAGAGAAATTAAAGATGGAACCAAATGTAATCAGCGCCGTTTGTTCTGATACTCACTTTAGAAATTAAAACCACCTGTCAAGTGCATTGACACTGAAGACAAACCTGGAAACAAATTTTCCATTTTAAAACGAACACGGGTCTGATATGTTTTATTTATTTTACTTTGTTACTGTAGGACAGGTACAGACATTTCAAAACCAAAATTAACAATAAAAAATGCAAAACAGACAAGCAAACAAACAAAACTAAACACTAAAAGTAACTGTTAGAGCAGGTCTGTTAAGTCTTTTAACGGAAGGAGTTTCAATTGATGACATTGATGAATCTACAAAAAACTATTCATTCCAGAAAATAAAATGCATTCTTTAGATTTTAACTAAACAAATTAACGGACGTACTATTAAATCGTAAATTCACTCAGACGCAGTTTACACAGTGTTTTGCCACCAAGTGTTCCTTTGAACTAACTCCTGGACGTTTAACACCGTTTTTCTTATCAAAGTACATGTGAGCTCCATAGCCTTAAAGTTGCTGTGAAGTATTTTGAAAGTTGTTTTTAAGACGGATCTATCTTATCTTTTAAGTTTAGTTTTTGTTTCATTAAGTTTTGTTTTTGTCCACGTACTCTTTTTCTGTTTTGATCTTTTGTTTTTACTTGTACTTGAATTTATGCTTAGCTGGCGAACTTACTTGTTGCCATATTAGGAATGTTATTCGCTTGGCATTGGGTGAGATGTCAGTTTTTAACAGGTGGTCGTGTTTGTGTTGTTAGAGCTGAGCTTGGTTCTTTGGTACTTGTCAGTTACGGCTGTGCGTAGACTAATCTTTTCCCTTACTGTAACGTTATTATGTCACGCATTTGTCACGTGATATAAGTTGGCCAATAGTGTTAAGTCCGACCTCGTGTTTTCACAGAGACTCGCAGTTGTTCAAAGCCGAGAGTCTTTTAGTTATATTAAATTCAAGATTCCAGCTACCTTTGTGATAGTTTTTATTTAATCGGAATCGTAACATGGTGTCAGAATTCTTCTCCTAAATTGTCTTCGAACTCTTAAGAGCCCATGACTGTAAATATCGAGAATCGCTGGCCAGGCTAAAAAAATCGGAAATTCTGATAATTTGTCAGAAAAACCCCTTTGGGGAACTATCTTCGAAAAAAATATTTTCAACTTTCAAGAATCTATAGTTTTCGAGAAAATGAGGAAAAACGAAAATAGCGGTTTTTACCTAATTAATTATGCAAAAATTAGAGTAAAAATGACCTACTTTATCCCGTCTGTACCGAGGCAAGATTCAAAGCTATAAAGCAGAAATATTTTCGTTTAAAAGAATTCTATCTTTTCTTTCTATCCATGGTATGTTTTAAATCATAAACATGATTTGGAATTTTTTACGTTTTCTTAAACACCACCACGAAGCGCACTTTTTAAAATGGCTAAAAAAATTAGCGACTTCAGGGGCAAAAAACTCACCTTGGTATGTGTGATACCTAGCCAAAATGTATACTAGGACAAAGCACAGCTCTTATATTGACAGAATATCAAATAAAAAATCTGGGTACTCCGGATTTGCCTTTGCAAAATAAAAAGTTTCGTGACCACCAGTGGCAAAATGTCACAAATTTGCATAAGTCAAATTTGTAGAGAAATGATGCCGCCTGATTTTTTCTTTGTAGTTTCGGTACGTGGTATATTCGAAACGTAGGAGAAAGGATGAAAGCGACTTTAAATGAAGCTAAAATTAATTAAGTAAAGGATCTGAAAAAATGATATTCCTGATAACAAATTGCTGTGAAGGTTGGTGACACAATGTAGCAAATTTGCATACAAATGCATCTGCATATTCCTATCGTACACAAGGACGCATTTCAATACTGTTAGCATCACGCAATATTTGAGGTTTGAAATAGCATAACCAAGAGAATAGCTAATGTTAGATGTTTTGTAATTTGTATGTTAGGTCTTCTTAATTGTACATTATAAAATTAAGGTTGTTCAGCAATTGTTGTTGTGTGTTGGAGTACTGTATTCTGCAATTGCGTGACCGTTGTCAAATTCATCAGTCAGACTTTATTTTTACCGGGTACGATAAAAAAAAATGTGAGCTTATGAAGTAGTGTGTAAAGAAATACTATTCATGTCAGATAACTTAACTTTACTTTATTCACCTGAATGAATTTCACCGTCATACATCTTTCTTGGAGTGGGCACATGCTTTTATGGTACCGATAGTTCATTCGTCAAGGCATTTTGGGGGATTTGTCATTAATAACACTATACATCATATCCTGTAAGTTTTCAATCAACAAAAATCCGAAATAGGTAATTTTCTCAGTAGTTTTTCAAAGTTATACTTTGGTGAAATTACCCCCTTTTCTCTCTTTTCTGAAATTCTTCCTCCTGCTCTTTCTGCCTCTTTACTGTTCGTGCGTTCAACACTATTAAGTCCAGACACGATTTCGAACACCCAAAGATGGTCAAAGATCGCCAAGTGGACCGACCCGTAATTGTGCCATTGATTAGTTAAAACTTTCATTGAACGGACCTTCACGGATCCTTGCAATTGTCCTCTCAATAGAAAAAGTAAATCAGATGGAGGGAGTACTGCCGACACTGGGGTCGTTTTGGTGTTTTTTTTTTTAACCATGGATATCCTTCATGAACCCAGTTAGCTTTCCATTTATTCAACAAGGTTATAAACTGATCAAAATAAACAATTAAGGATAGATTTTTCCACTGGTACCTCATTTAGCAAATTTTCACCTATCTTTGAGAGATACACACACAAAAAAGCAACATTTGGGGTAAAAAAATCTACTTCCAATTTTTTTATTCACCTTCTATTCACTACAGATTAATTAAATGTCCCTTTCCTGAAAAGTTAGCCAGCCAAAATTCCTTGCAAAACAAAGACAGTGGGAAGGCGATCAAGTGCTGAAGCAACAGAAGAAGAAAGACAAAGGGAAAAAAGAGAGCGGGAGAGAAAGATCGATATAGGTTCGTAAGAGATGTCCAAATTTTGGCTTCTGTGAACGCGCCAAAAAAGCTTCTAAATTTGTGTACGTCCAATTGAGCAGTCTTGTGTTGCAAATCTCTTTTTTGCATAACAGGCGTGCATGCTTTTGTCAGGCGAGCAAATGCAAGCACGGAGCGAGTGAGGAGAGAGGGGTATGTCTGGGGAGGAATGCAAAAAAACAATGTATTTGGACAGGCCGTTGTTTTTTTCTGCTTCTTCTCCGTCACGCTTGTCTGGCGCTTCTCACTCACTTCGCGCTTGCCTTCGCTCTCCTGCAAAAACGTGAAAAAAAATAACGCCTGTTATGCAGGCTACTAACTAATTGAAAGCCGGACCACAAAGGAGGATTTGGTCAAAAGGCGGGGTTTCCTTCCACTAAAATTAGTCGTCAAAAAAGAGTTAAAGAGGCTATGCCAGGCTAATTGCTAGTGCACTTTAAAAAGCTGATATGGTCTTCATTTCGCATCAATTTAGTTCCAAAAATTATGATCCAGTTTTTTTTTTAAGTAAGGATGATATTTAGACACGGAAACTGTTTCCTGCCGCGTTCTCTTGCTACTGATGGCCAGGATGGACATGGACTGAAAATTGGAAAAATTGGGCTATCTTTTTCAAGTTTAAATGCATCACCCAAAAAGATATTATTGGCTAGTGCTCCCTGATAAAATGATATCTTCTTCATACCCCACATGTAAATCTACACTGAACATTTTTTGACTGGGTAAAGGCAGTAAGTTATAGCACAGAATCAACCTAAAACAGCAAATATACTGATTTGGGGTCTTCTTGACAAGAACTGTCACAGGCAGCCCAGAACCCCCGCCTCACACATTGACAATCTGTAACCAGCTGTTGTCATGTTTCGCTCCTGATACTGTCATTAATTGGAGGGCCTGCTGCTAAGAGCAAAATATCTAAATATTGGATTTTTTTGCCTGGTATCACAAATGGCTAGAGCTAAAATTTTCATGGTCAAAATTCCAAACCAAGGACAAACTGTTTTTCCGTAATTTTTTTGGTAACGGCACATGTTATTCAGCAATAACATAGTCCCCAGCCCCTCGCATAAGCCATAGCTAAACATCAATTTAAGAGCAGTTTTATCGCATAACTTTTCTTCCCCTTTGTACTTTGGGAAACGGTTAGGCGTAAATAAAACCGCCGATGCCACTTACTTACCTCGCTCTGTTATTTAGCTCCTTGGTCGCTATCAACTACCCTGCGAGCAGGAGCAGAGGCCCTTCGATCTTCCTAGATAAGTCGGGAAGAGGAAGATAAGGGTAACTATCAACTAAACAATGATTCGATCGGACGTTCCGGTGTGAAGGCACGAGCTGGGACATTGTGGGTACTGACGTTAATACTCCTGAGCAAAAGGCAGGTATTTCTTTAAACAAAACTCGGGTCTGCTGTAAACTGAAAAACGTAGTCAAGTTACGCTTTTACTCTACGTCGCCTGACTGCCCGGTTAATAAACGAAACTTACGTCGATATAAGTTCGTTGCACATACTGCGATAGGCCAGGGGCGTCAAAGATGACCTTTCTGATACTTACTCTTTTCAAGATGATGCTACGTTTTGCAAGCACTCAACATGGGTGGGAGTTGGTTAGAGTAGCTCAAAAGGTGATTTATTTTCCTGGAGTACAGTTGAACCTCCATGTGCGACCACCTATCCAAAACACCAAAACCCACCCAGTTAAGTCTTACAGTTGGAATCTCTCCTGTAAGCGCCCGCGACCACTAATTGGTACTGACTGTTTAATGATTTTACATTGTTTTTAACCTTTTGTAAGCGACCACCTGACGAGTTTTCTGATCTCTTGTGGTAGGAACAACAACAACATGGAACTGCACATATTGTAACTTGGAAATTGCATACAATGAATTATCTTCCTTGAAATGGATGTGTCCAGTTTTCTTCTCAAAGAAACCTCCTGTGGTTTGTGGTTTGTGGTTCGATTCTCGTAAGAGACCACCGCCCGTTAGCGACCATTAAGTCTGCGCATTTTGGGTGGTCGCTTTCAGGAGGTTCGACTGTAGACTCCTTTTCCAGTTCTTCGGTGGCGTCGGTTGGAACTTGTTTTGGTTCATGGGTTTCGCGTATAGATTTGCACACTAAGGCGCGGCGCTGGCAGGTGGTACAACTCCGCGATGAACTTTCGGAGGAGAGAAACCGCTGGACCGTATAAACTACGATCACGTATAGCTGTTTCCTAGGGACTTTGGTAGCTGCCTGATTATACCTCTATTTGTGAAAAAGCAAAAATTAACCAAGGGATGGTTTGTTTTTTTGTAATACGCAGTAAAAAAAATCAGATTTCAACATCTCTGACAAGAAAATGCTAACATTTAGTGCGTGAATGACAGGCATGCAAAGTTAGTATCAAAAAATAAACTACTGAGAAACAAATGATGTTGCGAACAACGCATTATCTGTTCAAAGCAAAGTTTCCATAAAATTTCATAAGGAGGAAAAAAATCAGTAAAAGAAGGCGGAGCTGCACGAGACGTCGTTGCGTGACACTGTTACTTTGACTGTTAGTTTATGACTTCCTCTCACGCAGTGTATCCCGTTCGCAGAAAACCTCCTTCAAAATAAAATTTCAAGGAAAATGTCCCTACCTATTTTAGATATACCGGAGGCGAATTTACGGTGATACAGATGGATGCTGATACAAGGAGTTCGGAAAAGAAACGAGAGACATGGGATATAGTTTACATAATAATTCAGCGCTTCTATATAACGCTTCTTCGAGGTCGTTTTTTATTATTATTTTTTTTTCGAACGGTTAATTACTCTGATATTTTAACATAAACTTTATAAAAAAACGTTTTCTTGCTTCGTGATGTTTCTGAACATTACATACTGACCCTGAATTGAAACAAAACCGGCTGCCGCAACATTTCTCTACAAATTTGATTTATGCAAATTTGTGACATTTTCCACTAGTCGTCACGAAACTTTTTATTTTGTGAAAGCGAATCCGGAGTACCCAGATTTTTTATTTCATATTCTGTTAATATAAGAGCTGAACTTTGTCCTAGTATGCATTTTGGCTAGGTATCACACATACCAAGGTGAGTTTTTTGCCTCTGAAGTTGCTCATTTTTTAGCCATTTTAAAAAGTGCGCTTCGTGGTAGTGTTTAAAAAACCATAAAAAATTCAAAATCAAGTTTATGGTTTAAAAAGTAACATGGATAGAAAGAAAAGATAGAATTCTTTTAGACAAAAATATTTCTGTTTTATAGCTCTGAATCTTGCCTCGGTACAGACGGAATAAAGTAGGTCATTTTTACTCTAATTTTTGCATAATTAAGAGTGTGTCCATGAGAGAACCAGGCAGGGGGGTGATAATGCTCAAATCACAGATTTCGCTCAAACTTGGCACAATTGATGGGTTTGGTGAGATATTAACCTCGACAAAAAATAAGGTCGCAATATTGAATTCCCTGGGATTTACAGGGACCCCCCCTAAAAATCACAAAATCTACTCATTTTTGCATAATTAATTAGCTAACTTTGGTTTGGCTGTTCAACAAGTACAAAAGACAAATTCAAATCTAATCAACTTTATCATCTTCTATGTTTATCAGACTTAATCCTCAGTAATTTATTTTTACTCTCTAATTCGATCTCTTCCTATTATTTAGCCTAAAGTAAGGTCATCTTCTCACTGTTTTGACCAAACCCTAAATTTAAGGTATTTTAGTCGCTAACATCTCCCATGAGCAACAACCTATGTACTTAATTTTCACATATTCTTTGAAAGATATCTTTAAGGTTATCAAATCAATCCTAAAATATTTGGGCAATCTCATACTTTATCAATAATGACGTATTATGTACATTTGCCTTGACGCTTATTTGTCATTTGGCAAAAATTGGAAGAAACGTAACATTCGTTTTTTTAAACAAAAAAAGCACAATGTTGGCGAGAAGTCACAAATCAGATGCCTCATTATCGATACTAATAGCGGAATTGTTAGAAAGTGTCACCTGAGGCATGTTTTCTGTGTTATTTATCGACGTTTTGATGGATATTTTATGGAACGCTTGAGTAAACACAAGGAGCAAAAGATTTAGTTCAAAACTTCCATCGGTCCAACTTGTAGGTGCTACAAGACCCAAAAACGATAAAAGATAGTGAATAAATGTTACATACACGTCTCTCAGATGCTTTAGTCCAGGTTGGCTGCTCCAGTTTCGTCTGGTCCTCTGCGGCGTTACTCTGCGTTACTTTGTGACGAAGTAATGAACATCTTGAAACATTGCAAAATTAAAAGTGTCGGCTTTTCACCGAACAGTCGAAGTCTTTGGCATAAGTTGTAGTCAGAGGGAGCAAAATGATTCTCCAAGGACAAGAAGGATCACTGACAATCCGTCTATATCTATGGAAAACTGAACCACCTGCTCGAACACCTCCATCTTTGACTTTAGACTCTGCCTAAACAATGGAATCTGTTACGCTGGACTACCGGACTACGGAATGCGTAATACACTGTCTATTGTTTGTACGCGCCAATATCCTGTTATAACTGGTGTGTTGAAAATAGGTTGTGAAAGTCGTGTTACTTGAAATTTTGAGTTTATTCGATGTTGACATTAATTACCATGATAATAATCGTCCATAATAGCCATTTTTATAGTCAGACCGTGCCATGCAATTTTCGAGGGTATACTTACTTACTTACTTACCTACTTACTTACTTACTTACTTACTTACTTACTTATATTTTAATCCTCGTAGTCTTACAACTATATAGGATGGCATCTGTATCTGGGTAAATTATTAACTGCAAAAACATAATAATAACCGTTTAAAAGTGTTGAGGAAAATTAAACTTCTGAGGAATACAAAAGACCCAAAAGGGGGCACTAATACGTTGCAAAAAAAGTCGGCTAGACTTCTTTAGCTACCCAAGGAAGGTGTAAATTAAGAACAGTTTTTTTTTTAACACAGACTAATGCACAATATTCACTTCTCATTTAAGCTGTCATTTGCGGATTCATACAGTATAGATAGCTGTACTTACGACCGCCATCACCAAACCCTGTTTCAACTCCCACACAAGCTCTGGCTTTTTACGTTCCCGTAAGCGGCTGCGGACACGCAAAGGGTTTACCGGTGAATTAGATGTTAGCTTTGATTTAAAGCTCTCGTAAGCAGAAACCCGGAGGAAAATCTTATCCGCCTCTGAATGTTGTGCTTTTTTTATATATTATGTCCACAGTCATATCACTGTTTGTCACTGTTATGAATCATTCTTATATATCCGTTTCAGAGTTACCGTTTTTCACATACACGTCCAGTTACACTTGAAAATACAAACTGAATTGTATGCCTTTACCTAATTGTATGCCTTTACCTAATTTCAATAATGCAATGGTCTGATCTCTGCGTTCCCTGTATGTCCTGCGCTCCTCAGAGTATCAGAGGAACTTTAGAAACAAAATAGATTTGTCTATAGTATATTGTAACTTAAAAATTGCATCAGTACATTCACTCCAAAAAGTAGATGTTTCCGCACTTTTCCTCGTTAGAGACCTCCTGCAGTTCGACTCTCGTAAAACCCTAATTTTCCTTGAGCAACCCCACGGGCATTATTTACTGGGTGTCTTCCGACCACGCACGGACCGGAACATCAAATGTCTGTAACCTAATTGTTGTGTCTGTCCATAATTCAACATCTGTCTGCCTCAGCACGGCACACTAACCTGGGCACTAAACTGGTTTTGGTGCCCCAAGAGTACGAAAAAAAGGCCCTTCCGAGGATGTCTAGGATGAGAAAATTGACCTTACCTGGGTAGGGCGAGAAATTTGAAATCTCAGTATCACAGTTGAATTAGCTCTTGAGGGAATGTGGGAAGGGTGTTAAACATATGGAAGCGGTTGTTTGAGAAAAAAGATCTAACTCGCACAACAGCCGTTCAACTACAAAGCGGACCCCTGAGGGAACATCATCTGCTAGTCGAAATAATGAGGATCGAAATACACCAATCACAGTGAACCAACGTGCATAAATAGCTACACGTAAACAATCGACCTCATCGCCTGATGAAGACTAGCAGTATTGCAGTCGAAACGTCGCGATCAATATCTCAAAGCGATTCTATAGTGAGACAAACGAATAAACGTTCATTCCTATCTGACACCACGATGAACAATATTCACATCTTTAAGATCTAACTCAATGTCAAAGTGTGGTGTATTTTGAATTCTACTTGGGAACATTACTGCCATAGTTAGGCTTTATAAGACCCCCAAAAGACCGTGCTAGGTAAAAAATTCAGTGTTTATGACAGTCAAATCTGGTGCCAGTAGGCTAGGGCATTTGTATGCAATTTGGCCACTCCCCCGGGAAGGGGGGGCTCCAGTATGAAAACAAAATGGAATTCTTGTCGCAAGCTAATCTGGACGTGTCTCACGCTTTATTTGTCCCTTTGAGCTGGTCTGCACCAAGATCCGGCTTCACTTCGCTGCTATTTGACGTGCAACTAAAATCGACAAAAATATTTCTTTCCAAAACACGAAAGCAAAGCGACTTCTATCTCCGAGTTTGAAAAGAAATGGGATCATTTATAATCACGGTCTGAATAGAGTTGCCAATAGATTTGGAATTCTAAAATTTTTATTAGCATACAATAGCAATAAAATTATCTCAGAGAATGTCGGAAAGTCATATTTTTCATATTTTGTTCACTGCACTCTGGCTCCTGGCTCCTGGATCCTGACTCCCGATACAATGTTTCCGTTTGGTGGCCAACCGCTGCTTAAAAATGCGGGCTCCAATTAATGTCAAAGATGGCAGACGTTTCGTTGTTGTTTGTAACATGTGAATTGAGCTACAAAAGTGGCCTTAATAATTCTTTCCATGGATTACAAATCGGCTTCCTACTTTTCGTATTGTTTTCTCTTAAAACAACTTGATTTGGATTTTTGTGCGTAAACTGATGACCAAGGAATTTTAGTCGTACAGCGAGTCACGACTCCGAACTACGCTGAACTGGGCATCGAAGGTGGCATGGGGAACAAATCCAAGCGGGAGCAAACTAGCAGTTGAGGCATCCAAGAGATACGTATATGGATTTTATTGACCGTTTATATTGTTTTTAGGGCGAAATTATTAAAGTAAGTAAAACTGTGAATTAAATCTTTGTATGTTCAGTATGTTGTTTTTCCTTGAAAAGATCGCGTATATAGCTATCAAAAATCATCGTTAGAGTTTCATGCACAATAATTTCAACAGTTTTACCCTTATTAATGTTAAATCATTGTCTGATGAGTTTTTTGCTCGATTTCTCCTCATTCAGAGGCAAACGCATGAATATTATGAGGCCTGAATTTTGATGAAATATGCAAAAGTTGCTCAGTCACATGAACAGTTTATGTCAACACATGGAAGAAAGTGAATTGCCCAAACTTTTGATGATCTTTTTCTGAACTTTATTGATGGCTTTAACTACTCATGCAAAAGTTATAAAGATAAGCTGTTGCTCATCAGAGATATTGGGGAATAAAATACCCTAATTTTACGACTTACTCAAAACTTGGAAATGATGACCCAACTAAGGGGACTAAGAGGGGGGAAATCGAATCGGCGACTTTAAAAAGTTTATTGTGCTTAAAGTCTTATGAACTCAGATCATCTCTCAGTGCATTTAAGTTCCAGGTGGCTTTTCTGTTTGTTGCACTCGCATCGTAAAGTTAGCTAATTAATTATGCATAAAACGGGCAAAATGGCGATTTTTACAGGGGATGCCCGGATCTCCCAGGGAATTTAATATTTTGACCTGAAATTCTGTAACATAAGTTAGCTCCTGGTACCTAACATTTGTGCCGAGTTTGAGCGAAATCGGTGATTTGAGCATTATCACCCCATGCCTGGTTCTGCCTGGTTTTCTCATGGACACACTCTTAAACAGGCTGTATAATTATTTACACCGTTTAACTCTCTCCACAGGCTGCGGCCCCAAAGCAATGGAAAGCTTCTGACGGAAAGATAATGGAGATGGACACGCCTTATACCCTCCGCGCCCAAGAATTACGGAATATTTACAGTACGCTTAGCATGAAGTACCTAACGCAGGCTGAAAGATAGGATGTACTGCTGACCCTAAAATATACTGTAAAAGAACACGACTGTAAACTGAAGCAAGAGATTATTGAATTGACTGACAGGGAAGCTGATTCATTGACGAGGGGAGTCAAAGAATCGAATCTAGAAGGTACATTTATAAGCAGTCCTGGATTACTCACAAGCATGCTGTTTAAAGAACAATGTAATTCCTGCATCACGTTCAAAGGATGACGCATCAAAAACGTTTCTTTTTTTACCCTGTATAATTTAGCCCCTACTGCACTATATCATTTATCGTTTTTTCTTGTCCAGAGTTAGCGACTGTTTAATTTAGTTTTAGTTTCCTGGCATTTAAAGAAAATCGACTCCGAAGTAGATTGTACTTTCCAACGGAGACCTTCAAATTGGCACTTTCACAGCAACTAACACCCTGCAGGTTCTGTTTAGTAGTTCGGCGACGTTCTCTAGTCCTTCATTCTATTTGCCCGCGTTCCTCACAGTTTAACACCGTTGTGAAACTTAAGGACTCCAGACACAAGAGGGCAGGAGCGTGATAGTGCGATGATACGCGTTGCGTCTGCCTCCTCTACAGGTTTTCCAAGGCTCACTGGGGAGCACGGAACAAGCGAGAAGAGCGAGAGCTGGAGACAAGCGAGAAGCGCGTCAGGGTTGGGATGGAAACGAATTAACTCGAATAACCCACAAAAAGGTGATGGTCAGCGAGTGGAGACGAGAATAACAAGCCCCGCACTGTTGTCGATTGTCCTCCCAAGAGAAGCCTGCTAGCAAACTCTCCATTTATGGCGAGTGAAGCACGACTCCCCCAAATAAAGAGCTTGGTCACAGGCTATTCATAAAGCTACCTTACACGCGCTTATTTTATTTTTCAAGGTTACGCAAGATAATTTTAACTTTGTTTCTTCAGTATTGCAAAACATCTCTTTTCAACCCCGAGGCAGCTCGTACCATCAAGGTGGGTAATATTACTCACTAACGTTTTATTCCCGCCGCGCAACATCACATGATACCTCCGTTTCAGTTCAGTTTGCTCAGGTAATGGAAATTTTAAGGGAGTCTGGAACAAGAATGTTGTTTACTAGCGAAATTTGGGATTCATTCGAAGTTGACTGTTATACAGGCTATTTAAATTTCCTTTCCATAGTTTCTGGAAGGTGGAAAAGTGAACCAGTATGCAGCAGAAAATTACAACGTTTGACTCGAAATATAAGTTGCTCATACACCCGGTGTAAAGGGTTCCTAAGAATTCGGTAAAATAATAAGCTCATTTGTTATTTGACATTATACCGAATTTAAGATTATTTCCTCTTGATGTACTTTCGCTCGGCAGATCTGGCCAAGATATGCCTTTTTTCTTTATTGAAAATTTTCTGATTTACTTCACCTGAACCACGCCTAAATAATAGTCGTGCTGTCAGTTAAATTCCTGACTGGTCCCCGTCTACCCCTTTTTAATAATGGTAATTAAACCTTTTATCTTCTTTCTCGTTTGCAGGTTCCACAACATCCGTCAGTATTACGAAAAAATATCTACTTTTGCCCAAGTTGGAATTCATACTTGCCGTCAACAGAATTTCAACTTTCATCCAATTCTCGGTGAGTCTGGCTTTAAATTAATTTTATCCGCCGGCTATTGTAATTTTTTCAACCATTAAATGTTAACCGCTGATAAAGAGTTATCGTCCGCGAAGCTGAAACTAAATGTCTTCAAATCTGATTATTTATCTACTGAGTTTATTGTTTATTTACATACATACATACATATTTTATTGGAACTCCCTTCAACAGGGCTTTTCAGTCACAATAACGTAACTATTTTAACTTAATCACAATAACAATTTAAATTAAAAATTCAATCATTGTTTCGATTTTGAAAGTCACCTTTATGCCAAACGGCACTTGGCTTAGTTTCCCCCGTTAATACTTTTCATTACATCCACACAAAAGTTAGACTGCGAGCAGTCTCTTATTTTTCTTTTGAGTCACAGTGGACTGATAGCACAGAGCACACGTAAGGGGGCGAGCGGTGAAGCCGCGAGGAACAAGGGTCATTTAACTTTTTTGCTCGCGTGGCTCTGAGGAAAGAAGGACGACCGCTTGCGGGCTACAAAAAAGTGCTTTTCAAGGATACTAAAACAATGGGAAGAATGACATGTCATTGTTTTCAGTGACCAATTAGGAGAGACCTTAGGATCAGCTGCTACACTACTGTTTTCAAGGCTCGACCAGTTGAATTGCTTTTTACCTTGCGTCGTAATTTGAGCAATTGTCAATCTGAATGTGAAGTTTGCTGTGTAGTGATGTTAACGTGATTCAAAATCTCTCTATTCAGTATTGCACCAAAAAAATTAGTCACATTGAAACTGACTGAACTCCATCTAGAAAACCGGCCCAATCTACCCTGCAAGCAGAGATTTCTCTCTTGCATGACTTTTAGCTTAGGAAGTCGTTCGCGTCGCTTTTGACGGCAACGAGAACGAGAACGTCTAAATAAAAAATAGCTTAATATAAAGGTGATGTTACGCGAGACGATTCGCAATAACGATTTTCACGGCATCACAGCGTTGCAATGTTGGAACAATGTTGTAACTATTCGAAACAATGTCGCAACAATGTTGCAACACTGTGTTGCGCTAAAAATCGTCGTTGCGAATTGTCTCGTGTAACATCACCTTTTAAGTCCCCAGTCGCGACTGACAAGCGAACGACTTCGTAAATGTTAAAAGATATTCAAGAGAGAAACGTCTGCACGTAGGGTAGCCCATCAGTTCAGGTCAGTGCCGAGCTAATTCTAAGCTCTCTTGTGACACCAGTCTTTGCTTGAACACCTGGCGTAGCACCATTGTTAGACTTTTTCCCAATCTTGTTGTGACCCTTAGTTTTAAACACGTTGTTATTTTTTTGGAGTTGATTCATGAATTTAAGATAATTTACATAGCTTGAACTTTGCTTCTTCTTTAGCTACACAGGGTTGTTGGAAGATGTAGAAAGTGTATGAAACTCGACAACGATGCCAGATTACAACATGGCTTCTCGCAGTACAGAGCAATGTTGAAAGACCTGAGGCGTTCAGAGGAGAGCTTTGAAGATGGTTCTAAAATTGCTTACCTACTCCAGGTTGGTAAACATGCAGATTCAGTAATCTGCAAGATGTTTCGGTATAAGAGAGACCGAGACAACTAAACTTATCTGCATTTTCAAGTCCTTCGCAGTGAAAACAAATCACTTCCTCACTGTAAGCCTCACCTTTTAGCCTGGCTGGTAAATGTTGAATTGGAGGCTTATGTAGTCGGTTTGGATCATAATTTTACCCCAGTAAGAGCATGTTGAGCAAGGCGGCCAGTTACCAGTAACCATCAGTGGAGCGAATTTTCCCTTCCTAAACGGTCGTTGCCATTTTTTTTAAAAGCCACTCAGTGCCTGAATTTTTTCCAGGAGAAGAGGGGGTACTGCTATGTATTGGCTATATAGGTATGTGCCGCTTTGATGGCTATGGTTTTCAAGCATTTTACTCTGGGATAGGGTATATAAATCAGAGAGTTTAGGTCTAGTTTAGGTATCATTTTCCAGGAAACTGATCAGTTGGTTGAAGATTTTAGTCTATACTAGGGAAACTGTACCGGGAATTGCCACTAAAAAAAAAACTTAAAAAATCAAATCTGAATCAAATCACCAAGACCCACCCAGAGGAGGGAAAGGGCTGGGAGCAAAAAGGCTTTGACACAAGCACAAGCAAAGACAACGCATGCAAAATGATTTGACCTCCAAAGGAGTGCTGTAAAAATACTAGGACCCTGAAAAATTAAGCATTAAGCCCACCCCACATACGATTAGCAACGGAAACCGTTGGCCAGCATTGTCTTGTGTTTAACCTCACTTAAATTACATTTAGCCACATTTCCTTCTTTAGAGCGTCTTTTAGACTTGCTTACAAGTCCAGAAAACCAAGCGAACGACTTTGACAAAGTCTAAGCGTCTTTTAGTCCGATGTGGAAGAGGGAATCGGGCCAAATCAGATGCAGCAAATACAGTAAAAACCCGCGACTAAGAACTTGCATTTTCCCACGTTAGTCTAAACAGGTTCCTACATAAATGTTAATTAGCATAAATTTAGGCTGTTAAGGTTCTATAGATCTTATTTTCTGAAGAAAAAAAATAAATTATAGCTCAGAGTAATTAGTGGTATTCAGCTCATTCCTTTGGTGAAACCTGGATACCGTTACAATAATAGTTGGAGTAACAAAACACCTCTGCCTTATTTGCACAATTATACAGAGTTTATTTTATTATAGATTTTTAATAGAAACTAAAAACTTGTTGTTCTGTATAAAGGGGGCCTCACTGGCAAATTTTAGCCTAACCGGTTTTTAAAAAACAGGTTCTTTAAGTCGCGGACTTTTACTGTTCTTCAAAAGTAGGTGCATGATCGAGCCTTGTAAATGAGGATTATTAACCGATGTTTGCTTTCTCGTTGGTTCCTGCATGTTGAGATAACTACCCCCTTACTTCACAAAGTCCTGGAATACGGAACAATTATTGCAAGCAATGGTTTTACCCATGCGAGCAAGCTCTTGTTGGGTGGGGGTAAAGGAAACACCCTCCATTTTCAGTCCATTCCCACCCCCGAAAATGGAGCAGATTACCTTTACTTCCTTCGATTATCCTCGCTCTCACTTTGTAATTCTTTCCATCAGGCATACGGGCGGATGTTTATCGGGAAGATTCTACACAAGCACGTACTGGCTCGTAACTACTTTTCACGCCTGCCCGGCATGGCGGAGCACATGAAGCAGAAAATTTCTGGACAAACTCGAGGATTGGCTGCTAATAACGGGGCGAGAGCGGCAGCACTTAAGGCGTAATCTTCGCTGTTGAATACAGTTTATAAATTCGTCATTGTTTGGCCCTTCGTAACTGTTGGTTCTATACATTGTGCATCAAAAGGAAAATCTTCGTGATCAAGTGACAAATCATTCTGATGCGTATTTTGTTTTATTTGTTTCTTTAAAGATGTACATATATAGGTATTATTTCTTCAACAGTATTAGAACAAAATTTTGCCTTGTTCATTATTGTAAATAAAACTATAACAATAAAACAATAGCCCATTCTTCCATCTGCGTCGTTAAAAACCGCTGTCGAACGAAAGACATGGCTTGTAAAATTGAAAAAAAACAACAACAATTAAATCTAAGCAAAATCTACTATTCTTCAAAGCTTAAAGATAATTTTCGCTGTTCAAAGTATACTTCACTAATATGCGCTTTGTAGACTGTTTACAGAGGGAAACAGTCGTTACGCAAAGTTGCCATGGTAACATAATTTCTGGAACTCAACAAACCGTGGACGGACCTGCAAATATGGCAGAAAAACAAAAAACAAAAAAAATGACCTGTATGACTTTCCTGTACATAATTGCTCTCAGGAATATAACGTTAGCCCCTCTGTCTGTTGTTTACATCCAGAAATTTTGCTTCTATGGTAACGTGACGTCACACTTCTTACTATTGTCTGACCTTCTTGGAATAAATTAAATAACAGAATGCTTGGATTTACTGTCAGAATACCCTTTCCCAAAACGTTTGGTGGAGAATATCACATAATTACTAATTCAGCTCCATGATCACTTTCTCAAGAAAGAGTTCTTTACGCGAAGGAAAACGAAACAGCCTTCATAAAAGTGAGGGAGAAACCAAAGTCATTTTCTCATTATAAAAAAAGAAAAAAGAAGTGAATGCCCAAAGTTAAAATTGACTTATTTAAAATTTTAATTTTAAACTTCGCGTACGTTCACTCCAATAGTGCCAATTTGTTTATTCAAACAAAGTAAATTCGCACTATTTCGCCAATTTCCTTTATTTTCAATCAAACGTTCAGGCACAAGAAAACCTCAAGATTTACTTTTGGGGAAAAATTCATTTTGTTCTAGGTCTCCTAGCGAGAGATATTTCCAGTCATCCATATGCTCCAAACAAACCTTTGACCCAGGTTTTAAACCCCTTGAGTGAAAAGTTTGTGTTATAAGCATCTTACATGATAAACTAAAGCATGTAATTAATGGCCTGCGGCGAATCTACATTTTCGTATCAGTGCGACCTGCTCTCAGTTGGCTTGTTAGCTCAGTTGGTAGAGCGCTGCACGGGTATCACAGAGGTCAAGGGTTCGAATCCCGTACTTCCCTGCTAGCAGAGGTCTCTCACGTGAGAGACCTGCTACCAGGGAAATCCCGTACAAGCCTTTTTTTTTTTTTTTTTTTTTTTTTTTTTTTTTCAGGCTTTCTTTTCGCAAATGTAACTACTACTCAATGTAACTTCATTGTACAATTAATGCATTATAACGGTAACTGTAAATTCAATAGCATGTCTGCTTTAATTCATTTCTCGGATACGTTTCATCTTGTCGTTCCGAAACATTTTTTATTCCCGCTCATATGCCCCCGAGATATAAGCCCCCTCCCCACCCCGTCTATAAGCCCACCCAGACCTCTTGTGAAGGTATATATTAGTTCCAGGGCTTCAACGTGGGATTTTACGGTAGTGTTGTCTGATATTTGCAGATCGACATTTTAAATCATCACTTTTCATCAACATTCAATAAATTGTTTTTGCATATAATCTGGCTTTTAAAGTTCTGCAGGGCCCAGTTGTTCGAAGGTCGATTAGCGCTAACCCAGAGTCAAATTGTAACCTGGGTTTCTTTTTCTTTTCTTCAAGAGCATTTTCCCGGATAATTTTCTCTATTTTTTTAGAGCATCAAATCATCAAATTGTAGGCAAAAAGAATAAAACTGAATTTGCTTTTATCTGAATTCAAATTTCCCACTAACCCCGGGTTATCTTAACCCTGCTTTGAACAACCTGGTCCTAGCTTTAAAAGTTTAATTTGCATTATTTCTAATTTCATCTGACATGTCGATATTATTTTCAAAGTATTATCATAATAATTACCATTTATTTTTTCTTTTACATGTTATCATAATGATAGTAACTTTTCATTACTACTATTAGCTTGTGGAATTTCCTGGCAAATAAAAGCTATCTTGAAATCATACGTCGTGTTGTTGTTGATATAGGTTATCATTAATAATTAAAGAGGGGACGCTTTCTGTCTTTCTAGCGTAAATTGGGAGTAAACTAAATTTAACAAAAAAACAGCGGAATGTAAAGTGTTTGTAGGTGCCGTGCCTTTTATTTAAATGCAGGGCATAGTTAAAACGTTAGGTAGAGGAGAGATCGCTAGTGTTTCAGGGGAAGAGAGCAGCGAAAAGGTAAAATGCCCTTCCTCCAGCCCTGATCCCAGCTAAAGCCTGGTTTTAGCTAGCGCATAAGAAAAGCATAAGGACATAAGAACGCGCAGAACGGCACATTTGAGTCAATTCTCGATACTAGCTCTCCTTAACTCGATGATAAACGAGATGTCCGACGAAGCGTACGCCATATTGCTTTTGATATGCTCTGGGTCTGGGTCAAAGTGACCTTTGATTGGTTCACTGCCTGTGCTTATGCATATTAAGCATAAGCACAACCGCAAGAAGAAAGAACTTTCTTGTGGTTATGCTTTTGCTTATGTCGACCCAGTTCTCGCTTGCTTATACATGTGCTTGTGCTTATGCTTATGCTTACGCGCTAGTGAAAACCGGGCTTAAAAAAGGCCTGATACGCCAGGCTAATAAAACCGTCAGTTCTATGGCGAATAACAAACAGATCAGGCCTCATGATGCCGGTTGTTTACCATTTTCATTGGCCAACTTGACAGCTTCAGTGTTTAGGCTTTGCAAGCAATTTCGCCTTTAAAAATTGCAAAAATCAGTTCTATTTCAAGAGTAGCCAAACGGCCTCAAAGCATAAAACTGGTATAAAAGAAATTCAGTTGGGATCATTCCGACCTGGAAATGCGAGTGCTCCGGAAAATTTCCTGATGGAACCAACTGGAAAGTCGCAGTGTTTCATTTACTCTCCAACCAGATTTTGTGGAAACCTTTTGTAAAACAATGGCGATAAATTTAAATGAAAAACCACCTTCGCCCTGTTGTTGAGAGGGTGGGACGCTTATTCGAGGATGGGGTTATTTCAATTAAATATGGTATGGTTTAAGAAGTTAGTCAGAGTCACTAAACGTGTATTTTATATTTCAGTTATAAGGGACCGAGAAACCTGGATCAAAATAACCAACTTTTTCCCGCTAAATTGAACCAGATTAATGCCTTATGGGGTATTTCATCTTCTATTTCCTCGTTTAGTAGATACAGGGCAGTATATAATGAATTGGTTTTAGCGACTATTAACGTATAATGTTTGAGACTAACAGAATACTAACATCAATTGAAAGTGCATGTGGACCATTATTAATTACTATTTCTAGTTTGTTTCGTAAAAAGTTTCTACTTCGTCTGGTGTGAACTTGTAAGTTCCTGCCAGGAATGTTCGGGCGAAGGTGCTTTGGTAGCTGTACCCGCTCGGTGGGCTGTAAGTAGGGCCAAGGTTGTTGACAGAATTGCTATTGGATGACGCGTAGTTGTAAATGTAAATGTCATGTCCCCTTCCGAATGTAGGTCCACAATCTGAGAGACAGTATATTGAATATGCTCTGCTTGAGCTATATTTCCTGTCTGAGGCAGTTTAACAGGTGTCCATCCTGGTTTGTTCACCAGTGAAAACAAAAATGCTTTGGAGTCGTATTGGTACCTACCGCTGGAAGCTATCAGAGAGAAATTAAACATTGAACCAAATGTAATTAGCTCGGTCTGTTCTGATACTCACTATAGAAATTAAAACCACCGGTCAAGTGCATTGACACTGAAAACAAACCTGTAAACAAATTTTCCATTTTAAAACGAACACGGGTCTGATATGTTTTATTTATTTTACTTTGTTACTGTAGGACAGGTACAAACATTTCAAAACCAAAATTAACAATAAAAAATGCAAAATCTACAAAAAACTCTTCATTCCAGAAAATAAAATGCATTCTTTAGATTTTAACTAAACAAATTAACGGAGGTACTATTAAATCGTAAATTCACTCAGACGCAGTTTACACAGTGTTTTGCCACCAAGTTTTCGTTTGAACTAACTCCTGGACGTTTAACACACTTTTTCTTATCAAAGTACATGTGAGCTCCATAGCCTTAAAGTTGCTGTGAAGTATTTTAAAAGTTATTTTTAAGACGGATATATGTTATCTTTTAAGTTTAGTTTTTGCTTCATTAAGTCTTGTTTTTGTCCACGTACTCTTTTCCTGTTTTGATCTTTTGTTTTTACTTGTACTTGAATTTATGCTTACAATGTAGCTGGCGAACTTACTTGTTGCCATATTAGGAATGCTATTCGCTTGGCATTGCGTCAGATGTTAGTTTTTAACAGGTGGTCGTGTTTGTGCGTAGACTAATCTATTCCCTTACTATAACAAACCTGTTGCAATATAGGCGATAAGATATTCATTAGAGCTCTCCTGGTCAGCTATAACCCAAACATGTCTAGCTTTGGCTATAGAAACCGCTACTAATACTTGAACTAGTGAGTAGACAAAAGTAGAGAAGAGTAGAAAAGTAGAAAAGAGTTAGAAGAGTAGGAATAATATATAGATTTAGCCAGGGCTAAAAGCGAAGCTGCTATTAACTCGAATTTATGATTTTAATCAAACAATAAACTTGTATTCCACAATTCAGTTAACTTTAGAACACATTCATGTGACTAATTTAAGGGAAAGGTTAAGTGATTTTAAGGAACAGTAATTTGCAAACAGTCAAAGCTAAGAGTGAACTTAATCTTACATCGAGTTGATAGCCTTATATTCGTACACCCAAAAATAGCAATCATCTTCGATCACATTAAAGAGCGCGGACTCTTGATCACAGTAGATTAGGCCTGGAAAACAAATCAGGCGGAATTTTTTGCGTTCGACAAGTTTACTTTACAAAATCTTGCCAACAAGTCTGGGGATGTGTAAACCAACCTTTTATACTTTTTATACATGACATCTGAGGTGAAACAGTACCATGAGGCGCTGTTTTTATCATACAGACCTCGGACAGAATGCAGTATTTCATAATTAGGCCATTTTAAAGTTATGGATGGAAGCGAGGCTGAGGGTGACCTTGTTTTGATACAAACCTTCCTGTTTTTATTATGTAAATGAAGTTATTGTTATGCTCACTAGTATTTTTCAAGAACAATTTCCATAACAAAGCAAAGAAGGTTTGTATCAAAACAAGGTCACCCTCAGCCTCGCTTCCATCCATAACTGTAAAATGGCCTATTCAGGACGATCGAAGCACGTGTGGGCCTTTAGCGAAACCGTTAAAAAAATTTCCAAAATCACCTATACGGCTAGCCAGTTCTCACTTTTGGCAAGCGCCAAAGTCGACTGTTTAAATTATGATTAATAGAGTTATACGCTTCAACATAATAAGGAATTTATTATGTTTATTTTTTATTTAATGTTTTTATAACGATGTGTAATCTTCAAAAGCGTTTGATACGCGCGGCATTTTGACTACTCCTACATGCAAGCGATGTTCATGAGCGACTGAAAACAAACGGCACAGCGATAAAAATTGCAAAAGAGACTACCAACAATCAATAAAAGGACAATAATTCGGTGAAACATATACAGAGACAACAATTTTCATTCACGAACTCAAGACAAGTATTAAAGTGTCTCAGAAAATCCTTGTTTATGTTTTTCATTTTGTAAGCCGGCTTCCCGGTGTTTGCTTTTTCAAAGATGAACTCGAGGCAAGAAAATCGCTCAAAGCTTTCTTTTACAGCCAGAATTATAACGAAATATTCTTTGGAACGTTTTCTTTTTATTCGCGGTAAGAAATTGACTAAGCTTATAAGCTTATTATCAAACCTGATACTCGGTCAGATCATTGTCTCAAATCTTACAATTAAAAACGTGAATAAACTAAATAGCCGCATAAACTACGCTCGACTTCATTAAATTAGATATAAAGAACAAACGTCAAACACAATAATTACTCAGGCTTACCATTCGAGATGCACTGAAAACTATCAAGTAAGGCCAAGCTCCCTTCAGTCTTTTCAACCCTCTCACGCATCAAGCAAGGTGAAAAAGGAAAACGATGCCATCCGAAATCGGATTTCCGACTTTAACAAGCGACGTATTTCTCAACCAAAAACCCAATAAACAAACTAGCCATGAATAACAGAAGACTCTTGATAGCAGCTGAATTTCATTTTGTTCATCCAGTGGAAAAAGACAGTTAAAAACGACACAAGTTGACAAAAAACTCTGTCAGCAGGGGGGCTGGCAGCGAGGTCTGGAACCGAGTTTACATGATCGCCCCAGTTAAGAAATTTGGCCGAGTAAGACTGAGTACCATTTTCCTTCAAAAAAAATATGGGGGAGAGTGCAGACATGGAAGGACGATGAGTTTTTGCTCGGTTTTAAGTTTTGCCGCGTCCATACATCAAGAATAGGTTTTGAATAATATTTTTAATGGAATTTTTGGACATCAGGAGGCGTGATGTATGAACAGTTCATGGGTGACTTCACTTATCGTGATTCGGCATCTCGGCAAGTTCAGTTATTTATAAGCTTCGTGAATTTTCGAGCAACCAGCCTAGTCTCCATCTCATATTTTTCCACCTACAGTAGTATTAAGAACTCTCTTCCTTAGCTTATCCTAAACATATGCTACGAACTTACTATATTAGTATGAGTCTTGCAACGCTGTTCGTAAGTTTGTTTGTAAACCGGGAGCCACAACAAATATTTATGGACGAAAATACAGAATGCTGGACCAATTTAGTAAAAGCCAGGGTGAATTTTCCAGTCACTTTGCTTCACATGTACTGGGTCTGTCAGTATAAGCTATTTTTAATATCAGAGGGCTGGGAGTTTTTTACTGAACCTTCACTGGAATGTCATTGGAGTGATAATCAATAAATTTCCAACAGCAATACTGTATTTAGTAGTTTTGTATTAGATTAGTGACTTCGGTTTCAAGTATTTCCTTGAAGTTGTTTGTACAAAAATTACCCTGTTGTTCTGAATTTTACTTGAAATGGTTATAATGGGTTAGTGTGGGGACAAGAGGCTTATCCAGTTGCTGATAGGAGTGAGTGCATCAGAGAGGGGTATGCATTGAGAAATCCCTCAAAGGACTGAAGTACAAGAAACAGAAAAAGGAAAATTAAATGTTTTGCAAACTTTATAAAGAGAGCAGAGGGAGCATGAAAAATGCACAGCTCCAATTGTTTTTGTAAAATTGATTTTTTGTGAACCATCAAAAGAAGTTATTGTACCTTTAGCCCAACCCCTTAAGCAGTTTTTTCTCGTTCTTTTTGGCCTAGATGGGTATGTGCTGCCGATTTAGGGTGGTGACCATTTCACCCTTTAGAGTTTTGAACAGGGTGTCTGTTTGGGCTGTGAAAGTTGATGAAGAGCAGTCTATAGTTACATTTTTGGTACCACCTTTTTTCCCCAAGTTTTTTCCCTGTTTAAAAGCTAACTTAATTCTGTATGCTATATGAAATGAATCAGAATTATAAAATAAGGTCTCTTGGCTTAAAAAGGGTAGGGAAATAAACAATGTGTCCTACTACCAATACTCTCTTTGAGTGTAAGCCCAGGGAGGTGATCTCACATGTTAATACTGTTTTACCACTTGTTGTAACATCAAAGTCAGTGAATGTTTATGGTCTCTAAAAATGGTTTTGCCTGCCTCAACACAAGTCTCTAACCGTTATTGTTGACTGCAAATAAATATATTATCTTAATAATATGATTTTACATTTTTCCAAGGCATCCTATGGTGTTTTTCATATCCAAGTACAAAGCAATTTTTAAGTTGAGAGGGTTTGATTTCATTAACTACATTTATATACAGACACAAACTAACCTGGCAGGTTGATTTCCAAAGGTGTAAAAAATTACATGCAACTGTATGGCAAAAACTGATCACAGTGGCCAAAGGAAAGGCCAAAATAGAAACGTCACCATTTTCCTGACCATAATCTTGTTCCAAGGGGCAGTGTAGTTTTTGGAATTTATCATTTTTTCCCTCTTTGTTTGCAACAAAAGACACTTGAATGAGGACTCAAACTGAAGGCAGTGTAATAACTGCTGTCATGAAAAGAGAATTCCGAACACAGAAAAATAATTACCCTTTCATTTGCCTAAGATTCATTTGATAGAAACTACGGTAAAGTTTAAACTAAAACACACGACGAACGAAACTTATTAATAAACATATCAACATGTGCAAAATCAAGAGAAATTAATGATCTCTAAGCAAAATTTATTTACCTTCTAGTACATAAAAAAAAAAATACATGAACTACGAGATTTTACCATGCCACTCAATCATCCGACGCAACTCTGCCAGGATAAGTTCACAATCAAGGATGTAAAATTAAGAACCTCAATCATCATTTCTTCTGACAACTCTTCTACTCGACCACAACCACCGCACTTTTTTTTAATATCGCGAAGAATTACTGTTAGGCCTTTCACCTGAAAATATAAACTCTTCTACATACGTGTTGGAGGGTCGGCCCTCCTTTTAGTCTTGTGGGTCTTCTAAACAGAAACACATACCGTTATAGGCAAAAGGTCGGACATCGAGGAACATGTTCACTGGCTTCGTTCTTAGCGTAGTAAACCGCATGTATAATGACAAACGCAAGCCCAGAAGAAAGTAAAACGTAAGCTCCACATTCCCGTGGAAAAAAAATTGGTAACAGCAAAGAAAGCAAAGACCAACAGGACCAAAAGCGAACTCACTTCACACCGTTGGAATCACTGTGAAGACGAACTTGCTGTTGTTATTCCCAACAGGTTACGCGCATGCTCGCTACAGTTCTCGGATGATTGACAGATTTCTTAACTGGGGCGATCATGGAAAGCCGAAAAGAGGCAAGATCAAAGGCCGTTGCCAGCCCCCCTGTCTGTCAGCTTCAGCTGTCAAACTAAACAGGTTTCAAGATGCTGCATAAATTTTCCGCATGAACTCACCTGTCAAATTTTGACCAATCACAGCATAAAAATTGGACGTAGAGGGTGACCAACGCGTGACATTGGTGAGAAAAGTCAAAAAGCAACTGGCATGTATTCCCTGCCTGTAAAAACTTGCTGAATTTTAGCTTCCGAGGTCAGTTTGAAATCAAAATTTTAATTGTGCAGCACAAAAAAAACACAACATATTTCATATGAATTTATAAAATTAAACTTGAGCCTGCGATCATGTGAAAACTAGTAACTTGTCAGCGGATAACTTCAAAAAGATACTCGACCTCGATGGGTCGACACCTGAGCCCGCGATACGGTCGGCGATACTGGTCAGCGGATACCCTGTTTTGACAGCTCTCAATTGATCACAACATTGATGTGCAATATATGTTTGCAATATCAGTCTTCCTGTGCTCCCAAACTAGGTAGAGAGTGTGAGGATTGAACACTGGTTACCCTGTGCTGCGGACGGACGGGCGGGCGGGCGGGCGGGCGGTGTACGGTCACGTGATTACCAAATTTTCTGGGATGGGTAGATTTACTTACCCATGGTGCTCCGCATGCGGGCTTCGCCCGCCAGAGCTCCGCTATTAAGATTGTTAGCAGAAGTCAAAGAGGAATAAAGGCCAAAATGTGAATCATATTCCTGGTACCTTATCGTGTAGCAAGCGAGTTGCTCGAACACACCCCCACAAAATTCAGGGAAATCTTTTTGGTACAGAAATTGTATCTTAAGGCTTCATGAAAGCTTAATAATCGGCTCAGCACAACAGGTCTGATTTAAATGCTGTACTGTCTTTAACTGTTTTTCATTTTTAGTTTACAGCCTAGAATTCCCAGACAAAAGATCATTATATTTATGACTGGATAAGTACTAACATTTTAGTTTTAAACGAAGCTAACTAATGTTAAGATCGTCCTTTATTTCATTTTTAAGTTAATCGAAACTTATAAGGCGCAAATATCTATATAAATATATTCAAATGCGCCAATGCGTCCTTAAATTCAGGAAATGATTATGACACGAGAGGATAAGGAGTGGAATGAGAATAGAACAAGATCTAAGAAAAGAGAAAAAAAAGCCCTTTCAATCTGTGTATCCGAAGGCTGGATTTTTTTTTATGATGCTCACTACGTATCTTTGTATAATCTATAAGCTTCAAAACAAAGCTGGAAACCGGAGCTAAACTTGTCTCTGTTTACAATGCTTACTTACCCCATGACCTACTGGTGTATCCTCCAAAAACATATTTCCCGACCCTTATTATTGTTACAGTCGGTCCCTTGCCATCACATCGTGAGTGAAATGTTCTTGCAGCCCAGCCGTCAACAGATGCACGCCAGCAAAGTTTCCAGGCAGAATTCACGCCTCGTGCCACGGGAGACAGCCAGCTTCTTAAAGTCTTTAAGTAACTTATGCTGTTTCCCATAAGTCTGTATCTAAGGAGGAATTGTGAATCAGTCAATTAAAACTCCGCTCCTCCCCCCCCCCCCCCCCCCCCTCCCCCTCCTCGACACCTGGATCTTAGCGCAGGGGAAATTTAACAAAAAGCGCTAACATGCCTCGCTCCCGGGCCATGTAGTTTCTTAAAAACCGGGGAGCAAGGGATTGCGCAATAGTGAGAGAGCTCCCACCGATGTGGCCCGGGTCCAGGTCCCTGCGTCGACCCCATATGTGGGTTGAGTTTGTTGTTGGTTCTCTCCTTTGCTCCGAGAGGTTTTTCTCTGGGTACTCCGGTTATCCCCTCTTCTCAAAAAGCAACATTTTAAAATTCCAATTCGACCAGGAATCAGGTAGACGAGGAACCACTTTGTAGATGCGCTACTTCCTAATCATTATTTAATTATTTAATAGTTATTTGTATAGCGTGACATTAGTAGTTCGATGTTTATCATGTTCGTGTTTATTTTCTAAATGTAGGAGTAAAATCATAAATTTCTATTTTGTTATTTTCCAAAGTATTTATGACTCTCGTCATTCTACCTCTTCTCCAGGCGGTTCCGGGAAAAGTTAACAGCGCAGATTGTGATCAAACTGCCACTGCCGACCAAAGGATCCGGTAAGCGAAACACAGTTCGCCTCTAATTTTCTTAGCGTGAGAGTAATGCAGGGAGAAGAATAGGGAAACTTAGCAAGGGCTTGGGAGTTTAATCTGTTGTCTTTTGCAAACGAGGTGAACGAATTGGACTACTTTGTGGAAAAAATTGTGAGGCAATGCTCGACCATTGTAGGATGTTCCATGCACTCTTTTGATACTGAAATCGTAAATAACACGATGGATAATACTCATCAAACGAAACTAGTCAGGAAGTGATTGTCACTGTTCCAGCCGTTTAGCCTACTTGAAGCCGCACCCTCCCCTCTCAGATAGTAGGGGTGACGCGTAAGTGACGCAAAATTTAAAGCGCGTGATCTGGGAAAAAGGGGCGGAGACGAGAGAAAGGAAGATCAGTTCTACTGCGAATAACAGAACTATCAGGGAGCCCGTTTCTCGAAATTATCGAAATTCCTGACAGCTTTAAAATCTTAAGAATATAAGCGCAGATCCAGGCAGAGTCCATTTTTTTGTTAACTGACGTTACGTTATCTTCAAAATTCTTGAAAACTTGATCTTGAATGGCTGTTACCAACAGCGGCTTTCCGGGTCCGTATATTATCTCGACTTTCGAAATCGTAGGGTTTTAAAATTCTGAGAGAAACTGTTTGTTTACCATTTACATAGGCAACCTGTCAGTTCCGCGTTTGGACCTGGTAAGCACAGTTCAGGACTGGTAAAGTTCGTCCCGGATTTGTGTTTACACTACTACTTCAGGAGCATGAAACTTGTATTAAAAGATAACCGTTTGTATCATTCCAACCTGGAAAAAAGGACTTTGAGGACTTTTAAGGAATTCGACTGAGTGCTCCGAAAATTTCCTAGTGGAACCACCCGAAAAGCCGCAGTTATGCATTCACTCTCCGACCAGATTTTCTGGAAACCTTTTGTAAAACAATGGCAACAAATTAACTTGATGAATATAAAATACACGTCACTCGTTGTTTGGGAGGGTGCAGCGCTTATTTGGTACGTAACTATGAAAAAAGTTGGTCAGAGACGTCATTATATCACTAAAAAATGTATTTTGAATTTAACGGTTTAAGTTATAAAAGGAAAATCTGAATCAAGATAACCAACCTTTTACCGCCGAATCGAAGGGAGCGCTTCAGTTACGTTTTACTTTAAAGAACAAGATAATGAAATAGTTCTTCGTAGAAAATTTAAGGCATTTACCAAGAACGCGGGAAAGAATAAATAACGCACATAAAGGATCTTTGCAAGCGCGCGCATAGATATTAATAGAAGTAACTGAAAATGACTGAACGGGAAAGAAAACTATTTTCTCCCGCTGGTAGCCGAAGCCTAAAAAGTTAAAAATAAAGTAGCTGCTATAGAAGCTAATATTTTCCTTGTATACTTATTATTTAAAAAACGTGAGGAGGAAGAGGGGAGGGGGCGCTTATTCGAGGAAGGCAATTTGATGTAATGGCCTTGGGTGTGCGCGCTTATAAGAGCGTGGGCGCTTATTCGAGAAAATACGGTTACGTTCTAATTCGCTTCGCTCAAACGAACGTAAATTATTTACCGCTTAAATAACCGCAAAAAAACCCAGGCGAAATCAGATATGGGTGGATCGCGTGCGAACCCTAACACTTTAATGAAAAGCAATCTTACAGCATTGGTCAGGGAAAAACAGATACCATATTTAAATATGAGCTAAATTCACACTTAAACGATTACATTCTGTCTCTAAAACGTACATGTCTTTCGCTTCGTCTGTTTTCCAGCGCCCATGAAGTTTTAACAACCTCTCAGAAACGGCTTTGGAGGCGTTATTACTGATAACAGCTGTAGCATCCCCAGAACGCAGACTATGCAGGCCATACTCCTTGGGGTCATAGCCCAAATCTTTCAAAGTAGTCTTAAATATTTCTCTGCAGCGAGTATGGGATAACTTGCCATTCCTAAGACTATAACCCGACTTGTTCTTCGTTAATGGCCTGAATAAAGGCAAGTGACTAGAGAGATCCAAATTGTCTGCTTCAATATACCTACGTAAGATAGCTATTGGGAAGTACTTGTTCTCTAACTTAGCGATATAAACATAGTTGTCCTCTCTATATACATCCGTTTTACTCCTTGGCACAAAAAATTTAACAAAACCATCGCAAAACGTACGTGAGGTGCTTTGGCTGGATATTAGCCAACTCGTTAAAACGAAAAAAATCCTGCAAAACCTTAAGAACTTAATGCGGCAATACGTAAGTCCTTTAAAGATGGTTCGTCAGCGCCGTGCCTGTGAATAATGTTTCTAATGATGGCAGGGTCCACGGGCTTTTTCTTGTTAACTGGATTGCTCCTTGTCCTCTTGGCGCACTCAATCAAGTTCTTACAACAAGCGTTATCCAAAGGATTGGGACCATCATCGGGAACAAAAGAATGGAACCATGCATTTCAGCGCAGCATTAACCAAAACCATTGCGGCCGGGGACCTAAGCTGTTGATCTAAGCCAAATAGATAAAGGGCGAAAACAGAAGAAGAAAAAGGCAACTGTAGCGCAATTTTCCTAGTCCTACACCACAGTAAAAACGTGTTTATTTCCTTGAGATATTTCTTCACAGTAGAATACGCCCTGGAACTAAGTAAACAACTAAATAAAGAAATGAAATCCCGCCTAATAGCAGGAGGAAGCACCATCCATGCTTTCTTGCAAGTACGACCTGCAAGAAAAAATTATATCACCAAAATTTTACAACAACAGGACAGCGGCTTTAGCCAATCTGTGGCGCAAACGATGACAGCGATTCTAATAAGCGGCCCTATACCTATGACGTAATGTCTGCAGGCAGCACAATAGTAAGAAACCAGACCGACCTCCCCGGGGCAATACAGGCATGCAAAGTAGCTCCCAAAGTAGCTCCTACCCCAAATGCGACTTGCTCCAGTAGATCATTTAAACCCCCAAAGGCCCTACAAACTACAAGCAAACGAATATAAAAGAGGCAACACCCTGTCTAGGAGTCACAGTCAGCTCGGACACTTAAATAAACTAACAATCAGTAAAAACAAAGTTACAGGCTTGATTAAGAAAGGTAAATAACCTAAACCAACAAGGACAACGTAGTTCAGCCTTGCGAAAAACCTTGCCCAGAATGGCAGGTTAAGTCACGATTCGCGAATCAGTGTCAAAAAAAAAAAAGAGGACACAACTTTCCATACGTGAACAGGTCTCCCAATGTCGAGAGAACTCGAAACCTCGTTCTACTAGCAAAACTGTAAGACGACAGAAATCTTCTCCAACAGACGCAGTCGTCCCTTCACATGACCAGTGTCATTTACCCTGGACACAGCTGTCCATGCAACTAATGACCAGTGTCAAATCCTGCCAATACCTTCACTAAAAGCTAGTTCTTAAACTTACTCGAAGGGCAATAAAGCTGGATAATCCCTACAAAAATACGAATCTAAGCGCGACAACCTCGCCAGTAAAACGAGGAGAACCAAGGAATGAACTTTTTAAGCGAAGAGGTAAAACGCCCTTCCCCCAGCTCTGACCCCAGCTAAAGCCTGGTTTTCACTAGCGCATAAGAAAAGCATAAGGACATACACACGAGCAGAACGGCACATTTGAGTCAATTCTCGATACTAGTTCTCCTTAATCCGTTGATAAACGAGATATCGGACGAAGCGTACGCCATATTGCTTTTGCTATGTTCGCATCAGGTCTGGGTCAAAGTGACCTATGATTGGTTCACGTCCTGTGCTTATGCTTGTGCTTATGTCGACCCCGTTTTCATGAATCAAAGCTACGACATAAGCATAAGCACAACCACAAGAAGAACGAACTTGTCCATTTTTCCTATGTTGTTATGCTTATGCTTATGTTGACCCAGTTTTCACTTGCTTATGCATGTGCTTGTGCTTATGTTTATGCTTACGCGCTAGTGAAAACCGGGCTTAAGAAAGGCCTGATACGCCAGGCTAATAAAACGTCAGTTCTATGGCGAATAACAAACAGATCAGGCCTCATGATGTCGGTTGTTTACCATTTTCATTGGCCAACTTGGACGCTTCAGGCCTGGCCTTGCCTTGCCTTGCAAGCAAATTCGCCGTTAAAAATTGCAAACATCAGACTGAGTTCTATATCAAGGGTAGACAAACGGTCTCAAAGCATGAAACTACTGGTATAAAAGAAATTCAGTCGGTATCATCCTGACCTGGAAACGCGAGTGCTCCCGGAAATTCTCTGATGGAAGCAACTGCAAAGTCACAGTGTTTCATTTACTATCCAACCAGATTTTGTGGAAATCTTTTTGTAAAACAATGGCAATAAATTTAAATGACAAATCACCTTCGCCGTGTTGTTGAAAGGGTGAGGCGCTTATTTGAGGATGGGGTTATTTCAATTAAATATGGTGTGGTTTAACAAGTTAGTCAGAGACGTCATTATATCACTAAACATTTTTTTTTATATTTCAGTTATAGAGGACCGAGAAACCTGGGTCAAGATAACCAACTTTTTTCCGCTAAATTGAACCAGATTAATGCCTTATGGGGTATTTCATCTTCTATTTCCTCGTTTAGTAGATACAGGGCAGTATATAATGAATTGGTTTTAGAGACTATTAACGTAATGTTTGAGACTAACGGAATACTAATATCAAAGTGCATGTGGTCCATTATTAATTGTTATTTCTAGTTTGTTTCGTAAAAAGTTTCTATCTCGTCTGGTGTGAACTTGTAGTTTGTTCCTGCCAGGAATGTTCGGGCGAATGTGCTTTGGTAGCTGTACCCGCTCGGTGGGCTGTAAGTATAGCCAAGGTTGATGTAAGAATCGCTATTGGATGACGCGTAGTTGGAAATGGAAATGTCAAATCCATTTCCAAATGTAGGTCCATAATCTGAGCCACAGTATATTGAATATCTGTGTGAACTGTATTTCCCTGTCTGAGGCAGTTTAACAGGTGCCCATCCTGGTTTATTCACCAGTGAAAACAAAAATGCTTTGGAGTCGTACTGCAACCTATCGCTGGAATCTATCAGAGAGAAATTAAAGATGGAACCAAGTGTAATTAGCGCCGTTTGTTCTGATACTCACTTTAGAAATTAAAAGCAACCGTCAAGTGCATTGACACTGAAGACAAACCTGGAAACAAAATTTTCCATTTTAAAACGAACACAGGTCTGATATGTTTTATTTATTTTACTTTGTTACTGTAGGACAGGTACAAACATTTCAAAACGCAAAATTAACAATAAAAAATGTAAAACAGACAAGCAAACAAACAAACAAAACTAAACACTAAAAGTAACTGTTAGAGCAAGTCTGTTAAGAGCCAATGTCTGTAATTTTCGAAAATCGGTTGACAGTCGTGAATTTTTGAATTTTTTCATATTTTACCCAAATAATCTCTATAGTACACTAATTTCAAAAATCGCATTAAAACTTGTAACGGCTTTTTATTTTTTCCAGAATCGGGCAAAGTTTGAAAAACGCTAAATCGGCGCTCTTTCGAGTATGAAATTAGCGAGGAGTAAGCATTTTCTTCGCGCTCGTACATAAAAACGGGATGATATCTCTAAATGAAATCAAGTCACAAAACAAACACAGACTTGTACTTTATAATTCAGCAATTATCTTTAGATAAGCTGTTTAAATGTGACTGTGTCGGCCGCAAAAAGAAACACGATTGCGGCTCTTTTCAAAAATGGCAAATTTGACCTAACTTCACCATCAAAAAAACCCAATTGGTACATAGAATTTCAACATGAAACAAACACTGTTTTAAAGCACATCCTTTGCCGTTTCTTGTGTTAAAAATTTTTTTGCGGCATTACAAAAGTGCGTCGCTGAGACACCGAAACGTGCAGGGCAGTTTCGCACGTTGGAACGCTGAAACAAAGCTAAACAAACTAGCCGCAAGGTAGGTACACAGGAGTTTTTGCAAACTTAGCTTCTTTTATAAGGGGCACATTAAGGGAAGCTCTTAAAATCTCTTGAAGAATGCTTTTCAATTTGATAGTTATAAAAAAATAACTAAGTAGATTAACACTGCATTTGATTGCACGCAAGTAGCTGAAAAAGACAACGCTGTTAAGTTCTTGTAGTGTAAATATTGACCTGGAGTTTCTGCACTTAAAATAAAGCCGCTAGAAACGGCGTGCTAGCTTTGAATGGGATACGAGATCTACAAGAATTTACTTTCCGCAGTCTTTTCAACTGCAAGTGGCCGCAGTTTACTGAAATCTTCCGTCGTTTTTTTAACTCAAACTAAACGCTGTGTTGCGTGCATGAAAGCCCGTGTGTGATTTGAGTCTGGTCACGCAACTGTATAGACAGGATAAATCATCGCACGAGTGTACAAGAAAAAATAAAATGAGAATTAATTTCTTTTGTTTTAGTTTTATATTTTATATTCCCCAAAACATGTCGAACTAAACTTGATTTTAGGATGTACAGGCGGCCGAAACTCAAACCGAGAAAGAAAACAAATAGAGTAAGCCGAGTCTGCAAAACTTTTCACACTAGTTTTCTTTTATTTGCACTTAGCCTTCTGAGCCTTCTCTATCTATATGAGACTTCTCTATCGATCACCTCTGTATGAATTGAGGGATTTAGGTACACGTACGCCATACATATGCAAAATGAAGGTAGAGTAAAACTGTTTAAAGAAAATTGGCCAATGCTCCGCAAAAGAACATTCCTGAAAAAAACATACTGAATCGACAATGGGCAATGGGCACATTTGATGAGTGAAATACAAGTATTTGACATGTTTAAATTACTGAAAGTAGAATTTGCTTTGTTCCTCTGCAGCAAGGGCATTTTCTGGCGAGACCTCAACCTGCTGTTGACAAATTGTACATTATCTGACCCAGTACGGAAGACCCCGACGAGATCTCATGCGTGCAGAGCTATTTTTAGCCGCATTGGACGCGTGCAAAACGAGCTATTACGGACCTTACGAAACCACGACGACGACGGCAACGGGAACGTCAAAAAACAATAGGTTTAATGAGCAAAACAACAACTCTGCACGTGCATCACGCTTTTTTGTACATTTCTTTGCCTTCACTGCATAACTACGACGTGAAATGCCCAAGTTTTAAGTTTACTCGGGAACGGGAAAGGCAAGGCGATAAACTCTACCATCTCTGTCCGAACTTGAGCGCGTTCCCCTCTCTTCAGCTCCAGCAAAAATCGCCTTCTTTTAAGTAACAGGGCGAATTGGGATAATCGCGAAAAAGTTTAAAATGATGCGAAGTCCATTTTTCAGCGACGTTTTCATGGACGTCGCCGTTGTCGGATCGTAAGGTCCTTATTAAACCAGAATGTACGTACATGCTAGCTTCCACCCAAAACAAGGAATAGTCACCTGGCTCTGCTGTCCGCCACCACTCCCAGGCACTTGTTCGCAGGCTAGAAAGTAAACCAACTCACTGACAAGTTCTTTTTCATAACGTCAAAATCCTTGGCGTAAATGAAAAATGCTTTAAAATGATTCAGCCATTTTAGTTACTATCTTTTAGCCAAATACGTTTCGGAGAAAAGACAAGAAAACGCTGAAAATATAGCCTTTAATTTCGATTTAAAATTTCAGATGCAGAATGCTCTTTTCACTAGGTCTGCACCCGCAGTGATTTGTGTGCTAAAACTCCTTCGTGGTGGCATCTCTCAGGCAAAAACGACCGGCTAGCGGCGAGGATCGAGGAGAGAAGAAGTCCGTGGGCATTTTCGAAAAGAAAAAGAAGTGTAAAGGTTGCACGTTCGTCGTTCAGAAAAAGTCTGCGCATGTCATTATCTTCAAGCCGCACACAGTCGTCAATTAATGTGCCTTTAAGGACCCCTTTTAAATCAGCAGCCAGTAGGCTGTTCTGGAACGGTACAACATGATTTGTGCTCCGCCACACGGAACCAAACATTTAGCGGTGGTGAGGAAAAACTTTCATTTTCATGCGCCAATTTTGTGGATCAAACAAAGTCTGATAGCTCTAAATGTAGTGATAAAGACATGAATTTTTGTATTTTGTATGTGTAGGGTTGATCCTAATGTAAAACCCAATGCCAACCAAAACACCCATCTCCTCCTCCTGCCCTAAACTTAAACAAGCTATAAGTAGACTTTTCGTGACGTTAACATAGCCACCTGAGACCTTTTGTAATGTTCGCTAAAATAATAGCAAGCACCTTCGAAGCCTGTTCACAGACTCTCTGATTTTTCTTTAGGGATCGTCGATCTATTTCCTTTTCGGAGAAGGTCGATTTCGCGCATGAAAATAAAAACCGCAGGGTCTTTATTGACCACTAGCGCAAAGGGCTCTCTCTCTCGCGCTCGCATGCTCGTCTATTTTCGAAACGAAAAAGGAGTGTAAAAGCTGCAACTTCGTCGCTCAGAAAACGCCTGCGTATTGCTGGTTTTCAGTGTCACGCCAATGAAAATAAAAATCAAAACCATTCAATAGATAAAATCCAGAATCTGGGAAATGAAAGGAGGTACATATACAAAGACCCTCACCAAGATTCAGGTCAGAGGAATATTTCGTATACGAGATATCCGAAGAAATGTTTTACCCAAATTTATAGAGATTTGTATGGAGACGCCATGCTGGTGCTCACCTGGATGAGCTCCAACATGGCGGACGGAAACCAACAGAAACATCTGTTACCGAGTTTTGCTACAAAAGCGTGAATTTTTTCTTCGAGAAACTGATAAACATTAAAATAATACTTTTTCCAGTACATGAACTGTTTAGATTGCAAAATTTCCTGAAATAAGTAATTTTTTTAACCCACATGACAGCTCTCTTGGCCGTCATGTAAATGCCGCGTCACGCAAAAGCTTAGAAATTCAAGCGTACTCTATCACAAAACCAAGAACCCTTTTGAAGCGAAAATTTGTTTGACAATTAGTTTTCAGCTGCTCTAATGCATCGTGAAAGTAAAATCTCGGTAGGATGGATAGTTTTTTAGTTTGAATTTTAGTGACGTCATGTGAAAACCAACAATATCATTTTCTTCAGGCCGTACAGAGTCATCAATCAATGTGCCTTTATGGACCCCTTTATGAGCAGCATGCAGTAGGCCGTTCTGAAACGGTGTCTCGTGACTTGTTGCACCGCCACCCGGAACCAAACATTTAGCGGCGGTGAGGAAAAACTCTTATTTTCATGCGCCAATTTTGTGGATCAAACAATGACACCTAATGTGAATGCAGACACCCTTACTTTTATCATTGCCGTACATATTCACGTGACTATCAAGTCGGGAGCATAACAAGCGACTCACGACATCTTTTCTATAATCGCAATACATTCAGCGTCTTCAGCATTACTGGGGCCACAGGTGCCACCAACCAAGTTTGAATATGTGCGAGATGCTATACGAACATAAAACAAAGACTTGCACCGTAAAACACTTATACCAGGAAGTTCTTTTACTGCGCGTTACGCGTCACGCACTTCCGGAATGTCATCTTCCCTCGTGTTGACAGATTGAAAAGAAATACAAACTTAACGTTGATTCTACCGTGGTGCAGAATTTAGTTTGCTGTACTGTGACCCCATCTAGCATTTAAGTTCACGTAAGTAAAAAACGTTTCTGATTTTAAGGTTTCAATACGACTAAAACTATAGTAAGCGGGTATTTCGACAATATTCCCCTCTACTAACTGTGATTTGAACTGCATATTCGTGACTCTTCATTATGGTTTATCGCAAAAATCAGTTGAAAGGAATCATGTTAAACCAAACAGAAACGCCGAAATATAATCTGAAACCGTTACAACTCTGACTAGGGTTTAAATGTCGAAGTAACGTATGTTTGCGATAGAAGATTAATATTCCGAGGGTCGAAACTTGCTTGTTGCACGCGCTTTCCTGGTGTCAAAATACCCTTTAGTTTTTGGTCTCTCGAAGGAGCGCATTTGGAATGCCGCCAGAAATATTTTAACACAAACAATAGCAAACGATATGCTTCAATACACTTCCTGTTTCATATTGAAATTCCATGTACCAAGTAGGTTTTTACGATGGTGAAGTTAGGTCAAATTTGCCATTTTTGAAAAGTGCCGAAACAGTGTTTCTTCTTGCGGCCGGCACAGTCACATTTAAACGGTTTATTTAAAGTTAATTGTTGAATTACAAAGTAAAAGTGTGTGTCTGTTTTGTGACCTGATTTCATTTAGAGATATTATTCCGTTTTTATGTACGAGCACGAAGAAAAGACTCAATTTTCGCTAATTTCATACTCGAAAGAGCGCCGATTTAGCGTTTTTCAAACTTTGCCCGATTCTGGAAAAAATAAACAGCCGTTACAAGTTTTAACGTGATTTTTGAAATTAGTGTACTATAGAGAATATTTGGGCAAAATTTGAAGAAATTCAAAAATTCACGACTGTCAACCGATTTTCGAAAATTACAGACATTGGCTCTTAAGTCTTTTAACGGAAGGAGTTTCAATTGATGAATCTACAAAAAACTATTCATTCCAGAAAATAAAATGCATTCTTTAGATTTTAACTAAACAAATTAACGGACGTACTATTAAATCGTAAATTCACTCAGACGCAGTTTACACAGTGTTTTGCCACCAAGTTTTCTTTTGAACTAACTCCTGGACGTTTAACACAGTTTTTATCAAAGTACATGTGAGCTCCATAGCCTTAAAGTTGATGTGAAGTATTTTGAAAGTTATTTTTAAGACCGGGATCTATCTTATCTTTTAAGTTTAGTTTTTGTTTCATTAAGTCTTGTTTTTGTCCACGTACTCGCTTCCTGTTTTGATCTTTTGTTTTTACTTGTACTTGAATTTGTGCTTAGCTGACGAACTTACTAGTTGCCATATTAGGAATGTTATTTGATGGCATTGCGTCAGATGTTAGTTTGTAACAGGTGGTCGTGTTTGTGTTGTTAGAGCTGACCTTGGCTCTTTGGTACTTGTCAGTTACGGCTGTGCGTAGGCTCATCTATTCCCTTGCTATAACAAACCTGTTGCAATATAGGCGATAAGATATTCAATAGACCTCTCCTGGTCAGCTATAACCCAAACATGTCTAGCTTTGGCTATAAAAACCGCTACTAATACTTGAACTAGTGAGTAGACAAAAGTAGAGAAGAGTAGAAAAGTAGAAAAGAGTTAGAAGAGTAGGAATATTAAGATTGTTAGCAGAAGTCAAAGAAGAATAAAGGCCAAGATGTAAATCAGATTCCTGGTACCTCATCGGGTAGCAAGCGAGTTGCTGGAACACATTCCCACAAAATTCAGGGAAATCGTTTGGTACAGAAATTGTATCTAAAGGCTTCATGAAAGCTTAATAATCGGCTCAGCACAACTCTGGTTTGATTTAAATGCTGTACTGTCTTTAGTTATTTTTCATTTTTAGTTTACGAGCCTAGAATTCCCAGACAAAAGATCATTATATTTATGACCGGATAAGTACTAACATTTTAGTTTCAAACGAAGCTAACTAATGTTAAAATCGTCCTTAATTTCATTTTAATTTAATTTCGAAACTTATAAGGCGCAAATATCTAAGTATATAAATAAATTCAAATGCGCCAATGCGTCCTTAAATTCAGGAAATGATGATGATACGAGAGGATAAGGAGGGTTATTACTTGGTGTTACGGTGCACGAATTTATGCTAATTAGTATATGACAATGTCTATGTCATATAATGAAAGTATCATGGAGTCATAGTTTCAATGGTGTCAATGGTTTTATGGTTTCGCGGTGTCAATGGTTTCATAGTTTCATGTGTTTCGTGGTGTCAATGGGTCATGGTGTCATAGGTTTTGTGGTGTAAATGGTTTCATGGTGTCATAGGTTTTGCGGTGTCAATGGTGTCATGGTTTCATAGGTTTCGTGGTGTCAATGGTTTCGTGGTATCAATGGTTTCATGGTTTCATAGGTTTCGTGGTGTCAATGGTTTCATGGTGTCATAGGTTTCGCGGTGTCAATGGTTTCATGGTTTCATAGGTTACGTGGTGTCAATGGTTTCTTGGTTTCATAGGTTTCGTGGTGTCAATGGTTTCATGGTGTCAGGTTTCGCGGTGTCAAGGGTTTCATAGTTTCATAGGTTTCGTGGTGTCAATGGTTTCTTGGTTTCATAGGTTTCGCGGTGTCAATGGTGTCATGGTTTCATAGGTTTCGTGGTGAAATGGTTTCTTGGTTTCATAGGTTTCGTGGTGTCAATGGTTTCACGGTTTCATAGGTTTCGTGGTGTCAATGGTTTCATGGTTTCATAGGTTTCGTGGTGTCATAGGTTTCGTGATGTCAATGGTTTCATAGGTCTCGTGGTGTCAATGGTTTCTTGGTTTCATAGGTTTCGTGGTGTCAATGGGTTCGTGGTTTCATAGGTTTCGTGGTGTCAATGGTTTCATGGTTTCATAGGTTTCGTGGTGTCAATGGTTTCATGGTTTCATAGGTTTCGTGGTGTCAATGGTTTCGTGGTGTCATAGGTTTCGTGATGTCAATGGTTTCATAGGTTTCGTGGTGTCAATGGTTGCATGGTGTCATAGGTTTCGTGATGTCAATGGTTTCATAGGTTTCGTGGTGTCAATGGTTTCATGGTGTCATAGGTTTCGTGGTGTCAATGGTTTCATGGTTTCATAGGTTTCGTGGTGTCAATGGTTTCATAGGTTTCGTGGTGTCAATGGTTTCATGGTGTCATAGGTTTCGTGGTGTCAATGGTTTCATGGTTTCATAGGTTTCGTGGTGTCAATGGTTTCATAGTTTCATAGGTTTCGTGGTGTCAATGGTTTCTTGGTTTCATAGGTTTCGTAGTGTCAATGATTTCTTGGTTTCATAGGTTTCGTGGTGTCAATGGTTTCATGGTTTCATAGGTTACGTTGTGTCAATGGTTTCATAGGTTTCGTGGTGTCAATGGGTTCGTGGTTTCATAGGTGATGATAAAAAGGTAATAAAAAGTGGGGGTCACCATGCTCGTTTTGACGTCACAATGCTGACAAATACGGCTATTTTGGACCCTTTGACAAAAACCGCGGGCAGCCCAAAACTAGACAAAAAGGAAAGATTTTTTCAATGATGCATGTGGTATCGCACAGAATTGAACTTAAATGTATTGTTTATCCACTTACGTACTAGAAAAATGCCTTTTAATGCCCTTGTTTTTACTTTACGCTCCAAAGTAGAATTAAATTGGACACGCGCTATTCGACACGTGATAGCTCAATCCGCACAATTTAGTAAAACTGCCAAAAAACTGAACATAGATTTGTGCCAATTTTTTTCTCACCGAAAGGAAGCACTGTCGTTATTAAAATCATGAAATAAAAAAAGGGGGGTCACCGTACTCGTTTTTGTGGTAGAGCTGCAGAAAGTGCCCACCAAATGCATTTTCCTTGATTTTTGAGAGAGGACTGGGGCGAGTTTCAAAATAGATGTATGCGAAAGTATTAAAAGTATTAAAAAATCAGTTTTTACAGAATTTACATCGAGTTATCACATTTAGGACACAATGTGATAAAGAAAGCGTTTAAATGAAAATCAAAGTGAATAAACATCCACTATCGAGGTTCTCCGTGAGGAAGTCGAACTCACCAACACGCGTACTGCATACTTTATGCACATTCCCAGCACACTGAGTCTCACCTCGGTAAGAAACAACCGCAAGCAAAAATTGCAATAGCGTTTCTCTTCGGTCAACTTCATTTTAATAATGTTACTTCACATGGTCTTTTTTACGGAGGCCATCTTGTTATGCGCAGTGTAAAACCAGGGAATCACCTTAAATCACCTGATAGTCGAAGATGGCTCGAACTGTTGCTGTATAGTTAGTCGCGCATTGTACGATTCGATCAATTTATCGCTGTCACTATCCTCTCCTACTCGGCCCCTCTCTCCCTCTCACCACTCCCGTCACGGGGGCCGAGTAGGAAAGGGCCCTGGGAACGAGTTTGCGTCTTCTTTCCCTTTACCGGCCTTTGCGCAGTACACAAAATATGCAAGTCAAGACTACAACTTTACGATTAATTAAGATCACATAAAAGGAATCAATTACTTTTGACTTCCAAATCTGTTATTTATTGTTGTTATTTTTTTTCTCTCATATAATGCTATACTCCGAGGCGTGGTTTCACCACGGAGCATCAAAATCAACTGTACTTCAAGTAATAAATCCTAACTGTATGAGATGTTTTAAAAATTACCTCAGAGAAATATGAATAGACAAAGTTGAAAAAATATGGTTGAAAGATCAACATTCTTATTAATTTATTATTCGCAAAAAAAATATAAAATGTGTTTATATGTTTATGGCCTTCATCTGTCCTTTTTTTTTGGATTAATGAGTAATGCTGTTTGTGTTGGACTGGAAAATTCTTCAAGTTGTCACTTATATCCATATTTTACCTAATACTATTTGTATAGGTAATAGCATGATTTGTAGTGATATTTGGAAATTGTCATACGTAATTTCACGAGCCGTTAGGCGAGTGAAATTTGAGACAATTTTGAAATATCACGAGTGGTATTTATGCCAAATATCACGTACAAATCATGCTATTATTTGTTTATACTACTACCGGCAAAAGGTTTGTAATTTTCACATGTAGGTATTTCAAATTAAGCTGAAATACCACTGCTCTAAGCCAATCAAATTGCAGTAATTTTTCATGTAGTAGTATAATGAGTAAAAGAAGCCTCCTCAACTATTTGGAAGTTGCCCGAAAAAAATTAAATCTTTTCCTCGTGAAGTGAGAGGTTTAAAAACTCGTCAAAGAATCAAATTAAAGGAAACTGATTAAACTGTTCTGTTCACATTGCATTGAATTAAATTATGATGTCTGATGCTGACAACGCTGATGTCTGATGATGACAATGATTTTCTGACTTCTTAAAATCTCTTTGCTCCTCTCTTCCGCTTACTTCTTCTCTCAGATTGCACCTCCTCCATTTTCTTTGTTTTCTTTCTTTTGGCTGTTTTGTCTCCCTGTCCCCCCTGTATGTCTTCCACATCGACTGACGTAGAACAGCACTCCGAGGCAAGAAGTAAGTCGTCATCCGCTTCATCTTCAACAACAGGGACCACGCAACTGCTTACCTCAAATGCATGGTCTGCGGCGGAATTATCGTCTTTGGCAAGGTTCCCTGGCGTCGATCGGTTTCTTTGGTTGTCTGCAGCAGAATTGTCAGATGGGGGTTGGTTCTCTGAAGTCGATCTGTTTCTTGGGTTGTCTGCGGCAGAATTGTCAGATGGGGGTTGGTTCTCTGAAGTCGATCGGTTTCTTGGGTTGTCTGCAGCAGAATTGTCAGATGGGGGTTGGTTCTCTAAAGTCGATCGGTTTCTTTGGTTGTCTGCGGCAGAATTGTCAGAGGGGAGGTGGTTCTCTGAAGTCGATCCGGTGATCTGTAACACTAGATATAAGAGAGTGAAATGCGAGAGATTGATATATGTTAGGATAACTCATGACGGAAAAGTTTTTCTAGTAAGACACAGAGGTACATCTTAGACTTCTCGTTTACTGGTCAAATTTTTGTTTCAATGCATGTTTGCAGTGATATACTAATTACTTGTCTCAACCTTGGGGAAAAATGCATTTATAGTCTTGTCTCCTGTGTATCAAGCGATACTCTGCCTAGGGTTGATGTTCAAAGGCTGTTGTGCATGGGAAAACTATCGACTTTTATGAAAAATTTATATATCTAAACATTATTGGTTCACCCTAGACTTTAAATTGCACAATGAATTATTCAGTAAGTATTAGCCAGGTAAATCAATACTTATGTTTCATTAGCCATTTTCTCCCACAGGCACCTTTACCACTCTATGCATGGTGCCAAAGTGTTTTACATTTGACATCTGTAGTACTGACAGCAGGAGACGCCGTAGCTTTACTGTAGATTTCACACGTTTTGCCAAGAGGAAATTCCCAAACTACTGCCTAAATCATAGCAAGACCAGCAAAAATACCACTTAACGGATCACGACTGCTGCAAGAACACTTCTCTTCATGCAATTCACTTTGAGACTCACCTTGTTGAATTTGGGTCCGAACTTCAGAGGGGAAAGATGAGAGATAGATGCAGATGCAACTCTCCATCTTTCCCCCAATCCGCCGCTTCTGACTCGTCTTCCCCAACTCCGGATGTTTCTTAATGATCGCGTGTAAGGTTTCCCGCTCGCTAATGTCAAGCGGGAAATTTTCCTTCCCCATTATCACGGTCTGCCTCCCCTCTGTCGTCATAGGGCGCATAAAGGTGTCTATCTGTTGAAATGGAAGGGAAGTAACTAGCATTTAACAAAATTAGGACCATAATTATAAACGCTGAATCACCGGTTTGTGGTATCGATGTCAAACATGAGGAAAGGGCAGTAATGTAACCACAAGTGCTAAGGACTGGTTGACGAAAATTATTGAACAGTCAACCGGGTTCGAGGCCTGGCTACTATAAAAAGAAAAACAAAACTTTTGAACCTTTATCAAACCAAATCGAGTAGGTATAAGTGACGATTTTTCTAGCCTCATTAATATGATTCACAACAGCGTAGACGAACCACCTACCTCGATATTTTTGCCAATCATCCCTTTAACCTTTAAGTTACCAGAAATGGTGACTTCATAGATATCTTTTATCGATCCGCGAAATACTTTGACGCACTCGTTCAGGACTACTTAGTCATTCCATTACTCTATAGAACAAATTTACGTACTATCCCAAAAGTTCAACCGTTACCTACAATCTCCCAGCCCTCCTCCCCACTACTTTCCCGCCCCGAGCAAGATTCTTTGGTTTCAGGCCATCGGTTTATTGAATTCGCAGCAGAATTTTGAACTATTGAAAAGGACCAATAGTATGTGGAGTTAACATGATTACCTCTTCCTTTGGTAATCCTCTGCACTTTTCCATTAATTTGTTTCCCAGTTCACTTAGGACTTCCTCTGCTTTTGTGCTGTCTAAAGTGGAGGAATCAGCCAGCTTCTCCCTCGAGGATTTGATAAACTGAGAAAACAATTATAATCAAGAAAATATTAAAAACATACAACTGTTTATATTTACAAGGTCATTAAAAATCTTAAAAGCCTTGATACTGGATAAATCTTGATCAGCCATTTGCTCTGTGTTAAGGATGATAGCACAAAGAAGTGAATATTCTAGCTGATTAAAAGGACCATCCTTTACGACCTCCCCCTTCAGCTTGGCAAATTTCGAAGAGGAGGGATTCCGTCGGTGCTCCTGCAATACGTGCTGCTTCCTCTTTCTCCCTTTTCTTTGATTTCCTGCAGAAATTTTACCATTTCCATCATAGCAGACGTCCCCTCCACACTTCCCTTGGCATCTGCAATGCTCTGTACATTTTCTCCCCCCTGACAAGCATGAACATCTTGTTCTGGACTTGTAGACCCTCCCGGCGACGTTCGTTCTTTTGGAGGTGTTGCTTCCACAACGACATCCCTTAACAGCCACTGAAGTGTCCATAGATTTTTGTTCTGCAACGAAATGGCAGATTTTTTACTATAACAGACCAATTAAAACAATTAACATAAACAATGCTAATAATGATAAAAATATTTAAAATAATAATAATAATAATAATAAGATCTACATGCTGGGATCTGCACGAATCCTCAGAAAGATGCTCAGTGTATGAACAGAATGATTGACTTGAGTGACTGACGCTCTAGGTGCATGGTTTGCGCCCGGCTGATGCACAAAAAGAACACAAGCAAAGACTGCGATAGAAGAGACAATAATAATAATAATAATCAAGCTCTCCAGGGTGGATTTCAGTGCAGACGTCCCCCGTCCAAAACTTAGTAGAGTACTGTTCAAATCTAGTAATTAATATCTGCTTTTCCAGAGTTAATAGTCTCGAAGATTATTTGTACTGGCCTCAGACTTTATTTGTAGCCTGGTAAGTGCCTGATTAAGTGATGGACTGTGCATGTTGGATAATCATTATTTGTTATTCAAAGACTGCATTTCGACGAGAAAACAGTTTCTCCACCATTTTAGGGCGGGTCTAAGTACAAATATTTTTGGACAGCTAAACAACTAAACACAGCAACAAAAGTTACGACAATATACAACGCATTTCTATGGTTCAACGGTTCAATATTGCCAATTGGGTTGTTGGAAGAACATTCCAAATTGTAAGCCACTTGCAGCATCAGCCGGGAAACCATAGTAATGCGTAGCTGATGGTGACAGATACCTTTGCAGCTTTCTTTTATCATCTTTGCGTTATCGTTGTCAGGTGACTCCCCTCCAACCTTTGCAATGTTGTTCTGGGTTACAGCATCATAATGACCTGCGCCTCTTTGCGTGTAAGCAAGGACTACACTCACTTCATCCGTAATATGTCTTGGCGTTATTGTAACTATAGGCATATTTTGAGCAGAAGTAATAAGTACAATAGGCATCTGCAAAATGTTAGCCATAGCTAATGGCATCGCGTCTCCTAAAGGACGATTAAATTCTCCGCTCTGACGAAAAGTTTCTGCTTCTGTATAGACGTCCAATTCCGAATCGTGAAAAAATTGTTGATATTCATCCACCAATGGTCCTTGCCATTCGTCGACTATCCTCTGACGGAGTACAGCTGCAATTGAAGCCATGCTCTGGTTCGGTGATATGCCTAAGTTGAGAAGACGTTCTTGGATGGACCGACCATTTTCACCTGACATTAATTTCAAAAGCTGAAATGGAATAGCATGAAAAAAGCAGTTCCCATCGCCAGGAACAGGCTCTACATTGTAACCAAAAGACGAGACTCGTGCGCTAATGTCGGAGTTCTTTTCGCTTGCCTCGAGCAAAGAGCGCGCCTGGGTTAGAGCACGAGACATGAACGGCAGCTTTAAGAAACTGACAGCTTGCATCCCCTGCATTTTTTGAAAACATAGCATTACTTTAAAGAGACTCAATCCGTATTGTAAAATCCGCAAGATTTGCCCAACAGAGTTATCCCTCGGTGATGTGGAGGCATCCGTGTGGTCGTTTTCATGCTCTCGGTGGTCATCGAAATCGCTTTGCTCCTCTATATTGAACTTTATTTCATCGAGTATTACAGATATTTGGTCGCAGGTTAACTCTTTAAGGGAAATCGCTTTCGGAGAAGAGTCTTTTCCCTCAGTTGTTTGCGCGACAGACTTCTCCCTTATTCCAAAGGTCTCGACATACGCTTCTTTGGCCTCTAAAGATCGTCCAGTGACATCGAGTCTTCTAACTCTAGCCTCTTCCATAATTGGCGACCAGAGTCCACCTTCCGATTTTCTCGCATTATGTTGAAAGAAAAAGCGTGAAAATTTAGAATACGCAAGTTCGGAGCCGATCCTATTAGTGCTCAAAATCTTTTTCATTTCTCTGTGCATTCGCTCTTGGACCGATGTACAGCACCCAACAAGGATGTTGCTCAAGCAACCCTTTAATATGTGGCTTTTTATGTTTTTTAAAGCTTTTTCCCCTTTCTGTGTAATAAGCTGTTTATCGTCGTGGGCGAAGCCTTTCCATTTAGTTAAAAATTGATCCAAATTACGTAGGATAACACTTGGTTCAGGCGTGGGCATTGTTCGTTTCTCTCCGAGGTCTTTAGGATCACGAAAAATCAATCCATAATCTTTAGAAATACCCCGATGATAAGGATTTCGCTTAGAAATGGTTTTAACAAATCGTTGTACGGCATGAAACAAATCCAGTTTAACAGGAATACCAGGAAACACGCGACGTAACGATTCTTTCCATTTACAACAGTTATCTATCATAATACTTTCAAGACGAGAGTTTTGAACTTGAAAACGTTCATTCAAATCAGCAAACATTTTAGAGACTTCGTTGAAGTTTTCAGATCTTGTAAATTGCCATTGAATAACATTCCCATTTTCGTTAAGAATGCAAAACACGGAATTATATAATCTAATCCATTTGCCATCACTTGATCTTTTGTATCCGATGTTGGCAACGCTTTTAAAGGTATGGTCACATGATATCCATCTGGCAGGTTGTCTGGACATCGCCTGCGCAAACTTGACCTCTTGCATCTTACATCCAGCCACATAAAGATCTGTTAATAGGTCATTGGATGGATGAGGAAAATTGTTATTAGAAAAAGAAGGAAAAAACCGCAATTCTTTCATTATGTCCTGATCACCTTGTTGATTTTCTAATCGATAGTCGCACCAAAATTTACATTCCATGGATGAAAAGCAATCACGATATTGCGATTCAAAAAGTCGTTCAATTTGATTAAAAGCAAGTCCCTCATCCACGAGTTTTTGTACAAGAAGAAGAGCATCTTTCGTAAATCCAGATTTGTGAAACAAACAAAACGGGAGTTGAAAAGTATATGAGACCGGGAAGCTCGACAAAACAGAAGAGTGACAAGACGAAATCTCATGGCCCTTACAACAGCGGTACATGCAGCTCACAAGAAGTACGCAGGTGTTAGTATGAAAAACAATCCGTGGATTGAATCTTTTAAGACGGCCATTAAACCAATGATTCGTTCTCGTTAACAATGAAGTGGTTCCCAAAGCCGCCTTCTCGGAGTCCTCTAGACATACAGGACACAAGAGTGATCGAGTATCAAACAGGTGAGGGAACTGAGCCAAGGGATCCCAGAGAATAAACAGATACTGTAGATAGCTCTGCCAGCCACGTCGCGAAGATACGGGAACACAATCCGGGTGCCGTATTTCCGGGGATGGCACTCTTTCTTGAAGACGCACATTTTCGTTGAACTGATGGGTGACCAACTTCAGTATTTCCTGCGTCCTTTCATTTACTTCGAATGACCACGTACATGTCACCAACGTCACAATGAACAAGGCAACGCTGTGTAAGAAAAAAGGTCATAAAGAGAATTTGGAAACGATGACCATTTTGCAAATGCTATCGGCATGACACCTTAAAATAACAGAGGACAAAAGGTAATGTAGATGAGTCTGTTACCAGGGGCATCCCAAGGAGGATATAGTTCAAAACCACTTAACATAGCATTGTTGAGCGTATTTTAGTATTTAAATGGTAGATATAGGCATATTTTTATCCCCTAAAAACTTTTCATCTGTTCGGATTTCCTAGCTGAAAGTCTAGTGATCCGAAAATTATAGGGATCAAAATTTACCTTTTCGAAAATTTCAGCCAGAAAAAGGCTCCCGAAAATTCTAGGTGGCCTTTTTTAAAGTAAAATTCCGTTAAAAATGGGTAATTATACCATTTTTTAGATGTTCGAAAATCCTAGGAGCGGCAGGCAAGCAAGAAATTTTACAAAAAATGTTCCGAAAATTCTAGATCTCAGATCGTCTTCCAAACAGATATTTTCCGAAAATTGCCGTTGGGTGCCCCTGTGTTACTGATTTACGATATTGGCGACGTTTCTGCTCTAGTAATTCTTTTAAGAATTACAGAGCCTAAAAAGTCTTGAACACTATAGAGAGGCTTGATCACGAGATTTTTAGAGGCAGTCTTTTATAGCGGAGATCAATACATTGTATTTTAACATTTTCGAGTAATCCACCGAGGTAAAATATTTTGGTTACCCCTGCCACCAGTTAATCATTCGTACTTAACTAAGTGCGAGTTTTGCTAAGGACGGAATAGACCGGCCACAACTTAACCAATTAATCGTGACTTGGATATGATAAACACTTCAGGAGTATGTCATTAAAGATGTGAATATTGTTCATCGTGGTGTCAGATAGGAATGAACGTTTATTCGTTTGTCTCACGATAGAATCGCTTTGAGATATTGATCGCGACGTTTCGACTGCAATACTGCTAGTCTTCATCAGGCGATGAGGTCGATTGCTGTTTTCTTTGAAAAAAAAAACAAAACAAAAAAAAAACAAAAAACAAAAAAAACAAAAAACAGTAGTTCCTCTAGCAACCTTTGTGGCCTTTACAGGTGTGGTATGGAATCCCTAATGAAAGGGTTTCCAAGTCTCCACTACAATAGTGGGTAAGGTGGGGAGGGAGGATGTGTGTATACAAGAGTGTTGTATGTATAAAAACAAATAAAATTGGTTAATAGTTAAATTGTTAGAAAAAGTACTGATATTGAGCGACCAACAACTGCAATGCAGCCACGTCCAACACAAATATACAGTACAAAGTAAAATGTTAAAAGTTAAAACCACTGATATTGAGCGACCAACAAACTGCAATGCAGCCACATCCAACACAAATACAGTGCAAAGTAAAATGTTAAAAGTTAAAAAACACTGATATTGAGCGACCAACAAACTGCAATACAGCCACGTCTAACACAAAACACAGTGCAAAATAAAATAAAAAGAACTGAGGGGTTAATATAATATAAAGTTAAGGACCTTAATGGGTTTACAGGGCAAATAGATTCACTAGCTATAACCGTAACAAGTCGATGGATGCGAGATTGACCCATGAAAGTACTGAAAGGTTTTGGAAAAAAGAAAGTAATTGAATACTTACTCCAACTGATACATCTGATAGCCTCTGCAGCAGACCAGTTAGCAAGCAAAATAAGGGGAGACTCCTCAGCCAGTAGACAAAAATTCATCTTCTCATGGATGTGATCCAGAAAAAGAGGCAAAAACAAATTTTTTTTTTTTGCTGCTCACGCCTTAGGTAATCGTCAGCGTGATGACGTACAAAATGAGAGGAATCTGGGAACGAATTTATCTCAGCTGAATGAAAACGAAAATGGTTGAACAAAAGAGGGGGATACCCTACGTAAAAATGACGTTAAAAAATGCTAACCAGAAATTATAATCATCTAAAATGTTATATCGTTCTTTAAACGAGTTGCTGTTTTAGTATAAAGTGAGAGGAGCCTGGGTACAAGTTGACCCGGCTAAATAAAAAAAAAAACAAACAAAAAAACAGGGGGGGGGGGGAAGGCTTTAACACACCTTAAAAAGTTTAAACCTTAAGAAGATAAATTGCTAGCCACAAAAACTAATCAACTATAATATCATTTCGTTCTTTAAAATTTTGAAAGTAGGTGAAAAAACAAAAAACAAAAACAACAAAAAAACAAACAAACAAACAAACAAACAAAACACAAAATCAGTGGCTGTTCTAATTAAAGGAGGGTGTTAAAAAGAAGAACAGGGAATTCAAGTTCCAAGAAAAACAACAAAAAAAAAAAAAAAAACACCCATTCTGAATTACTTCGTTCTTAAAACTTTTCAGTGTAGAATTCCAGGAAATAGAGAAAGGTAATTTCTAGATAAAAGAAAACATGGTAGAGTAGGAAAGAAAAGGTTCAGAGACCCGGGTACATTGGGCGAATGGATGCATCGACACCAAGGCTCCAAAAAGTTGTGAATCATCAGGGGCATAGCACAACTGAGCAGGAATGTTTCTAACCCGGTACCAGGTCATATGCCCGACATTCCCGTGTCGAGTCCAGGAAAGAAGGAATTTGAAGAAATGGTAAAAGACTGAGAGGAGACACAAAAGGAAAGTTGTACTAGATAGACTCCACACTAGATTCTCAAAATAATCTCTCTCCATGCAGGCTTGCATAGTTTAAATATAATTCATTTAAACAAAGTAGAGTGAATAAGTTGGAGAGAAAAAAAAAATATTCTATTAAAAAATAACTAAAAGTTAGGTGTAAATGGTGGGATATGAAAATTAAAATATTATCTTTGAGTTAATGTAGTTAATGCTGAAAGAGTCAAAAGGAATATCAGTTGAAAATAAAATTTCGAAAAATAATATGGAGTGAATGGAAGTATTGTAACACCATTTACCATTCAAAGAGTTGACTAGTACATAAAATGGTACCCCTACTGTTAGGTACCCACCATAGCTGTTTTCTTTGAAAAAAAAAAACAAAACAAAAAAAAAAACAAAAAACAAAAAAAACAAAAAACAGTAGTTCCTCTAGCAACCTTTGTGGCCTTTACAGGTGTGGTATGGAATCCCTAATGAAAGGGTTTCCAAGTCTCCACTACAATAGTGGGTAAGGTGGGGAGGGAGGATGTGTGTATACAAGAGTGTTGTATGTATAAAAACAAATAAAATTGGTTAATAGTTAAATTGTTAGAAAAAGTACTGATATTGAGCGACCAACAACTGCAATGCAGCCACGTCCAACACAAATATACAGTACAAAGTAAAATGTTAAAAGTTAAAACCACTGATATTGAGCGACCAACAAACTGCAATGCAGCCACATCCAACACAAATACAGTGCAAAGTAAAATGTTAAAAGTTAAAAAACACTGATATTGAGCGACCAACAAACTGCAATACAGCCACGTCTAACACAAAACACAGTGCAAAATAAAATAAAAAGAACTGAGGGGTTAATATAATATAAAGTTAAGGACCTTAATGGGTTTACAGGGCAAATAGATTCCAACGGTTATCCCTCTTCGTTCATACGAAAACTTGTTAAAACCACAACACCAACAGCCAACAACGAACCCACGCAGGAATTTAAATCTACCGCGGTTTTACCCTATATTAAAGGTGTATCAGAGGTTCTTCGCCGCTGCCTACAACAACAAGGCGTTCGCACCGTCTTTAAATCTGACACAACTCTTCGGTCTTACTTAGTACGACCGAAAGACGCCCTAGAACCAGGTAAACAAGAAGGTGTTGTATACAGAATTCCATGTGAATGCGGCAAAGTATATATAGGCGAAACAGGGAGAGCAATGCAAGACAGGATAAAAGAACATGACAGAGATATACGGCTTGCTCATACACAAACCTCCGCAGTTTCGGAGCACGCAAACGAAACGGGGCATCTTCCTTTATGGAATCAAGTCAAGTTTATCGATCGTGACCCTCACCGATACACACGTAGGGTCAAAGAGGCTATCCAAATAAGACTTCATTCTAATAACATCAATAGAGACAACGGAATCGAAATTCCCGAAGCATGGATGCCTACGATCAGAAAACACAACAGCCGTTCAACTACAAAGCGGACCCCTGAGGGAACATCATCTGCTAGTCGGAATAATGAGGATCGAAATACACCAATCACAGTGAACCAACGTGCATAAATAGCTACACGTAAGCAATCGACCTCATCGCCTGATGAAGACTAGCAGTATTGCAGTCGAAACGTCGCGATCAATATCTCAAAGCGATTCTATCGTGAGACAAACGAATAAAAGTTCATTCCTATCTGACACCACGATGAACAATATTCACATCTTTAATGACATTGAACAGAAATATGGGCGCACAGCCCTAAGGTTGATTCGTCGCCACGAGCGTTGTTCACGCAAGCTCGCACGTTTCAGCAACCACCTCACCTTTCTTACAAGGTGTATTAAGACTCACATTATTCCACGAGACCTTCGGGTCCAACCACCAGTTCCAACTAAAGGCGCTCGCAGAGTAGCCGAACTAGCCTCTAAAAGATTCTTGAGGGAAAGAATACGACTAACTCAGAGAGCTAAGGGAGATGCGAAAAGAGAAACTGAATCCACTGCCGAGGGAATAGCAGCCACCCTTAAGGCAAACGAAGCTAGTGATATACTTGAAAAGATCAGAGTTAATACCCAAAGAGTATTCAATGCCACCAAAGATCGACAACAACGCAAGTTCTTGAAACTTGTACAGGAGAAACAGGCCTCTGTTTCACCTCATGTTAACCTAACATCACAAGTCGACAAAAGCAAATGGGTGATTAACTTATCATCACGGCCTCTTAATGATGCTGAGGTATCATTACTAGAGAAAGGGTTAAATTTTGCAGTAACACCAACCACCATTCCAGCCACTGAAATTGTCGCTAAAGTTGAAACAGCCATAAGAACGCTTGACTCAGAACAAGCTGACACAATAAGGAGAACCGTTAATAGCGTCCTTCAAAAGGCTGAGCCACCAAAGCCCAACATCACGAAGGAAATGCATGAAGCCCTTAACAACATAAAAAAAGACGACTCTATTATGATACTACCAGCCGACAAAGGTCGCGCAAGTGTAGTTCTAGACACTAACACCTATCATGAAAAAATGAAAACACTAATCGAAACGGGTCCATATCAACTCCTTAATAAAGACCCCACGGATCGACTCAGCCGTAAACTCACTGAGAAGCTTCTTAGTTTGAAACGAAGCGGGCATCTATCAGAAACAGTCTACAACAAGATCAGGCCTCAGCACAAACAGCCACCTAGGATCTACGGTCAGCCTAAGATACACAAACCAAATGTACCATTGAGACCTATTGTATCGTGCATAAACACCTTTGCTTATGATTTGTCGGCTCATTTAGCTGACATCCTGTCCCCACTGACAGGCAAATCGGAGTACGCAGTTTCCAACTCTACTCATTTCGTGAATACCATCAACCATGAAAGAATACAAGAAAAGGAAATCATGGTGTCATTTGACGTAGAATCTTTATTTACGAACGTGCCAATCGAAGATGCCGTAAAGGCCACACTTCACAAACTAGAAAACGATCCCGGTCTTGCCGACCGCACAAACCTAACACCTGCACAAATTGCCGACCTTTTAAACTTTGTTTTACGATCCACGTATTTCCAGTACAATGGATCAATTTACGAACAAAAGGACGGAGCCGCTATGGGGAGCCCTGTCTCCGCGGTTATAGCCAACATCTTCATGGAAGATTTTGAGGAGCATGCGATAGCAAGTGCGATCTACAAACCTAAGATCTGGAAGCGATATGTAGATGACACTTTTACTATATTAGATCGAGACCAAGTCGACGGCTTTTTACAACATCTTAATAACCAACAGCCCACTATTCGTTTTACCATGGAAACCGAGAAAGATGACAGCATTCCCTTTCTCGATACGTCAGTTATAAGGGACTCAAACGGCCTTCTTACTACCAGTGTATACAGAAAGCCCACACACACTGATCAATACTTAGCCTATGACTCACACCATCCTCAGTCAGTGAAGCGTGGTATTGTTAAGTGTCTATATGACCGAGCCAAACACCTCATAACAAAACCATCAGTTATCGCTGAAGAAAAGAAACATTTATCATCGGTACTTGTTTCCAACGGTTATCCCTCTTCGTTCATACGAAAACTTGTTAAAACCACAACACCAACAGCCAACAACGAACCCACGCAGGAATTTAAATCTACCGCGGTTTTACCCTATATTAAAGGTGTATCAGAGGTTCTTCGCCGCTGCCTACAACAACAAGGCGTTCGCACCGTCTTTAAATCTGACACAACTCTTCGGTCTTACTTAGTACGACCGAAAGACGCCCTAGAACCAGGTAAACAAGAAGGTGTTGTATACAGAATTCCATGTGAATGCGGCAAAGTATATATAGGCGAAACAGGGAGAGCAATGCAAGACAGGATAAAAGAACATGACAGAGATATACGGCTTGCTCATACACAAACCTCCGCAGTTTCGGAGCACGCAAACGAAACGGGGCATCTTCCTTTATGGAATCAAGTCAAGTTTATCGATCGTGACCCTCACCGATACACACGTAGGGTCAAAGAGGCTATCCAAATAAGACTTCATTCTAATAACATCAATAGAGACAACGGAATCGAAATTCCCGAAGCATGGATGCCTACGATCAGAAAACACAACAGCCGTTCAACTACAAAGCGGACCCCTGAGGGAACATCATCTGCTAGTCGGAATAATGAGGATCGAAATACACCAATCACAGTGAACCAACGTGCATAAATAGCTACACGTAAGCAATCGACCTCATCGCCTGATGAAGACTAGCAGTATTGCAGTCGAAACGTCGCGATCAATATCTCAAAGCGATTCTATCGTGAGACAAACGAATAAACGTTCATTCCTAACTTCAGGAGTAATTACACTACCACAAAGAGCGAGAGAGAGACGAGAGAGAAGAATTGATAATGCCACAAAAATCTTCTAGATGTCTTATAATCGAGACCTCTACGTTCCAGCTTTTGGGTTTGCAATGGAGAGTAAGAAAAAATCAGCGGGGAAAAGCCACTTGACTTAACTTTACAATAATGTGAAACAATAGCTGGTTTTCAACTGACAAGTTACCACAAACTAATTTTTAAAGTCTGGTACACTACGGCAGACCTCAACACAGTGCTGAACTAATTTTAAAAAAAGCAAAGACGAAAAAACAATCCCCAATCCCCGATCAGGAGCCCATAACCCTAGCCGTCATCCCCGATACTCGATACTGCTTTTCCATAGAGCACGAGTAGTACCCGTTATTCATCAGGGCTAGTAGAAAGAGCGAAAAGCGCGCGCGCGTGAAAATCACGCCGCGTCTCGCCTTTCTCACGCGGGGTGATTTTCACGCGCCCTCGCGTTTCTCTCTGAGGAAATTTAGGGACTGCTCGTGGTCTACTTTTCCAACACACACCCCACATGACAGATTTCTCTCACATCAGCTGACGCCTAAACTTCCACGTCACACAGAAGCTTAGAACAGAAAGTGTACTTTAAATATTAATAAGCTATTCTCTCCAACCGACCAATTATAATTACATGAATGGGTTCAGCAGCCCTACTTCCTCCTAATGTAAAAACTCGTTAACATTGATAACATTTCTTTCGAACTGTGACCAACAATACCAGTTCAAGCGATTCAATTAGGCCATTTAAAGATTACAAATGTATATTTCAAAAGTCATGCATGTCTTCTAGTCTTTGCTTTGAAGTTTTGAGGTAAGTTAAAAAATATGTCCAACAACACCGTAAAAAAGTGACCGGATGCTCTAGCGCATTTCTTGCTTTTATTAATAACACGCTCAACACGTTAGACTAGATCAAACCCTTTGCACCACTAAACAATCACAAGTGAAGGCTATTTCTTACCTTGAACAACGAATTTTTCTGCTAGTTCCTTTCCGATCCAAAGAATTTAATGAATTCATTGATTCATAGAAGAAGGACACAGCAGATTTATGAGGAACCAGGAACGCACGAAACTCGTCAATACCAATACATTCGCAGCGAGAGATTTACGGCGTACTTTGACGATGTTTCGCCCGTGTTAAGTGTGGAAGTATTATGAGTGGTTTTGGGAAGTGTTTGATTGCCGCCAAAGTCATTTATTGTGTGATTTACCGAAAGTGTTGACAGACAAATGTCAGGTATGTGCGGTTGAGAATACTTTGTGTCCAGCATAAAAAGGCTTCGTGAGTCTTTAGTTTAGGTGATTTTGTCTTAGAAAGCCTATTCTGCGATCAAAGATTGTGGATTCTTAATGTGTGTTCGGCCGACACTGAGCTGTGGCCTCACGGTTTGACTGGCTAAAAGATTACAATTTCTGGACCTTTCAAAATGTTGTTTATTTCATCGCAAAATCCTGTTACTTCTGCGAGAAAACTTTACGGTCTATTGCCAGCAATAATGCTGTCATTGTTTAGCTTCAGCTAGTGACTTTGAACTGCTCCCTATTCCACTTAGATGTCAAATAGTTAAAATGTACTTGAAATTTCTTTAGCCACGTTTTCACAAATCCAGACAGATATATATTCATAACTTTATTGTCCAATTAATGCATTATAAGTTAACTCTAAATTCAATAGCATGTTTGCTTTAATTCGTTTCTCGGATACGTTTTATCTCGTCGTTCCAAAACATTTTTTATTCCCGCTCATATGCCCCCCCCCCGAGATATAAGCCCCCTCCCCCCGTTTATAAGCCCACCCAACCTCCCTTGTGAAGTTATATATTAGGTCCAGGGCTTCAACGTGGGATTTTACGGTAGTGTTGTCTAATATTTGCAGATCAGCATTTTAAAATTAAATCATCACGTTTATTTCATCAACATTCAATAAATTGTTTTTGCATATAATCTGGCTTCTAAAGTTCTGGGCCCAGTTGTTCGAAGGTCGATTACCGCTAACCCAGGGTTAAATTTTAACCTGGGTTTCTTTTTCTTTTCTTAGAAGGCATTTTCCCGGATAATTTTGTCTATTTTTTTAGAGCATCAACTCATCAAATTGTAGGCAAAAAGAATAAAACTGAATTTGCTTTTATCTGAATTCAAATTTCCCACTAACCCCGGGTTATCTTAACTCTGCTTGAACAACCGGGTCCTGGCTTTAAAAGTTTAAGTTGCATTATTTCTAATTCCATCTGACACGTCGATATTATTTTTAAAGTATTATCATAATAATTAGCCTTCTATTTTTTTATTTTACATATTATCATAATGATAGTAACTTTTCATTACTACTATCAGCTTGTGCAATTTTCTGGCTAATATAAGCTATCTTTGAAATCATACGTGTTGTTGTTGATATAGCTTATCAGCTCCTTCTCGTTCGATCAAAGAGGGAACGCTTATTGTCTACATAGCGTAAACTGGAAACAAACTAAATTTAACAAAAAAACAGCAGTGTTTGTAGGTGCCGAGCCTTTTATTTAAACGCAGTGCATATTTAAAACGTTAGGTAGAGGAGAGATCACTGGTGTTCTAGGGGACCTAAGGGAAGAGAGCAGCGAAAATTGGTAAAATGCCCTTCCCCCAGCCCTGACCTCAGCTGAAGCCTGGATTTCACTAGCGTATAAGCATAAGCATAAGGACATACCCACGCGCAGAAAGGCACATTTGATTCAATTCTCGATACCAGCTCTCCTTAACGCGATGATAAACAAGATATCGGAGGAAGCACCCGCCATTTTGTTTTTGATATGTTCGCATGAGGTCTTGGGTCAAAGTGACTTATAATTGGTTCAGGTCCTGTGCTTATGCTTTTGTTTATTTTAGTCAAAGCTACGAAATAAGCATCAGTACAACCACAAGAAGAACGAACCTGTCCATGTTTCCTGTGGTTATGATTATGCTTATGTCGACCCAGTTTTCACTTGCTTATACATGAGCTTGTGCTTATATGCTTATGCTTACGCGCTAGTGAAAACCGGGCTAAAGAAAGGCCTGATACGCCAGGCTAATAAAACCGTCAGTTATATAGCGAATAATAAACAGATCAAGCCTCATGATGCCGGTTGTTTACCATTTTCATTGGCCAACTTGGACGCTTCAGGATTTAGGCCTTGCAAGCAAATTCGTCTTTAAAAATTGCACAACTCAGTTCTATTCCAAGGGCAGACAAACGGTCTCAAAGCAGGAAACTACTGGTATAAAAGAAATTCAGTTGGTATCATTCCGACCTGGAAATGCGAGTGCTCCGGGGAAATTTCCTGATGGAACCAACTGGAAAGTTGCAGTGTTTCATTTACTGTCCAACTAGATTTTGTGGAAATCTTTTGTAAAACAATGGCAATAAATTTAGATGACAAATCACCTTCACCCTGTTGTTGAGAGGGTGAGGAGCTTATTTGGGGATGGGGTTATTTCAATTAAATATGGTATGGTATAACAAGTTAGTCAGAGACGTCATTATATCACTAAACATGTTTTTCATATTTCAGTTATAGAGGACCGAGAAACCCATCCTCGGAGACCCAGGGGCAAATAGTGGGGACGAGGGAAAGTCTAAACGGGCGGAAAAATGTCGCGCAAAGAAAAGTAAAGAACGGCGAGAAGAGCCCCTGGGGACAATGTCTTACCAGACTAGTTCCAAACGGTCGCCGCCGTTCTGGCTTCTGATTGGTACCAGAAAACTTTTGTCTTTCTGCCCAATCAGAAGCCAGCAGACCTATGGGTCGTTTCGTGTATCCTTACACGGAATGATACATGAAAGGCAGTTGCTCGCCATGTTTGTCTGGGCCGTTCGCCGAGGCTTTGCTCGAGATGAAAAGTTCCAATCTCAGCACAAAATTTAAGGGATTTCCTTCGGACTTTACGCGAGAATCTCACCCGTGAATACGCTGGACCTTTCGCAGGTATCGTAACAGTAGCGTATTTAAAAGTTTGCGAGTTTTTTAAAACGTTCAGTGATGTACTATTTGGTTTCCTTTGGACGATATCTATATCTATATTAATGTTCTGTCTAGATTTCTTGCATCACTTGCTGTGATTGAAACTTTGCCAATCGCGGGTATAAATTCTTTTGTCGCACGGGCCAGGCAAGTATGTCGAGCAACCGGCAACACCGCGTGCACGACTTTCTTTGCGCGCCAAAAGTCACAACTTCGGCATCGCCATTTGTCGGTTATCGAGTCTTGGTCACGATGAGCAATATTAATCCGGAAGCCTTTTGTCGAGTCTGTTCTTTCGTTTTTGTGAGTAAAAAGAGAAAAAGAAATATCGATGGCGAGTTTCGTAAAATATTTGAAGAAGTATTTAATCAAAAACTACTAACTGATGATGGGCTTCCACATGCAGTGTGCGATGCTTGTCACTATAGAGTGCAAAGAATGTGGAAAAGTAAGCAGTCTGCAGTCGTCATTCGTGTCAATGAGCTATCGAAGAGGAGGCATCCCTTGTCTCCTTTAACGTCTAGTCAAAGGGATGAGCAAACATCATGCCACATAAGCAAAAGGAAGGCCTATAGAATTCCATTTGAAAACGTACCAATTGGGCAAAAGCTACCATCCTTGGAGATGTCTTCCCCGGGTAGCAACAAAGAAGTAACAATTTTGCATGAGGAAAGTACCCAAACAAGAAAATCAAGTTGTCATTGCTTTCCAGTTTCAACTAAGGGAACATCTGTCAAGGTTGCACATTTACAACTTATGTAAAATGAATATAGAAAATTGTATTTATTTGATGCCCGCATAGATCTCGTAGATGTGTAGATACCAGACCTGCCAAACTGCAGGAACTGAAAATCTGTAGATTTTGAAAAAGGGTGTCCCATAGACCTAAAGATCGTAGAAAAAATTGAACCTGGAGATTCATATAATCTTAAAAAAGGAAACAAATGAAACATACAAGTGTCTACAGAATGTAGGAAAATGTTTGCTGCTCACCTCATTAAGGAAGAGGATGACTGGTGCCTACTTTAACCGGTGAGGTGACAAGTCGTGTCAATGTCATTTTATTTTATTTTTTTTTAATTACTTTGTCACTTGTTTGGTATAATTATAGCACAGGTAGCCCAAGCTCGAAATATGAGCATCGGCGAGCATTGGCATTGTTGCATAACATTCAAAATATAAGGATTTGTATGGGAAACAAACCAACAGTTTCTGTAACTTACGAAAATGAAAGGATTTCAATAAAAAACAGCTTACCTTACTTAAAATGTGTGTTACGTCTCTCGTGTGGTCCACGGGCCGAATTATGGCCGTTTTATGGGTTTTTATGTCAACGGTTTTCTCTCTATATAAAGGTTTACCAAGGTTGGGCACTCCAGCGAAGCGGCTCGACTGATCCACCGAAGGGAAACGGCCGTAAATTCGCTCCAACTGCTCCAATCGCCTCCAAATTCCGCCTAGGTAACACACGATAGTTCTCCTTTCCATTCGTTAGCTTGCTTCAAGACGCCTTTGCACCGAGAGCGAATCAAAGGTCGCCAATCTTTGCAAACCTTCCCGATTGAAGCCGTCAACTGAGGCTCGGGATGAGCTCCGCGTTACCCAAACGGTTGAAAGATAGCTTAGCGACCCGGCCTGAGATTTCAATTACTCACACTCGGGGTGGGAGACAGTCTTCTGATTGGGCAGAAAAACACAAAAGTTTTCTGGCACCAATCAGAAGCCAGAACGGCGGCGACCGTTTGGAATTAGTCTGGTAAGACATTGTCCCCAGGGGCTTTTCTCGCCGTTCTTTACTTTTCTTCGCGCGACATTTTTTCGCCCGTTTAGACTTTCCCTCGTCCCCACTATCTGCCCCTGGGTCTCCGAGGATGCGAGAAACCTGGATCAAGATAACCAACTTTTTTCCGCTAAATTGAACTAGATTAATGCCTTATGGGGTATTTCATCTTCTATTTTCTCGTTTAGTAGATACAGGGCAGTATATAATGAATTGGTTTTAGCGACTATTAACGTAATGTTTGAGACTAACGGAGTACTAATATCAAAGTGCATGTGGTCCATTATTAATTATTATTTCTAGTTTGTTTCGTAAAATGTTTCTACTTCGTCTGGTGTGAAGTAGAGAGTTCCTGCCAGGAATGTTTTGGCGAAGGTGCTGCGGTAGATGTACCCGCTCGGTGGGCTATAAGTATAACCAAGGTTGCTGTAAGAAGCGCTAGCTATAGAGTATGATGCTTTGTTGGAAATGTAAATGTCATTTCCTCCTCCGAATATAGGTCCATAACTTGAGTCACAGTATATTGAACGTCTCCTTGAACTATATGTCCCTGTCTGAGGCAGTTTAACAGGTGCCCATCCTGGTTTGTTCACCAGTGAAAACAAAAATGCTTTGGAGTCGTACTGCCACCCACCGCAGGAAGCTATCAAAGAGAAATTAAAAGTTGAACCAAATATAATTAGCGCGGTTTGTTCTGATACTCACTTTAGAAATTAAAACCACCCGTCAAGTGCATTGACACTGAAGACAAACCTGAAAACAAATTTTCCATTTTAAAACGAACACGGGTCTAATATGTTTTACTTATTTTACTTTGTTACTGTATAGGACAGGTACAAACATTTCAAAACCAAAATTAGCAATAAAAAATGCAAAACAGACAAGCAAACAAACAAACAAAACTAAACACTAAAAGAAACTGTTAGAGCAAGTCTGTTAAGTCTTTTAACGGAAGGAGTTTCAATTGATGAATCTACAAAAAACTATTCATTCCAGAAAATAAAATGCATTCTCTAGATTTTAACTAAACAAATTAACGGACGTACTATTAAATCGTAAATTCACTCAGACGTAGTTTACACAATGTTTTGCCACCAAGTTTTCGTTTGAACTAACTCCTGGACGTACGTTTAACACAGTTTTTCTTATCAAAGTACATGACATGTGAGCTCCATAGCCTTAAAGTTGTTGTGAAGTATTTTGAAAGTTATTTTTAAGATGGATCTATCTTATCTTTTAAGTTTAGTTTTTGTTTCATTAAAGTAGCTGTGTCACGAAATTCAGCCAAATTGGGAAATTACAAAATGCCCGTTAAATTAAGAGAAATATGAAAATAACCGCTTAAAACTTTAAAGGAAGGTTATTAAAAATAACATAACAGAAACAACAGATGCCATGGAATGGCAAAACTGAAGAAGATTAAAATGGATTGAAATTGGGGTTTTTGAAAACTGTTCAGCCCAACAGTTTTTCAAAGTTGATCCCTGCTTCTTGCAACTTAAAAAATTAATAATGCTCAGGAGACAAATTTGTTTGTCTTAGATCTCTCATTTTGTCATTTACCTGTATTTGCTTTGCTTACTTTAAGTTCCATAGCGATTGAGGGCGAGGAATTGGCAAAATTAAACAAAATGAACTGGACTGCCGTGACACAGCCCCTTTAAGTCTTATTTTTGTCCACGTACTCTCTTCCTGTTTTGATCTTTTGTTTTTAATTACTTGTACTTGAATTTATGGTTAGCTGGCGAACTTACTTGTTGCCATATTAGGAATGTTTTTCGCTTGGATGATTGCGTCAGATGTTAGTTTTTAACAGGTGTGTGTTGTTAGAGCTGACCTTGGTTCTTTGGTACTTGTCAGTTACGGCTGTGCGTAGGCTAATCTATTCCCTTACTATAACAAACCTGTTGCAATATAGGCGATAAGATATTCAATAGAGCTCTCCTGGTCAGCTATAACCCAGACATGTCTAGCATTGGCTATAAAAACCGCTACTAATACTTTGAACTAGTGAGTAGACAAAAATAGAGAAGAGTAGAAAAGTAGAAAAGAGTTAGAAGAGTAGGAATATTAAGATTGTTAGCAGAAGTCAAAGAAGAAGAATTAGCGACTATTAACGTAATGTTTGAGACTAACGGAATACTAATATCAAAGTACATGTGGTCAATTATTAATTATTATTTCTTGTTTGTTTCGTAAAATGTTTCTACTTCATCTGGTGTGAACATGTAAGTGCCTGCCAGGAATGTTTGGGCGAATGTGCTTAAGTAGCTGTACCCGCTCGGTGGGCTGTAAGTACAGCCAAGGTTGCTGAAAGAATTGCTATTGGATGACGCGTAGTTGGAAATGGAAATGTCATATCCTGCTCCGAATAAAGGTCCTTGCCCTGAGCCACAGTATATTGAATGTGCTCTTTGATAACTATATTCCCCTCCTGTCTGAGGCAGTTTAACAGGTGCCCATTCTGGTTTATTCACCAGTGAAAACAAAAATGCTTTGGAGTCGTACTGCCACCCACCGCTGGAAGCTATCAGAGAGAAATTAAAAATGGAACCAAATGTAATTAGCGTCGTTTGTTCTGATACTCACTTTACAAATTAAAACCACCCGTCTAGAGCATTGACACTGAAGACAAACCTAGAAACAAATTTTCCATTTTAAAACGAACACGGGTCTGATATGTTTTATTTATTTTACTTTGTTACTGTAGGACAGGTACAAACATTTCAAAACCAAAATTAACAATAAAAAAAATGTAAAACAGACAGGCAAACAAACAAACAAAACTAAACACTAAAAGTAACTGTTAGAGCAAGTCTGTTAAGTCTTTTAACGGAAGGATGAATCTACAAAAAACTATTCATTCCAGAAAATAAAATGCATTCTTTAGATTTTAACTAAACAAATTAACGGACGTACTATTAAATCGTAAATTCACTCAGACTTAGTTTACACAGTGTTTTGCCACCAAGTTTTCGTTTGTACTAACTCCTGGACGTTTAACACAGTTTTTCTTATCAAATTACATGTGACCTCCATAGCCTTAAAGTTGCTGTGAAGTATTTTGAAAGTTATTTTTAAGACGGATCTATCTTATCTTTTAAGTTTAGTTTTTGTTTCATTAAGTCTTGTTTTTGTCCACGTATACTCTTAATAATCGGCTCAGCACAACAGGTCCGACTGATTTAAATGCTGTACTGTCTTTAGTTATTTTTCATTTTTAGTTTACGAGCCTAGAATTCCCAGACAAAAGATCATTATATTTATTACCGGATAAGTACTAACACTTTAGTTTCAAACGAAGCTAACTAATGTTAAAATCGTCCTTAATTTCATTTCAATTTAATTTCGAAACTTATAAGGCGCAAATATCTATATAAATATATTCAAATGCGCCAATGCGTCCTTAAATTCAGGAAATTATGATGATACGAGAGGATAAGGAGTGGAATGAGAATAGAACAAGATCTAAGAAAAGTGAAAAAAAAGCCCTTTCAATCTGTGTATCCGAAGGCTGGATTTTTTTATGATACTCACTAGTACGTATCTTAATTTTTGTATAATCTAAGCTTCAAAACAAAGCTAGAAACCGGAGCTAAACTTGTATCTCTTTACGATGCTTACTTACCCCATGACCTACTGGTGTATCCTCCAAAGATATATCTCCCAACCCTTATTATTGTTACAGTTGGTCCCTTGCCATCACATCGTGAATGAAATGTACTTCCAGCCCAACCGTCTACAGATGCACGCCAACAGCGCTTCCAGCGTGAATAAACGCCTGTAGCCACAGGAGCTAGCCAGTTGCCTAATGAGGTCAAATGTTTTTTTTTGTTTCCTACAATAACAGAGTCTTCCAAACCTGTGACCCAATGAAATATGGCCGCGTTAGAACTAGTTAAACGTTTAGCACCAGGTAGGTCTGTAAACCTTTGTTGGATTTCAGCTTAGAAGCAAAGCCGAGCTTAAACAAAAGCGCAATAAAAAAGAATAAGAGTCGCGTGAAAAGGTAAAAGCAATCAGCGCTAGCATTATAACCACAGCACAAATATCGTTGTATTTATTTACAAATATTTTTTTTTAATACTTCAATCTGTATCGAGCAACTTGCATTTTGGGAAAACAGTAGATTGCTTGCAGTGCATCGTTTCTCTATACACATTGAACAAACTTATGGATTTACACAAATTAATATTTGCTTTAAGCAAACATGTCTTGACAAAATGAAAAAAAACTGAGGGGGAAATCTGAGGCAAACCTACTTAATTACGTTCGGTGTTTTAGGTATGCAAATGTAACATCTACCAGGTTTGCCCCAGATTTACTCCCCAGTATTAAATTTTTGCATCATATTTGCTCATGAAAACATATTTGTGCAAATCCATTATTTTTTTCCAGTGATAGATCCGTCAAGTTCCGAGAAAAATGAGCGTGAAAGAGTTAGGACGCTTTTAGCCTTAGGCCTAGGACTGGGGCAAGACGATTCATTTTATTACTTCCTTGAATTCCCAGGCTTACATGATGACTGAACCTTAACCAAGATCGTGTAAAAGGAGTTTATGGATTAGATGATATTCGGTGTAAATAAAGTATGTACAGACCTGAGTGACGTTGCACTGCCACGTTGGTTTTGGTCTTCTTTGTTCCCATTATGTTCGTCGCTATGCACTCGTACAAACCGCTGTCAGCAGGACTCAAGTTCTTAATGGTTAGTGTACCTTGGTTTACTTCAACCCTTCCAGCTGGCAAAGACATTCCCACTCTATTCCAGGTCACTGTGGGGCGAGGAAAACCCTCTGCTTGACAAATAACTTGAAAGGTACTGTGTTGCACTGGTGCGGCCAGTGATGGTGGAAGTTTAGTGAACACTGGGAGGCCTGAAATAAGAAAAAATAACCCGCCAAACTGCATAATCAATATCCTGCCATTGGAGTAAGATGTCATTATATTAACTCCTCACTGCAGGCGAAGGATTGTAACAGAACTAAAAACAAACGTGGAATATAATTATCTTTTTTTTCCTGTGAAACTTGTCATCTAATTTTCCACCATCATTCCCCATTGATGTTCTACAACTAACTTTTTACACCTTAAATTTGCCAAAAAGCATGTTGCTACGTTATACAGCCAACAATATAAAGTAAGGACCAGATTAGAAGGCGGTTTAATGGAAAGATAGGTAAATCTCTAAGGGTTTTGGTGAGCAAACTAGAGAGCGCGGAAGGCACGAGTAAAGGGGCTTTACACGAATTTTTACCTATAATGCGCGAGAAAGCCAGCCTAACGCCAAAAAAAATAAAAGAAGAGAGAAAACGAGTAGCGAGGTATGGGGGGTGGGGGAGGGGGAGGGGGAGGGGGCAGTAGGATCGTTCTTGTGTCCTTGCGTGTAAGATGTTAGAGTTCAGAGTAAAGAGTAAAAGACAATAACGTAAAAAAATAAAAAATAAAATAGGAATCGATAAAGCTCGAGCTAAATAACAGCACCAAGATCCAATCCCGCACAGCTCCCACAAATCAACCAAATTAAGCGGCAAGATATAACACACTTCAAAGTTAAATACTCCTCTTACCTCGAACAGACAATTTCCCAGTAGCCTCAGACGATCCAAGAATATTTCTGGCGTGACATGTGTACTGCCCGGCATCTCTGTAATTCAGATTCTTAACGACGAACTCTCCCACTTTCATACGATACTTTGCACCTGACAGAAGCTTTCTACCCTTGAATCGCCATTCGACGGTAGGGGGCGGATTTCCTTCTACCGTGCAATAAAAAGCCGTATTTCCTCCTTCATCCCCTGTCAGTTCTGCCGATGACAACATCACTTGTGGAGCAGACGCCGATTTCCCAGGACTTCCAGGCCGTCCCGGCATGCCTTTTAGCCCGGGATTTCCTTTGTTTCCCTTTTCTCCTCTCGGTCCCGGCATGCCTTTTGGCCCAGGATTTCCATTGTTTCCCTTTTCTCCTGTCGTTCCCAGCATGCCCTTTGATCCAGGTTCTCCCTTGTCTCCCTTTTCTCCTCTCGGTCCGGCAGGTCCCGTCATTCCTGTTTTTCCGGATTTTCCAGGTGGTCCCATTGGACCTTTAGGCCCTTTCTTTCCCTTTGCTCCCCTCTTGCCACGTTGCCCTTTTGCCCCTGTTGGACCAGGGAGTCCGGGGGGTCCCGCAGGACATATCTTCTCACTTGACTTACAGTACTTAAGGGGCATTAGTTTTTTAAACTGTTTTGTGAATTCTTTTCTTACGTCCTGTATTGTGACGCTAATTAAAGTGTCATTTAAAACCTGTCTTCGGTTTCTGGGTCTGGTGGTTGTTAACGCCATTTTTGACCAAGGTATTGCTGTAATAAAAACATTAAAGATATTAATAATATATAGAATTACCCAGGGCTAAAAGCGAAGCTCTCGTTAAAGAGACGGCAATAAGAACGGCAACAAAACCAATACATCTAATTTGTGTAACTCTTTTGCACATGCAGCACACTTTTTTTGTACATTCCATTGCCGTTGTTATGCACGACTAAAACGTGAAACTTCCTAGATGCGCTCACTCGTGAGATATCGAGTTGAACACTTGAAGATAAAATTCGTATCCACGCGCGGGCATGTAATATTTTGTTTATTATATGGACACAGATGGCGAGATACTGTTGGATGTTGGCTGAGACTAATGTTGCCATAACAACCGTGATATCTTCACATGCGAAGGATGAAAATTAAATTTTCACTGGATACCAAATTTTCGTCACTGGAATAATCCTGGTATTTCATCGGTGTCTATATAATAAATATTATTTTTATAAAAAAAATTGTCGTATTTTTACACCAAAGTTTTGTTGCTTGCGTCCTTATCGCTTTAATTTTTTTTTTCACTTCCGCTTATTTTTACTTTGCTGGCCACCAGTATTTCTCGTTTTCTCACCGCCGCTATGTTTTTTTCTTTTTTTTTGTTTCCAGCGAAATTCGTCTCCTTTGCTTTTACTCGCTCTAGCTATTTCTCTGTTATCCACGTGAGTATAGATATCAAAAATAACGTCGAAAAAGATTCAGCTTTGTTTTTTTTTTTTCTCTCCCTCTAAAAGTCCGGTCCAAAACAAACTCACAAACTCAAGAGAGTCGAGTTGCATTGTGGTTTCATTTGGTTGTTGAATGAATTATTTTCGTGGAGCTCTCGCGCTCGCGAAGCGCGCAGCGGACCACTATTCACCATTTTCACAAGTCCATATTTATCTTGTTTATCCCCAAAAAATCAACATTATCCATTGTTTTTAATTTCTCCAGAATATTGCAGTCGTCCCAGGGGAAATCGAAGACAATGGTTATGCAAAATTTTGGGAGGTAAACAAGGTGCATTATGGTCTAAGTGAAAATAGTGAATGGATAAGAAAATTTGGTTATCTATGCATACATCCGAGAAATTTTGGTAGTTAGGTAATTAACCGTACATCCTCGCGCCCGCCCGCGTGTCCATCCACACCACAGGCATATCAATGAAAATAAATCAATCGACAGGTATGGCAACCCCGGAACTAGAGTTTTTTGGCGCGAAATCGCTTGGCCACCCGGACATTTAGAGAGAAAAAACATACTACGAAAGTCGAGCCTTTTTTCGACTAAGTTTTAATGTCTACACTGACGTGGATAACAGACAGTGAGCTAAAGCGCAAGATAACAACAAAGGGGAAAATTTTTATAGGAAAAATAACATCAAAATATTATATCGGTGGTGAGAAAGTTAGAAATGCTAGCGGTCAGCAAGGAGAACGGGGAAGCCAGCAAGGTAAAAATGAGCGGCAGTGAAAAAAAAAAAATAGTGAAGAGGAGCAAAATCTTTGGCGAGCACGTACAACGTTTGTTTTTGTGTAACTAGAAAGTTTCACGTTGTGGTCATGAAAGAAAAAAAATGGCAAAGAAATGTACAAGATTAGTGTGCTGCACTAATTAACACTAATTAACACTAATTAACAATTAATTTTTTTTTTCACTTCTCATTGCCGTCGCCGTTTAGCAGTGCTCGATTTTATGTTCAGTTCAATTAAATTATAAGTATAACAATGAGAGCTTCGCCTTTAGCCCTGGCTAAATTTATATACTACATTTGTATGCCTCTGGTGATGACGGACGGGCGGAAATTCGTTTACATGACCGATTATGCAATCTTCCGATGATTCCTTGCGGCAATTTTTCGCGGTTTTTCTCCGTGTAACATGGCCATTTTGGATGCATCGTGAGCGTCGGAGATGATATTTCGACCTCTCAAAAGAGCTTGTTTCGCGACTTGAAGTGAGTTTGTTTTGCTTCATTCCTTTTGGTTGGCACTGAATTGATATACTGAGCGAATTTTCCAAGCTATTAATGTATAATCAAAAACTCATAAGGGGTTGAACAACCCCTTATGAGTTTCTGGTACAATTAAATGCCTTATTTTTACGACAAAGAAAGCTGAATTTTAACGATGAAGGTATTATCTTCACTGTCACGGTCGGGAACTTCAAGACATGTTTGACGTTCCGACTAAAATAGTCGAGGCTCTGTGAAACTGTTATAATAATTTTTGAAGAGAGGAAGGGATATAATTTCAAGGAATGAGAAAGTACCTCGTTGTAACTCAACTCAAAAATCGACAAATCGAAATTGGACATGGCTTTTTTTACCCATTGGCAGACGACCGCGCAACTTCTCGAAGTTGTTGATAAAATAAAAATCAAGATACTTCGGCGCAGACCTTCCTGCGTAGTAATGAAAATATCCATAAAAATTAGGCTTATAGAATTATTTCTTTATATAACTAGAACTAGCAGTGATCGTAGATTATAGTGCGTTGCCTTAGGGCCTTAGGCACCTGCATCGGTTCCCATAAAGCATCTTAATCCTTCTTACATCTTATATTTAATTGGCCTCGGATTGAAGCTTGTCATCAGGTTTTAGTAAGAGCATGAACTTTACTGTCTTTGCTCTGGCCAAAGAAGAAATATATGTCCTCATCGAAAACCGGTGTGATCGTAATTTCGCCTCTAAACTGAAGTATTTTAGGCGACCAGATTTCGGAAATGTTGTCGCTGAGCTGTACGCAAAGAAGCTTACGACGGAAACAATAAATTTGCTTCGAGAACGTCCACCTCAATTTTCTCTATTGCTCGGTGTTAGAAAAGACAATCCTTGCAGCTTTTAAAGCGAATAACGCAAAACATCGAACGGTACGGTTTCGGCGATTGTGGTCGATGAATGGCGGACAATAGAAGAAAGACGCACAGCATAATTCAGGGACACCCGACGGTGGTTTCTCCCGAAATCTATTGAAAAGTCTTTTTAGGCTATCCAGAAAGCTTTTAGATCTCTAGAAATGCATTCTAAGCAGCGCTATAAAATTTGTATCTGTTCGGCCATCCTAGGGAAACTTGAGCCTTTTAGAAATTACAATTCAAGGGCTTCAATGATATTTTCCCGAAAATTTTAGATGCACTTGAACGTACTTTTACGAATGTGAGAATTTTTCTTATTCCTCTCTCCATCACATTTTTGAATCCGAAAATTGTAGGTTCTCTTTTTCTACGAAAATTAGCCTAACACAAAGAGTAGACTATGAAAAATTAGACTAAAGAAAGTCGTGGGTTTTTTTTAGATACTAAGCTTCAAAAATTGTACCTGAATGGAACGCTCATCTAGACATTTTTAGCCGTATTCAAGCAATAGAAAATTCTAGTCAAACTTTGCTTCTCCGAACAGATATTTTACAGAAAACAGTCGTTGGGTTCCCATGATAATTATCCACGCTTAGTGTAGCTTTAATTTAAGGTACAACTGAAATCTGAAGATCGCACTATCCGTAAAAATTCAACATCCTGCAAATAACATGCAAAAGCTGGGCCCAGCGTCAAAACATGCCTGGAAATTATAACATTCACACTGAAAGAAACTACATTATGAAGGCTCCTTGTTTTATATGTAGTTTTTAGATCCAGGTATTAATTTGGAGAAAACTAACGAGACGATAATAACATCCGCGTGACACCAACATGCGACACAACCACCTAAAGCATTGTGAAATAAACAACGGTCAAAGCGTCGTCTTGAACATCGTTTTCGCATCGTAAAACAACTTCTATTTCACTTCGCACCGAAGCAGATTCAAGAATAGAACAACATAGGTATGGCGGTCTTGTTTGGGCACGCTAAGTAATATAGGCGGGTGGTCAGGCGGGCGAGGGCCGAGAAATCGCGAGGAGATTAGGGCAGGAACAACGAAAAACCGCCTGCAAGGACGGAGCCTTTTTTGAGTCGGTCCGTACGCCTGCGTACGAATCGTTCCGATTGGATCAAATTTTCGTCCGTCAATCAGATGTTTGGTAATCCTACATGGGAGAGTTCCAAATGACTGAACAAATCATCTCCGCAAAATAAAATCAAAATATCAAAGAAGCGTTGACCGGAGCGTTGTCGATCTTGAATATTCAAGCGGAAAACAGGGCAACTATATCAAAGCCTGAACTGGAAATGGCCATTTACAGTCTTCTTCAAAGGAGAGATGTCATTGCCATTTTACCAACAGATTTTGGCAAGAGCATGTTCTTTCTTGTCTTTGCTATGGCCAAAGAAAAAAATGCCCTCATTGAAAACCTGTATGATCCCGTTTTTCTCTCTAAAAAGTGCTATAGATGACCAGATATCGGAAATGTTGTCGCTGAGCTGTACAGCAATGGTGCTTACGACAGCAACAGTAACTTTGCTTCGGAAAAGTCCACCTCAATTTTCTCTAGTACTTGGTGTTAGAGAATAGAATAACGCACTCCAGCGCACTAGATCGAACGGTGTCGACGATTGTGGTCGATAAATTGCACACAGTAGAAGAAAGACGCACAGCATAATTCTCCGGTCCATACTTGGTGTAGCTTAAGTTTAAGCTACAACTCAAACCTGAAGATCGTCCTATACGTAAAAATTCAGCATCCTGCAAACAACGCTTAAAAGCCGGGCCTAGCGTCAAAACATAGCCGGAAATTATCACATTCAGAGACAAAGAAGCTACAAGACAAGCCAAGGCTCATTGGTGTAGCTATTCTTATCCAGACATTTTGGTCGGAGAAAACCAAAAAAGCTAAAATATTTATTTAGCCGTAATAAAGAGCTTTAGCTTTACGAGTGGTCAAAGAAATAAGTACTGTACTTTAGAACTGCATCTGAGATCAGAAAGACGTATGAGATGTTTTTTTTTTTTCAAAATTAAAACGAAGGATGATAGTGATTGAAATTAGCATAATTACACCTTGCACGAGCTGCACGCATTTATAAAATACACGCGCCATCTAGTTATGAAACATGCACACCATCCGCTGTCTTTTAGTTTTGTTATGGATGACATGGATGAGGATTCCTTCGTGTTTTAGACAGTATTTAGTTGTTGTTTTTGTTTTAGAATAACATTGGCGAGTAATAGAACGGAAATATGATTCAGTGGTAGAGACATGGAAGTAACCAGAGAAACCATTTAAAAAAGATGTTTGTCTACTCCAGCTAAACCTCTCGCAAAAAAATAGCAACATTTGCTTCTGGGAGACAGCGTACCAGTACAAAGGAACGAGGAAGAAGTGCAAGAAAACAACTCAAGCAGCCATGATTCAGTGACAGTGGCAGTGGCTAATGTACAAACCACATCGCAAGCCCTGACCAAAGTCGAAAACGGCGACATTTCTAAGCAGAGTCCCAGTCCACTGCATCACACCTTTTTGCTCGGACGCGCTCGTTTTACCGCCCAACCTTTATCCGCCCTGCACGGCATGCTGGATGCTGTTGTGACGTTTCAAGATGGCGCAGATTTGGAAACAACACACCCGACAAGGTTATGACTAGAATGGATACCTCAAAATCAGGTTGGACACCTTATGTTTATTACACAACGCTATAATCTACTCCACGCTATGTGAATTTAAAAAGTGGGGCAATCAGAGTAAAAGACAATTGTGCAAGGAAAAGAGATGGATACAGGGTTTAGCACCAAAGTACAGTGATTAGGGTAAAGCGCTGTTTTAAAAACGGTTAGCTTTCAATAATGTAATGATCAACGCCATGTAAAGTACGTTAAAATTAACAGGTTTCGGCAGTTAGCCCTTGATGGTGTAGTGGATACAGATGTGGATTATATATCAAATTACACGGGTTCAAGTCCTACAATCTACCTACTGTTTTCTTCTGTTTTCTTTCTTTTCTTATTTACTACTTTAAGTTATAAGACTCCTATCACGTATGTTGAGCGAAGATGACAATCTGACTTTGGGGTATCCATTCTAGTCACAACCCACCCGACACCACTTTTCTTGATTTCTCGCGCTTGGAACGTGCACAGGCCGCCTACGAACACACAGAAAAGCTAACGACTCAATCCGGAAGCGTCTCCTATGAGTAGCATAAAAGTCAACTTGGATCGTGTTTTGAGCCAATGTTATGAATGAACAAACACAACGCAATAGACAGAGAAATTTCTTGAAAAATTTTATTGATCGTGGATCCGTTTACGCAAGTAAAAGGCGGCTGAGAACGCGGCAAAATTCAACACAAAATTACGCCAATTGGGGCACATTCTGCAATTTTTCTTTAAACACCGATTCCAAAATGAATTAAACGTCTATGGAAAATTCATAAATAAAAAAAATTCCTTTCAAAACGTAATTTAATTCCTTGACAATAAAGTAAAAAATTACCTCAAAATTCTCCAAAGTGTCGCTGCCTTGGTTACAATTCAAAACAGGCCAAGTGCTCTCCGCCGTAAAGAAAATGTTGAATTCCTCGAAGAACAATTTCATAATGAAAAGCTTTCTTTTGCCCACAAAAAGAAAACTGAGCTTTCTTTTGAGTTTTTTCAATAATGAAAAGAAATCTCGCGCCGTCGAGTTTATCCAAAATTCGCCTGACAGCCGGTAACATATACTAACGCCTCTCCACCAAAGAACTGACAGAAATGAATTGGCCTAGTGTAAAGTCGAACTAGGTATTCAAATCGCAAGAATGCAAACAAATCACGTCTGTATCTTCTCCAGAGACGGCAGCTTGATGGAGATGTTTACTCAATGCATCCATCTTTAGAGTGATGACGTCACAAACCAATTCGATAATATAGTAAGGCACATTGCACCATGCGAAGACTGCATACCGGTAATCCTCCTTTATGACACTACCAAATTTTCTTCCCTTGGTGCTCCACTGCGCGAGCGGGAGCTCCGCTAAAACTGAAATGATTATTGAAAAAAATGAATGTAACGAGGATGTTCGTACAAATGTATAAGGCATACAGGCTTCCGTCGTTATACCAAGTCATCTCTTGGGTTTTTGCATCACGTCAGTTAGCGCACACCAGCGCATGTGCACAGAGTGGGTAGTAATTAATTAATGATCGTTTCTATTATTTTTTCCTTTTTTATTTGTATGATCTTCGGCATGTTCATCCGGCATGTTCATTCGTCATCGGCACGGAGATATCGATCCTTTATCCTAAGTGACTAGAAATAAATGACGGCTTCAGCAGGCCATCGATCCTCTTCGATTCCTTAACTTCTTCTCCCTTTTTAACACGGAATATCTTGTTAATTTTAGTGCTGTAGAAAGATTTTACTTGACCCGTGAAAGAGATAGTAGAATACTACGCACTTTGCACTAATTCCGATTCATTCTCTACTTTTGTTAGGCCTACCCTGGGACCTTAACTCGCCTTAACTCGCCTTAACTCGCCTTAACTCGCCCTAACTCGCAGCTTGAGATTATGTTCAAATTTCCTTATCTCGCCTAAACTCGCATTATCTCGCACAAACTCGCCCACCCTCGCCACTGCAAAGTGGACACCAATTTTAACACCTCATCCTAGCTACTCTCAGGGTAATTTCACAATTACCGGTAATCCACAAAAGGACGACACCAAAAAATGGGGATTTCAAAAATTTTAAACAATAGTGATTTGTAAGTCCCATCCTTCTAGAATTTCCAATAGCCTCTGTGGTGAGGGTATTTCACCATTAACATTTGATGAAGTTTTTGTTAGTACTTAATGGACAGTCAATGGAACTACCAGGAACAACCTGAACATGCAACAACTAGTTACCTAACAAAAAGGCTACAATGCTAAGCATTGCAGAAATTCCAGAGGCATGGGGTCACAGGGTCTAGAGAAACCCACATTGATTGCTAGTATTTTGGGCCAGCTTGGGCCACAAAGTAAGTGACATTAAGTAAAAGTAGAAACAGTGAATGCACGGAAAAGTTTTCATGAAATAATAAATTTACTTATACTTCTAAGAAATACAAAAACATAATAACAGAATGTTAATTTTTTTTTCTTTTAAGCTAGCTAACGATTTACAATAAAGTTTGATTGTTGTGGAAAATTTCAAAATGCAATGCAATGCATGCAAGCTGTTTTTTATAATGAAAAGCAGCAGCATAATTATCATCTTATAATATGATGAAGCTTATTCAGGATTATAGCTAAAAATATAAGTCTGGGATGTAGCCAGAATCCTTTAAATACTCCACATACTGATTGCAGTAAAAATACCTGGTACTAGACGATCTGTACATTGGTTCAACGTGACATCCTGTTTGGCTTACATTGTAGTGAAGCTGGCAACCAGAAGCCATGATTCATAAAGACTTGTTACATTTAGCCCTTAACTGAATAAACGTTTTTACATTGCTAGCCAACTTCGTTCGCCATTTTGTAAATTACCCAGAAGATACTGGTAACTCGTGTCAATATTGATCCCAGTCCACTAGCAAGTTTTAGGTGGTGGGAAGCTTCAACGTGGCGTACATGACATCAAAACACGTTACAACACGGCTCAGCCGGTGGCCATTTTTGTAAGAATTGGAAGCAGGGCAGATTTATCACTGACAACTCTTAAGAGTTTGCTAGACAAAGCCGATAATGGAGAGTATTCTTGTTCATCAACTTAAATGAGGTATAGCTCTCTGCACAACTGTGAACACTTTGTAAAATGCAAGCAAGCCTGAACAGGAAACGAAAAGAGTGAAAAGGCAATTGGTGTTTTCGTTTCTGGCAGTGAAACCAATCAATTGGGCTGGATTCCAAGGGAAACCATCAGTGAAGTGGAGAGAATGGGTCGAATGGAGGACTTAGAGATAAGTCTTATAACTTTCAAGGAGAAAGAAATTTCATTTCAGTTTAGTAAAATTGATTGTGTCATGAAAATGTCTTCATCTGAGATGTAGTTCGTCAGCTTCCCCGTTTTTCTATACTAGTTCTTTGAAGAACATTGACACAGACTGTAAAAACATTTTTTTAAATTCTGGAGTTAGTGATAACAAGTCATACCATGTAATGTGATACCTATTATGCACACCTGTCTAATATTTAAACCATAGTGTTGGTGAATTAAAAACATAGTAAAATTAAATATCCTAGCTGTGTTTATACTACAATTTCATTTTCGTATCTATTCATGATTGTTTTGTTTACATTAGTTTCTTTTTTCACTAATTTATTATTCTGCCAAATATTTATGCACCTATAATAATAAATAATATATGATGATGACTATTTTTATTAGTAGTAGTATCATACAGCCACCAAATCATATAGTTTGGTGTCTGAATGCTATCAGAAACCCATGCTATATAATAAAATTATTAATAAAGAACAGGCCTAGGTTATTCAAAGGCTGGATAGTGCCATCCACTGGATCAATCTCTATCGAGTTGATAGTGCAATTAGTTTTCCCAATACTTATCTGCTGTATACTGATTTATCCATTGAATGGCACTATCCAATGTTTGAACAACCAGGGCCAGAACTCTATACTCAACTTGTCCAATTAGGAAAAAAACTCAGTATTACTAAATTTAAATAAGATTTTGCTTCAGTCAACTTTGGAGTTCATCTGAAATTTTTCGTTTAATTTTTTTTGTAATTGGGCGTCATGGAGACTATTAGGTATATATATGCATATGACATACAAAGATTGCAAGGCATCTTTATATGTATGTTACTAAAACATATATGTTTTAACCCTTATCACCTCAACATTAGGTTGATCATTTTCCCTTAACTCGCCTTAACTCGCACAAACTCGCAACTGATAGGCAAGCTCAATTTTTCCTTATCTCGCCTTAACTCGCCTAAACTCGCATTAGCTCGCACAATCTTGCGGCGAGTTAAGGTCCCAGAGTAGGCCTTTTGTTTATCTGTTGCTGTTATTCACTAGTTGTTAGTATCTGTTTCATGGGTCAAGTTAAATCACTCTATTTCCTCATCTCCTCTTTCTGTGAAGGCTTTTTTAGATTTTATTTAGACAAAAAAAATTATTCAATTTGTGGCCTCCGAGAAACAACAGTTTTAAACTTTGGATCGGCGAGTCATCGTGTGTCAAAGAGCAGAGTAGAGTCAAAGTGAAGTCGAGTCGTCCTCGTCGAGTCGAAGAGCCATCGCGTCAATTTATTTTATATATTTATTTTTTAGCGTCTGTAGAAAGATGACTCCGTTCCCAGAAACGTGAGTGATCAGAAACTTTATCCCACAGTCTGTCCTAAATTAGTTGTGGTATATCACACACAGTAAAATACCTTAATTGCCCCTGCTTGTGTAAAACTAAACCTAATTTCCTGTTCTTAGACCTAACCCGTACAAAGAACAAATTGAAAGATTATATTAAAGCATCGAGAAACTAGCAAAGGGGACGCGAAGAAATAAACTTTCTAATACACCACAATTTCTTACTAAGGTTCTTAGAAAACTAATATCATGTACACTGGTGTGCTTAATTGGTGGTATTTTTGCAAATGTGAGTAGCCTTATGATATAATAAGGGCCCCAAGAAAATATATTATATTCAGCACCGATTTTACCTGAGCTATGGCGAATCCCTTTTGAAAAATGTTTCCTCATCTTCTTGTAACGATCTTTTCGCGTAACTTTTGTCGACGAGCGAGTCATCCTCTCAAACGAGACCCTCTTAACCATGCTAACACAGGGCAAGTAATCAATGCGAGATTCCAGCGCCAACAGTCGCTCGTTTGTTGTTTCATTCTTCACCCAGAGACACCCGCAAACGAAAACTAACATCACAGAAAGGAATGATGGCTTAATTGACGGAACAAAATCAAGGAGTCGATCAGATTTTGTAGCGTTTAAGGATTTCATTTTTTTTGCAGCTTCACAATCACTTTCTTTTACAGGGCTTGGCACACGAAGACGGAAGGTTGTGGGAAAGTTGCCAGTAAAACTTGACCTTTAAAATTTGGCTGAAAAAAACATTACAGATTACAGTTGAGGTAAAACTTCCCTGCTGGCTTTTAACCCTCCTCTATCAGCACCTCTTCTTCGTAATATAATACGCGCTTGAAGTTTCAGCAAGGTAGTGCGGTCTGATAACAAAAAGAAAAAAAAGAGAAAAGAAAAGAAACTGCAAACTGAACGACATTTTAAATCATCACGTTTCATAAACACTCAATAACATGTTCTTGCATATAATCTGGCCTCTGAAGTTCTGGCTTCAAACATTTAAGAGGCTGTCCGCGTAAGAACCGACAAGGCAAATTTCGGTCTATCACGGATTGCCCTGATTTTTTCAGTGGAAGATACCTATCCTATCCCATGAAGAAATATCACATTTATTTGGACCAACTCAATTTTTTCTCTATTTTACAGCAAGATTTTCTAGGTCACCTAAAACTAGCCAGTTTACCATCGGAAGTTGTGCAATTTTGGTGAAACTTTAATTAGGGCTCTGTCAAACCTACCTTACAAGACCGAATAAGCTGATTATTTTACACACAAAAGTTTTAACTCTGGTTAATAGTTTCAAGGTTTAATGGTTGCATTCTGTGGAAAGTTGGCTGAGATATGATTTTTTTAAAATGGCCTTTAATTTGCTCAGCAGGAACTGTAATTTGTATAACTAGAGCTGAACGGTAATTTCGCAAAAGTGGCACCTGACCCAGACTCAAGTCTATGATAAATCCGAAGTACTAAGACCAGTCTGCTTCTTAATGCAATAAAATTTGTGGGCACTCTCACTGTCGTGCTGTACAAAATACCGTTAATGTTCCAAAATTCGCCATTTTGACAGCAAGCTGGAATTGTAACGGTTCGCATCTGATCGACTAATTTCCACAGCTTTAACGTTTCTAATTATCGCCAAATGTCATTAGACCCTTTAAATGTTGGACTTTTGAAAACATGTGGAGAAAACTTGGTAATCGCTTTTTCTAGATATACTCCCTCTCAGTTCTTATATCTTATTATATCTTTTTTGAAGTCATAGTTATTGATAATCATATAATTTAATCACAGTTTATTCCGATTCTCTACTGAGTGGGAAATACCGTGCTGTTGTATTTATTCATTCTACGACCGTTTTAACTGAGTCAGTATCCCTTGGCACCACTAGCTAGGATAGGGTTATGACAACCCATGGTGTAATACATGACAAATAGCTACGAAGTAGTCACTTGGACACGGCCACTCTTATTCACGAGAAGTAGCGCAATATTTTCAATTACAGAATTAACAATTATTTTGGAAATAGCTCACAAACAACTTCTGGAATACCGTGCGACACCACAGGACCACACCTGCAAAGTCCTTTAGGCAACATACACATTCCTAGATCCCTAGCTTAAACTATAGGCTACCCTACAAACTTTAGGGTGGTATTAACAAAGCATTGTGTTTATCACCAATTAGCAACATTTCAGTAAAAAGTAGGAATTTGGCATGCAGAAAAAGGCATAGTTTTTGTTTACGGTAATCCCAAAAGTTTTTACCGGCTGTTAATCACACTAAATTAAGGATGCCTGTGTTCACTCCTGAGCAGGTGGAGAAAAGCACGTGTACTCTTGTATGAAAGACGAACGTTTGTCAGCGAGATCTCCTTTTCTTTCCCTGGATTTGAATGGTATTTCAAAGTGACATTGAGTTGAACTGACTATGTTGATTTTGACATACACATAGGTTGAAAGCTTCTGACTGAGGGTGTTGTGGTCTCAATTTTCAGCGATTTGTGTAACAAGCTTTTGCCTTTCGAAATCCTCGTCGTCTTGCAACAGATCTCTATGGTCAAGTTCAATTTATATTCAAGCTCATCACATTGGTTATTTCGTCCATTGCCTTATTGTTTACGCTTAGGACTAGGTTTAGGTATTGACTCAAACGGGCTTAGAGTCCAACGTGGGCTGGCAATAGGTGAGCACGGACTTGGCCTGGGGGTGGGGGGAACTCCCTATAATGGGGTATCTTTTCCAGGCTTCAGGTATATGAAAGGGTGGGCATTTCACTATATGAAGAATAGAAAAGGGCGAGTGCGCTTATTGCAGCATCTTTGGCGGTTCTTCAGGGTCCCAAAAGGGTGGGCGGCCGGAGCCCGCGGAGCCCCATTGCTTCGTTGCTTGGAGCCCTAATATTATTTTACTGTAGAGCCTGGAGCCCTGAAAACGTTTGCTGTGGAGCCCGTAGCCCCCCAAAAAAGTGGGCGTGCGCTGCAATCCACACTTTTTAACTGCATCATTTGTACAGGTTTAAACTCTAAATTACTGAGATATGTACTGCTTGATTGAGGTTTTTAAGCTTTTGTCCTACCTTACCAAACCATATGTATTTTGAAACTGATTTTAAAGTGTTTAAAATGTATTTTCAGTATTTGAACACTATTTTCCTGTATTTTAATCCTATTTGACAAAAAAATTTAAATTTTCGCCCCTGTTTGAAATATATCTTGAGTGTAGTTAAATTGTATTTCATCAAAAGGAAAACCTCTCTCATCAATTTACAATGTATTTTGTTTAATAAATATGATTAAAATAGGGTATTTAAAATGTATTTTGGGCATAGAACCACTAACACTGTTACAAACAGAATTCAAATAGACTATTTGAAACATGTTTTAAGGGCTTTTATGCTGACTGTGTTTTAAATACTTTGAAATAGGGTGCTTTAACACTGTTTTGAATGGTATCTAAAATGTATTTTGAGACGCATCCACTCACAAAGTTACAAACATAGTTCAAATAGACTGTTTGAAATATGTTTTAAGAGCCTAAATGCTGACCGTATTTTAACTCCTTTTAAACAGAGTACTTTAACACTGTTTTGAGTTGTATCTAAAATGTATTTTGAGACGCATCCACTCACAAAGTTACAAACATAGTTCAAATAGACTATTTGAAATATGTTTTAAGAGCCTAAATGCTGACCGTATTTTAAATCCTTTTAAACAGGGTACTTTAACACTGTTTTGAGTTGTATCTAAAATGTATTTTGAGACGCATCCACTCACAAAGTTACAAACATACTATTTGAAATATGTTTTAAAACCTTAAGTACTGACCGCATTTTAAATACTTTTAAATAGGTTACTTAAACACTGTTTTGAGGTCTATTTGAATTGTATTTTGGGCACACAACACTCTGACTAAAAAAAATAGATCATACATAAACTATTCAAAGTGTGCTTAAAGACATCAAACGCCGACCTTATTTTAACTACTATAAAGTAGGGTACTTATTACTTAATATGACTGAGGCGCAATATTAATTGTAATTTTGGAATACTTATACTGAGACTATAAAAGTAACAATTGCACCAAGTTAATTTTTAGGCCTTCATTGTGTCACGAACTCACAAAAATGACTCAAAACCTCGACTTAAAACAAGCTGTCACACATTGTGACCGGATTCTCCTCTCAACAAAGTTCGAAGCTGAGCAAAAAATTAAATCTAAATTAAATAAAAAAAGAGAAGAAAATTAGGAATAGATTTTAGCTTTGACTGCAATATGATAACACGTAACTGACACGTGACAGTGTGCTGATAAAAGATCAATCCCATCCTAAATGTTGATTATCTGCAAGCTCTCTGCGAAAATCTCCGTGTAGATTTTAGGCGCGATTCATTTAATGCAGTTACGGGACATTCCATAAGTTTTTTAAAAGAAACTTCTTAAAATCGCATTGTAATTTCATATAGTAGAAATTTTTCACAAACAGCCGAAGCCGCGGGCCAAGAACCGGATGCACGCGGTCAACAGTGGTTTATCTCAAATAAGCCCTTGAAATTACATAATAAATGAATTATCCAAGCTAAGATCTCACCTCGTATATATTGCATCAAGAAACAAAGCTCAGATCTGAATAAACTCCGATATATGGTTATCTTTCTCTTATAGATATTTCGGACATGCATGGCATATTATTTCTGAGATGTCACGCGCGACTGAAATCACGACTTCGCGCCGCGGTGATGTGACAAATGCACGTGATAAACAAACGGTCATTTGTCCTTTGCTCATTTCAAATTATTGAACCGGCGGTTGTTGTGACTGCGGGTGCGCTTGATTTTACTGTTTCTTACGATCTAACAAAAGTACACTTCAACTCTGTGGATTGTCTGAACACGTAGATGTTGCTTTTATCACGAATCAAAAATGGGTATGACTCCTCAGCGACTGCTATGTACTTTGAAAGGTTCTGGTTCAGGTTCTACTTCGAAGCACGCGGTCTTGTGCATTAATCCAAAGAGTCTTCTCTCATGTGAGTATTATAGAATACAATGTTCCATCTATATGCATAACATGTTACTAAGACGCTTAAGTATTCGCCAAATGAAAAACAAATGAAGGGGAGAAAACATTTTTATATACTCCTGCCTGCATGCTGTACGGCAGTTTTAGTTTTTACAGGGTTCCATGCTCAGACGCGCTGTTCTGAGTCACTTGATGTAACATCAACGACTCTTTTCATGCCCGCGTAAATTTGATGGTGTTATTCTTATGTTGTTCTTCATCAGCCAATAATTAATGTTCAGGCGTAGCCTGCAAGCTTCTGATAACATTTGAGTATAAAAGCCGTGAATATAATAAAAAATGTAAGCTATATGTATGCAAATTATTATTTACCGGAAACGTCAGTAACGCAATAGCCTTTTGAAGCCTGTGTACAGACCCCCCTCCCCTCCGATTTTTATTGAGGGGAGGGGGCCTGCACACAGGCTAACGATTGATTTCAGCATTTCTGAATTTCCCGAGAATTCGTAGGGAAATCAACGTGAAGTAATCGGCTAAGAGATAATTCTCGTGAAATCCTAGCCCAGGACTGTGTGGAGAAATTTCGCAGAGGTAAATGTTGCTTTTTCATGGTAATTTTCGACGGTTTTGTATTCATTTTATTTCATGATTTTAAATGATATTTCCATCCTGTTTTTGCATGTACTGTTTTTATGTTCTTTCGACCGACTTTTGTATTTTTTCCATTGGCTATTTTTTTACAATTTTATACTGTTTTTGCATTTTTGCATCCTATTTTTTATGTATTTTCACATTATATGCGTGCTATTGCTTTTCTTCTTCTGTGGTATTTTAATACTATTTTCAAAGTGTTTTTATTGTATTTGCAAATATGAGTATTTTTCTAAATTTCGAAACCGATTAAACAGCTATTAAAATATATTTTGAAGCATAACATTTAAATAGCGTTTTAAACAGGTTAAAACATCTTTACAATCAGTCGAAACCTATTTTTAACCTGTTTGGTTTTTTTTTTTTTCAAAATACGATTAAAATAGTATAGCAAATTGAAATATTTTTCTGAAACTATTTTTATCCTGTTTTTATTCCCCATTTATAAGGTATTTAAAAACTGTTTTAGAGCTGTTTTGAGCCTTGCAAAAGTCCTGGAATTTTTTATATATTTTAAACGAATTTTAAAATACTTTAAAAATTCTTTTTTAATAGCGTTTTAAACAGGTTAAAACACCTTTAAAATCAGTCGAAAAATATATTTTATTTTTTGTACCTATTTTTAACCTGTTTGGTTTTTTTTTTTTTTTCAAAATACGATTAAAATAGTATAGCAAATTGAAATATTTTTCTGAAACTATTTTTATCCTGTTTTTATTCCCCATTTATAAGGTATTTAAAAACTGTTTTAGACCTGTTTTGAGCCTTGCAAAAGCCCTGGAATTTTTTATATATTTTAAACGAGTTTTAAAATACTTTAAAAATTCTTTTTTAATAGCGTTTTAAACAGGTTAAAACACCTTTAAAAGCAGTCGAAAAATACATTAAAAATACACTTTTCACCCTATTTAAAACCTATTTCACAAAACAGGTTAAAAACAGTTTTCAAAAATAGCTTAAAAATACATTCAAAGCAGTGTTGGATTTGGTAAGGGGTACGTACGTCGACAATGGAAAAATCCACATAGCGGATCAACGTAGGCTCATTGAATCCTTCACCTTCTCTGTCTTCCTCTGCATTTTTTTTTTTTTTTTTTCACTTGAAACTACTGACGAAAATGCCACGACGAAGAAAAACTTTTCAAACTTTTGGATCTGTCACATCGTGGTATGAAAGAAATCGTGGCCTTGCCGCGTTTTACATTCCAACCCTGACAATCATCAGAAAACTATATTTTACAACACATGCACAGATTAACCTCTATAGGTAAGAATTGATTAGGGCAAGATTCACGGCTGTCAAAAAATAGAAATAAATAAGCTATCTTTGCAAGCTCAAATAAACAGGAAACGAACATCAGAAAACATCACAAGATAAAATGTTGAATAGAGAAATTAGAATATCTCTGTACGTTAAGAAAATTTTTTACATGAAGAAGAAAAAAGAATGATACTTACGTGATGGGACAAAACTTTGATTTATTTCGATGGCTATCTGGAAATTCACGACATGTCTTCCTGCCACAGTAGTTATTTTGCCAGTATGATCCAGAGTATGACCAGGGTATTGACAAGACCTTAGGCTCGATTTCTGCCGGCTCCCGGTCCGTTGGGGGCTCATTTTTTAGAACAGCGGCTTCCAATCGAGCCTAACATGAAGACCTTTGCGCTCGCAAAAGCCTGCCAAGTAGGTGTCTGTGCCTTAGGCCGATTGTCATTTTAGTGTTAGCCTGCGTACACACCACTCCCACCCCCTAGGAGAAGGGGCCCCTTTTTTTCCTGAGGGGAGGGGGGTCTGTACACAGGCTATTTAGTGTCTGTGCCTTGGGCAGATTGTCATTTCAGTTCCGAATACCTACAAAGCCTCAAATACTTACTCTCGCTAAAATGAGTCCAATTTCATTGACTTTGCTACACTTAGACAAGTGACAGCTGGCTAATTGCGACGTAATATCATCCATGCACTCTGCGACCAAGACATTTCCCTCCACACTCCTACTGGGACCAAGCTCTGTCTTTACGATCTCGCAGAAAGAACAGCGTGATGAAATAGCTGAATAAGCCATTTTTCACAATTGATCTATTCGGCGATTTCATTGACATAATTACATTTGAAACTGGTACCTGTTGCATTATAATTCAATTAGATTGAAACCAAAACAAGATCATCGTGGGAATTCGAATGTCATATCCTAACAAAAACTTAAAAAAATAATCCCTTTTGCGTGTATTCACTGAAAAAAGGAACTATTTTTCCCGATAGAAAGATAGAAAAAGTGTGGGACATTTTTTTTTTTTATCTACTGTCTTCTGATAAGCAAATATTATCATTTTAAAAATCTTTCGACGTTGACGATATTTTTTAAGGCACGCAAAAAAAGAGTGCCCTCAAATTTTATTGTGCTGACAAGAGGACTTACCTTGCAACTTAACTCCGATTTTTTTCTTATTATCAGTAACTATCATTTAAAAAAGATGATAATATTATAGAATTGGTCAATACAACGCTATTGTTTTCTAATCGAGCAATCCTCTTTAAGAATGCGTGACAGGCCACAGTAATTGAATTATTTGAAGCCACTCAAACATATATCACGATATATCATTCAGCTGCTTCTTCCTCTTTGAGAAAAAAAAAAAATCAGACCTTAAGGGGATTCTAAGTCATGTTATTTTTCCCCTTAGAAATGTGAAATGTAAAGATTATGTTTCATGTCAATTTGTTGAAACGACGCATCTAAGGCTAATTTGCATACGAAGAATAAAGTCACGTTCATCGTCGACAAGAAAAAAAAACAACAAGAAAAAGCGATTGCTAACTTTTCTCCACATGTTTTCAAAAGTCCGTGGAAATTAGTCGATCAGATGCGAACCGTTACAATTCCAGCTTGCTGTCAAAATGGCGAATTTTGGAACATTAACGGTATTTTGTACAGCACGACAGTGAGAGTGCCCACAAATTTTATTGCATTAAGAAGTAGACTGGTCTTAGTACTTCTGTTTTATCATAGACTTGAGTCTGGGTCAGGTGCCACTTTTGCGAAATTACCGTTCAGCTCTAGTTATGCAAATTACAGTTCCTGCTGAGCAAATTAAAGGCCATTTTAAAAAAATCATATCTCAGCCAATTTTCCACAGAATGCAACCATTAAACCTTGAAACTATTAACCAGAGTTAAAACTTTTGTGTGTAAAATAATCAGCTTATTCGGTCTTGTAAGGTAGGTTTGACAGAGCTCTAAAGTTTCACCAAAATTGCACCACTTCCGATGGCAAACTGGCTAGTTTCAGGTGTCCTAGAAAATCTTCCTGTAAAATAGAGAGAAAATTGAGTTGGTCCAAATAAATGTGATATTTCTTCATGGGATAGGTTAGGTATCTTCCACAGAAAAAATCAGGGCAATCCGTGATAGACCGAAATTTGCCTTGTCGGTTCTTACGCGGACAGCCTCTTAATTATGTTGCGTTACTTCATAATCCATCTGATATGCTGATATTTAGTATTATCATAATTATATTATCCTTATTTTTTTTATTGAGTCATTATCTTTGTTTACTGCTATTGGCTTGTGTAATCATCTGTCACGTAAATAGTAAAAAATGTTGTTGTTGTTGTCGAATAGCTTATCACAATTAAGAGATAACATTCTCTCTTGCTACCATTAATTACCGGCAGCCTCCTTAACCCAGAAACCGGTAAACATCCAACCTTCTTGCTCGATCAAAGCGGGAACGCTGCGCTTAAGCCCCGGACCAGGCTCCGCATTGCGAGCCGAGAAGTAGTCTGCTGTGACGTAACATCGTAACATGTTAGTCGTGTAACGTACATCACCTTTATGGAGAACATAAACAGTCAACGACGAAATTTTATTTCGCTTTCTGAATTTAAATATGGTCCCTTAAAATTCAAATTCAAGAGGGTTCGCGTACATTTGACAAGGTTAGTTGTAAAGTAGGAATAATCGCGATAAAGACTGAAAGAACGCAAATTCTCTTTTAAAGGGACGTTTTGGTCGCGTCGTTGGATCTTTAAGTCCTTAGTCGCGACTTACAAGCGACTCGAACGACTTTGTATATGTTAAAAGACATTCAAAAGAGAAACGTTTGGTCGCAGTCACGCCCGTAGCAGGTTGTTTTACGGGGAGGTTCCATCCAACGAGGAGACGGACCAGATGAGGCCGGAGGGATAAGTTTCTAGAAGGGGGGGGGGGGGGGAGCTTTGATTGTCTGAGACTGAATTGCGCAGCAAGTTTGCAATTGATGTGGCTCAGTTGGAACGCAACGCGTTAGCGTGAGACATCTAGGGGCGTCCGGGGGCATGCTTGCCCTGACAATTTTTAAATATAAGCCCTCTACAATATATGGCTGGAAATGCATTTAAAAATAACATGGTGTGGTGAAAATTATATCGTTACACTTTCAACAAAAAAAAAGACGTCGCCATAAAAAAAATAAATAAATAAATAAAAATAAAAAATAAAAAAACTTTTCTCCACAAAGAGTGGAGTTTTAATATCCTCCAAGCAACACAGAGCTGGGTCCAGCATGTCAAAGCTGACGGGAATTCTCATAATCGCCGAATGTTAAAATAACAATTCTGATCCAACACTTTGCAGAAAACTATGGCAAGCAAACCCTAAAGGGAATTTTATTGAGCAAAGAAAAAATGTCTTGTAGGCACACCAAATCCCCTTTTTGTACTTTGCGAAGGCTAAAACATGTTTAGTGGAAAGGGTGAGACAGGCTAGTGACCTCTTTTACAGCAATTTCAATTTTACTATACATTATCATTATATTTGAATAGAACAAAACTCCTACTTCACTTTTTTTTAAGTCGCTGATCAATAAAAAAAGTGGACCTCTGGCGTTTGTGGGAGGGAGGGGGGGTGCGAACGCACCCGTCGCACCCGTAGCACTCCCCCTCCCTACGGGTCTGTGAAGGGTAGCCCATTCAGGTCCGTAACGTGCTGCTTCTAAGCTCTCTCTCAGCCTGCGCACCTGGAGAGCACCATAGTTTGACTTGTTCCCAATCTTGTTGTGACCCCTACAGTTGTGAGGATTTACATAGCGTGACCTTTGTTTCTTCTTTGGCTACTCAGGGTTGTTGGAACTGATGTAGAAAGTGTATGAAGCTCGAAAACGATTCCAGATTACGACATGACTTCTCGCAGTACAGAGCAATGTTGAAGGAGCTGAGGCGTTTGGAAGAGGCCTTTGAATATGGTTCTAAAATCGCATACCTACTCCAGGTTGGTATATAAGCGGTATTCAGTAATCTGCAAGATGTTTCAATTCGGTTTAAGAGAGACCGAGACAACTCATCTTATCAGCATTTTCAAGTCTTTCGTAGTGAAAGCAAGTCACTTTCTTCCTCTCGGACGCTTTTTTAAATATAACTGTAAGCCTCACCTTTTTACCTTAGTAAAACAAGTAACTTACCTTCTAACTTAAGGGGGGGTACTGCCATATATGAGCTATATAGGTATGTGGCGCTTTGAAGGGTATAATTTACTCTGGGGTAGGGTATATAAATCAGAGAGTTAATAGGCTATCATTTTCCAGAAAACTGATCAGTTGGTTGAAGATTTTAGTCTATACTAGGGAAACTGTACTGGGAATTGCCACTCAAAAAAAAAAAAAACATGAAAAATCAAACTGATTTGTTTTGGTTGGACTGTGTTTGTGACCTCAGTAGTTTCTGGAAAACAGCTACTCTGGGATAGGGGGATTTTGGGAGTTTAGTCCAGAATAGGGTAGCAAAATTTACTTAAACGAACTCTGGTATAGGCTAAGGGTTCCAGGGTCGCAGTGGCACATCCCCACCCAAAAATTCCTAAAGCACCCCCGCCGGAATTTTACACAGGCTGGCGCGGTTTGCCGTTTTGAGAAAGAGAACTCTGCACCTTGGTTAAACGAAGCAAAAATCATAAAAAAAATTTAAGATTACACTTTAGAAAACAACTTAACCTGGCAAACGGGGCCATTCCGGATCATGTAATCAGGCTCTAAGAACATTTTTGTCCTGCTTTTCATAACTGTCTTTCTAATTTACACATAGGGTCATGAAGCAGCTGCTCGGAATAACACTTCTCTACACATCCTGGTGGCTCTAGCTTTTTCTCTATCATTTTACACAACTATGCTTTAATGTTTCTTGTTTTCGTAGACATTTGCTTCATACTAATTTAATCCAGAGAATTTTTAACCATGACGAAATAGGCATCAACTGTCATGTCCAAACTGAAAGATCTTTGACTAAATCTTTTCCTCTTTTCAGGAACCTGATTTACGCTATCTTGTGGAAAACAGTTTGGAATAGTCAGAGCGTGCTCAGCGCTCACGAAGACCTGTTTGACCTGATTCTTGTACGGTGGAATAAGTATGAAGAGTGGTCACCGTGGAACTGTATCTTGCTCACAAAGGAGGAGGCATCTGCTCACGCCAAACTGGAAAATGTTACTGAGGTACGGCTCCTTTTCTTTGTTTGTCTTTGTTGTTTTAAACCCATGGCCAATAGATGGATGTGGGGAAGGTGCCTGAGTAAACTGAAGAACCGCAACCGAGCGTGCAGGTAACCATCCCACCAGGCACCGAAACACTAAGAACCTCAGTGGAAATTTTTTAGATACTCACCAAGACCCACCCAGAGGGAGGGAAGGGCTTGGAGCAAAAAGGCTTTGACACAATCACAAGTAAAGACAACGCATGCAAAATGACTTGACCTCCAAAGGAGTGCTGTAAAAATACTGGGACCCTGAAAAAGCTTAAGCCCACCCCACATACGATTAGCAACCGGGAAACCGTTGGCCAGCATTGTCTTGTGTTTAACCTCACTTAAATTACATTTCCACATTTCATGATTTAGAGCGTCTTTTAGTCGGATGCGGAAGGGGGGATCGGGCCAAATCAGATGCAGCAAATACAGTAAAAACCCGCGACTAAGAACTTGCATTTTCCCACGTTAGTCTAAACAGCTTCTCACATAAAGGTTAACTAGCATAAATTTAGGCTGTTAAGGTTCTATAGATTCTTATTTTCTGAAGAAAAAAAATAGATTATAGCTAAGAGTAATTAGTGGTATTCAGCTCATTCCTTTGGTAAAACCCGGATACCGTTCCAATAATTATAGTTGGAGTAACAAAACACCTTTGTCTCCAAAGAGGATCCTAAATGTTAACTTATCTTATTTGCCCAAGTATACAGAGTTTCTTTTATTATAGATTTTTTAAAATTAATAAAAACTAAGAACTTATTTCAAATTTTGGGCTTCACAGGTTCTGTACAGAGGGCCTAACTGGCAAATTTTAGCCTAACCGGTTTTAAAAAAACTGGTTCTTTAAGTCGCGGGCTTTTACTGTTCTTCAGAAGTAGGTGCATGATCTTTCGTGCATGATCGATCCTTGTAAATGAGGATTATTAATTAAACTATGTTTGCTTTCTCGTTTGGTTCCTGCATGTTGAGATAACTACCCCCTTGCTTCACAAAGTCCTGGAATAGGGAACAATTATTGCAAGGAATGGTTTTACCCATGCGAGCAAGCTCTTGTTGGGTGGGGGTAAAGGAAACGCCCTCCATTTTCAGCCAACCCCCACCCCCGAAAATGGAGCTGATTCCCTTTACTTCCTTCGATTATCCTCGCTCTCACTTTGTAATTCTTTCCATCAGGCATACGGGCGGATGTTTATTGGGAAGATTCTACACAAGCACGTACTGGCTCGGAACTACTTTTCACGCCTGCCCGGCATGGCGGAGCACATGAAGCAGAAAATTTCTGGACAAACTCGAGGATTGGCTGTTAATACAGGGCGAGAGCGGCAGCACTTAAAGCGTAATCTTCGCTGTTGAAATACAGTTTATAAATTCGTCATTGTTTGGCCCTCCGTAACTGTAGGTTCTATACATTGTGCATTAAAAGGAAAATCTTCGTGACTAAGTGACAAATCATTTTGATGCGTGTTTTGTTTTATTTGTTTCTTTAAAGATGTACATATATAGGTATTATTTCTTCAACAACATTAGAACAAAATTTTGTCTCGTTCATTATTGTAAATAAAACAATAACACTGAAACAATAGCCCATTCTTCCATCTGCGTCGTTAAAAACCGCTGTCGAACGAAAGACATGGCTTATAAAATTGAAAAAAAAAAACAACAACAACAACAATTAAATCTAAGCAAAATCTACTGTACTTCAAAGCTTAAAGATAATTTTCGCTCTTCAAAGTATACTTCACTAATATACGCTTTGTAGACTGTTTACAGAGGGAAAAAGTCGTTACGCAAAGTTCCCATGGTAACATAATTTCTGGAACTCAACAAACCGTGGATTGACCTTCAAATATGGCAGAGAAATAAAAATAAAAGGACACATATGATTTTCCTGTGCATAATTCCTCTCAGGAATATAACGTTAGCCCCTCTGTCTGTTGTTGAGATCCAGAAATTTTGCTACCATGGTAACGTAACGTCACACTTCTTACTATTGTCTGACCTTTTTGGAATGAATTAAATAACAGAATGCTTGGATTTACTGTCAAAATATCCTTGCCCAAAACGTTTGGTGGGGAATATCACATAATTACTAATTCAGCTCCATGATCACTTTTCAAGAAAACGTTCTTTACGCGAAGAAACACGAAACAGCCTTCTTAAAAGTGACGGAGAAACCAAAGTTATTTTCTCGTAAAAAAAAATTGAATGCCCAAAGTTAATATTGAATTATTTAAAATTTTAATTTTAAACTTCGCGTACGTTCACTCCAATAGTGCCAATTTGTTTAATTCATACAAAGTAAATTCGCACCATTTCGCCAATTTCCTTCATTTTCAATCAAACTTTCAGGCAAAGGAAAACCTCAAGATTTACTTTTGTGGAAAAATTCATTTTGTTCTAGGTCTCTCAGCGAGAGATATTGCCAATCATTCATATGCTCCAAAGAAACCTTTGACCCAGGTTTTAAACCTCCTGAGTGAAAAGTTTGTGTTACAAGCATCGTACATGATAAACTAAAGCATGTAATTAATGGTCTACGGCCAATCTACATTTTCGTATCAGTGCGACCTGCTCTCAGTTGGCTTGTTAGCTCAATTGGTAGAGCACTGCACGGGTATCACAGAGGCCAAGGGTTGGAATCCCGTACTTCCCTGCTAGCAGAGGTCTCTCACGTGAGAGACCTCTGCTAGCAGGGAAATCCCGTACAAGCCTGATTTTTTTTTTTCAGGCTTTCTTTTCGCAAATGTAACTGCTACTCAGGTGAACTACGATGATCTTCTTTCATTTGCATGCATATATATTCATAACTTCATTGTACAATTAATGCATTATAAATGTAACTCTAAATTCAATACCATGTTTGCTTTAATTCGTTTCTCGGATACGTTTTATCTTGTCGTTCCGTAACATTTTTTATTCCCGCTCGTATGCCCCCCCCCCCTTCGAGATATAAGTCCCCTCCCCCCGTTTACAAGCCCACCCAAACCCCCTTATGAAGTTATATATTAGGCCCAGGGCTTCAACGTGGGATTTTACGGTAGTGCTGTCTGATATTTGCAGATCGACATTTTAAATCATCACGTTTAATCAACATTCAATAAATTGTTTTTGTATATAATCTGGCTTTTAAAGTTCTGCAGGGCCCAGTTGTTCGAAGGTCGATTAGCGCTAACCCAGAGTTAAATTTTAACCTGGGTTTCTTTTTCTTTCCTTCAAGAGCATTTTCCCGGATAATTTTCTCTGTTCTTTTAGAGCATGAAATCATCAAATTGTAGGCAAAAAGAATAAAACTGAATTTGCCTTTATCTGAATTCAAATTTCCCACTAATCCCGGGTTATCTTAACCCTGCTTTGAGCAACCGGGTCCTGGCTTTAAAAGTTTAAGTTGCATTATTTCTAATTCCATCTGACATGTAGATATTATTTTTAAATTAAGTATTATCATAATAATTACCCTTATATTTTACATATTATCATAATGATAGTAATTTTTCATTACTACTATTAGCTTGTGCAATTTTCTGGCTAATATAAACTATCTTTGAAATCATACGTCGTGTTGTTGTTGATATAGCTTATCATTAATTACACAGCCTCCTTAACCTTCTCATTCGATCAAAGAGGGAACGCTTATTGTCTATATAGCCGGCGTAAATTGGGAACAAACTAAATTTAACAAAAAAACAGCGGAATGTAAAATGTTTGTAGGTGCAGTGCCTTTTATTTAAATGCAGTGCATATTTGAAACGTTAGGTAGAGAAGAGATCACTTGTGTTTCATGGGACGTAAGGGAAGAGAGCAGTGAAAAGGTAAAATGCCCTTCCCCAGCCCTGACCACAGCTAAAGCCTGGTTTTCACTAGCGCATAAGAAAAGCATAAGGACATACGCACGCGCAGAACGGCACATTTGAGTCAATTCTCGATAGTAGCTCTCCTTTACCCGATGATAAACGAGACGTCGGACGAAGCGTACGCCATATTGCTTTTAATATGTTCGCATGAGGTCTGGGTCAAAGTGACCTATGATTGGTTCATGGCCTGTGCTTATGCTTGTGCTTATGCCGACCACGTTTTCATTAGTCAAAGCTACGACATAAGCATAAGCACACCCACAAGAAGAACGAACTTGTCCCTTTTTCTTGTGGTTATGCTTGTGCTTATATCGACCCAGTTTTCGCTTGCTTATACATGTGCTTGTGCTTATACTTATTCTTACGCGCTAGTGAAAACCGGGCTTAAGAAAGGCCTGATACGCCAGGCTAATAAAACCTCAGTTCTATGGCGAATAACAAAAAGATCAGGCCTCATGATGCCGGTTGTTTACCATTTTCATTCGCCACACTTGGACGCTTCAGGGTTTAGGCCTTGCAAGCAAATTCGCCTTTAGAAATTGCAAAAATCAATTCTATTCCAAGGGTAGACAAACGGTCTCAAAGCATAAAACTACTGGTATAAAAGAAATTCAGTTGGGATCATTCCGACCTGGAAACGCGAGTGCTCCAGGAAATTTCCTGATGGAACCAACTGGAAAATCGCAGTGTTTTATTTACTCTCCAACCAGATTTTGTGGAAACCTTTTGTAAAACAGTGGCGATAAATTTAAATGACAAATCACCTTCGCCCTGTTGTTGAGAGGGTGAGGCGCTTATTTTAGGATGGGGTTATTTCAATTAAATATGGTATGGTTTAAGAAGTTACTCAGAGACGTCATTATATCAATAAACATGATTTTTATATTTCAGTTATAGAGGACGAAGAAACCTGGATCAAGATAACCAACTTTTTTTGCGCTAAATTGAACTAGATTAATGCCTTATCCTCTCTTGCTTATGGGGTATTTCATCTTGTATTTCCTCGTTTAGTAGATACAGGGCAGTATATAATGAATTGGTTTAAGCGACTATTAACGTAATGTTTGAGACTAACGGAATACTAATATCAAAGTGCATGTGGTCCTTTATTAATTGTTATTTCTAGTTTGTTTCGTAAAAAGTTTCTACTTCGTCTGGTGTGAAGTAATGTGTTCCTGCCAGGAATGTGTTGGCGAAGGTGCTGTACAAGCTGTACCCGCTCGGTGGGCTGTAAGTAAAGCCAGGGCAGCTGTAAGAATCTCTGTTGGATGACGAATAGTCGGAAATGACAATGTCACATCCTCCGAATCTAGGTCCAAGCGATGCGACACAGCGTATTGAACTTGATCTTCTTGAACTATATTTCCCTGTCTGAGGCAGTTTAACAGGTGCCCATCCTGGTTTGTTCACCAGTGAAAATAAAAATGCTTTGGAGTCGTACTGGTAGTCACTGCTGGAATCTATCAGAGAGAAATTAAAGATGGAACCAAGTGTAATTAGCGCCGTTTGTTCTGATACTCACTTTAGCAATTAAAACCACCCGTCAAGTGCATTGACATTGAAGACAAACCTGGAAACAAGTTTTCTAATTTGAAACAAATGAGAGTTTGATATGTTATTTATTTTACTTTGTAGTTGTTAAAACCAAAATCAACAAAAAAAAATGAAAAAAAAAAAAACCAAACAAACAAGCAAACAAAACTAAATAATTAACGGCTAGAGCAAACCTATCAAGTTAATAAACGGAAATGACTTCAATTTTAATTGAAAAATTTCGAGTAGATTAGTTGAAAATATCTTTACCTCATCATTATCTTTAAATTAATGGTAATTTTACTTAAGCACCGATTACACACTTTTTTTGCTATAAGATTGGAGTTTTTGTTTGAACACTCTTTAACTCTAGACTAGAGTTAAAGAGTGTAGTTTTATAGCTTTCTTATTGAACTTATTGAAGTTGATGTAGCAGGTTCGATTGCTTTGTTTCAAACGTGGAAACTATTGGTACAGAAATTTTATCGAAAGTTTAAACTAAAAGCCTGAAATTTCAGTCTTACAGACTATTACAATCATTATTTTAGGAATTGGTAGTTTTAACGGAGGTAAATAATTGTAAGGATCGGGATCAAATTTTAAGTCATGTTTAATAAACTAGCGGGAGGGTTTTATCGGGGTATAAAGCTACAAGGCGAAGCGATAAAACCCGCACGAGTTTATTGAACGACCTTAAAAACATCCCCGGAAAAGCGTGTCTCAATGGAGTTCATAACAATAAAGCTTTTGTGAACCGTTGTAAATTAGGATACAAAAAAAAAAGGTTACGTTTGAAATTGTTATGTAAGAAAATCAAATCTCACAGGTGTTTAGAAATTTTCCAGTCTACGAACGACACTAATCGAACATAGTCTTGTTCCAAAACTATTCGGAAGCCTCAAAATCCCGAGGAAGAAAGGAAGTTAATTGAAAATGGTACCCCAAAGTAAATTATTCCCCTGAAAAAATATTCTTCAAAATTTTTTTTCTGGAATAGCCGAATGCTGGTAGGTAAACAAAAATCCAGTAATCTAGCCTGAGTAGCTGGCGTTATTATGTAGTAGTCGAGTGAGATTTGGCGGCGGAGCCGTTGTATTCTCGTTCCTACTCCCTGTTTTTGGAACAGGGCTCCGCCGTCAAAACTTTAATCTCGCACCCACACAATAACGCCAGCTACGCAGGCTACAGTAATTGAGCCTTGCGTATTCAAAACTGGCAAGTCTTGAGTGTAACGCTTTGACACTGCTATAGCCAATATTACCGCTGTGTCACTGACCTTTTGGCTTATTAAATTGGTGAAAGAACAAAGTTTAATTTTTTCCAATAGTAAATTTACTGCGTGTGTAATTTTGAAAGAACATTAAATATTCACCAACCATTTGTTGTGTCAGTTGATGTATGGAGGGGGACAGGGGGGCGGGAGCCTGGGAGAACAGGGGGCGGGAGGGGTACGGGAGACGGGAGAAGAAAGGCCGGGAGGCGGGATCTCTACGATGACGGGAAGCGGGAGAGAAATTCAAACAGGCAAGCTTTTGCTATTTATTACTGCTTACTTCCAGCCAAAGAAACGAACCCAAGTACGTTTCTTGACTTCCATTTAACGTTTTCCGAGGCTTACAGCAACATTTTTGTACACGATAAAAGTCAAAAAACGAAAATTCGTGCTCGGGATAAGAAAAAAAAAAACGGCATTACTTCCTGTGAAATTGGAAACCTTTCCAAGTCGCTTACATCATAGGACATGAGTGACATAGCATGAGATATGTACACGTGTGTCGACTGTGTCAGTCGTGTCAGTGTCTCGTCTGTCTTGCTAGCTGTCGAAATTCTCCGTAAGAACGAGTAAGCGAGTCAGGTCAAATGTTGTCAAAGACCATTTTGATCGGTCTTAGTATTTTTCGGTTTGGTGTGGAAAAATCCGTCCATAGAAGACCTTCCTGGGAGCTCGCTCCTTACGACTGTAGTTCACAAAACACTGTAATGAAGATCGATCATGTTTTGCCGCGTGGTGTAAACTTGTGTCGAATGAATGCCGCTTGAATGATCGCGCTGGAAAGTGCGGAGTGGTTCGATTTACAACAAAATTTTTTATTTTGGACAACTTGAGGCCAAGGCTCTCCCTATTAGAATCTGAATAGGGAGTCAAACAGCGTTATTTACATGATAACGGGAGAAACACAATAAAGGGCAGGAGTCGGGAAACAAAGGGACAAAAACGTACGGGAGGAGGGAGAACGGGGTACGGGAGTCGGGAGATTGTGACCCCCCTGTCCCCCCTCCCCCCACTGATGTGCTGATAATTAATATTCATAGTCACGTGCAATGAAATAAAATATCATCGTTATTAGCATATTTTATGTAAAGAATACAAATGGAATCTTTAAAGTTTGACAGTATTTTACCGCGGTTTAAAACACAAGCACGAGACGGATTTTAGCGGACGTGAATAGGTTGTTAATCTCATAAATTATTGATGCGTGTTTCAAGTCTTAAAACAAAGCCAGTAGCCGTTAGTAGTAAAAGTACCTCTTTTTGTAATGTTAACTTACCCCATGACCTACTGGTGTATCCTCCAAAAATATATTTTCCAACCCTTATTATTGTTACAGTCGGTCCCTTGCCATCACATCGTGAGTGAAATGTACTTGCAGCCCAACCGTCAACAGATGCATGCCAACAGCGCTTCCACAGAGAATAAACGCCTTTAGCCACAGGAGCTAGCCAGTTGCTTAACGAAGTCAAGTGGTTTCTGTTGTTTCCCACCACGGCGGAGTCTTCAAAACCTTAGAAAAAAAATTAATAATTATAATACTCGACTTCCGTAAAATATGGAAAAAAGAGTTGTGAATCAGGGACTCGAGTTGATCAACCTGCGGTTTAAATGCAATAAAGCCTTTGCAGAAAGTTGCTATTTCCGAATGTTACCGCGTGAAGAACACTCTTATTCGATTCAAGGTAGTTAGTGTTGGGGCTGTACAATAGTTTTATGAAATTGCAAAATGTTTTCTGCTTATATAGTTTCCTTTGGGTATGTAAGGTTTTGCTGCTGGAATATTTGCAGAATTACACAGTCTTGTCGACTTTCACTGATTAAGGTTATAAGCGCTCATTTTACTGACGCCGAACAACTAAGTTAAGCTCTCATTTTACAGATTTGGTTTAACCTTTTATGACGGCAGGCAAGTAGAAATAAAAAAAACCCCGCATTTTTAACCAATTTCTCTTCTTTGGACTGGCTTTTGGTTAATTAGTATAAGAATTGCGAAAAATTAGTTTTGCAAGAAAAAAGGCACATTTTCCGACTACTGCAATATGACGTAATTAAACAGCTTTTTTTTTGTTTCTTCATGCATGCGCAAAGCCAAAATTTGGAATTTCTTTGTCAATCTATTTCAGTCTTTCTCTCTCGCTCTCTTTTTTCCTTCTTTTTCTCCTTTGTTGTTGCCTACTTTATCGTCTTTTTTTTGCACGGAATTGTGGCTGGGTAACTTCTTGGGAAAGGGACAAATTTAATTTTCAAAGAGTAGTATGTAAACAGCGAAATTGGCTTTGTTACCTAAATGGGTCCAGGAAGGAAGATATGCATCGTTCCATATACAACAAAAAAAGGCAGCAGCCGTCGAAGGGTTACAAAGAGCAGTTCTCTGTAAGAATCAAGCAAAGTGGGAAATGAAAAATTTTGACCTCCCCTCAAATTTGCATGCAATTAGATATTGTGGGGGGATGTCTAAAAATGCACTTTGTTTTTACAACACTTTCTCAGGAGCGACTGATGGCATCTAATGAAGAAATACTGCGTAAATGCAAAGTGGACATCGTGCGTGTTTACAAGATGTGGTTTGGCGTGCCAAGGACTTGTGTATGACTTCTGTATCGGCTTTTGTATATCACATTATAACTTGCTGTACGTGACTGAGTAGACTTACAATGGTTTACAATTGAAAACAGCACAACCGGACACGTGAGAATGGTTCAAGAAACCGAGTGTTCGTACAGAATACAAATGCTACGCTACAAGCAGTGAAGTGGAGAAAACCGTAAAGTAAGCCTTATTTTGATCGATGTTGTTTAGAAAACTGAAAGCCACTAATAATTTTTTGATCATAAAATGACTCAGTACATAGTATTCTTTGATACTGAAGGTAGTTTCAGTGTTTTAGAAATTTTGTTGGCGAGTAGATAGATTGTCAACTGCGATGAAATATACAAAAACTGAAATTTGGCGTTTGTTCGTTAATTGCCTTTGCAAACAGAAGAGCCCGCCCCGCAGAGATTTTTACAGACTTAGTAACTAGGATATCTGTGTAAACTGCCTGCTTAGTTTTAGATCTGGAGCTGATGTACTTTTCGAGAAATTCAGGGAAAGGATAACCATATTTTAGCCATCAACTCAAATGGCCGAAACTCTATGTAGTTGATTAACCGTTTACGACACGCAAATTTGATATAATAAAGAGCAATATACACAATGTAAACTAGAATGATGGTATCATACCTGCTTCAAGTCTTGGGTTGTAGCGTTTTAAATGGACTTAAGAAAAAGAGCTACACATTTTGCACTTTTTACAACAGTTCCTGAGTTAAATATTAGATATTTTGCCACCAACAAACAATTGGTGTTACCATAACAACAATAAAGTAGCAGCCCAAACAAAGTGCATTGTTAGTCATCCACCCACAATATCTAATTGCATGCAAAATTTGAGGGGAGGCCAAAATTTTTCATTTCCCGCTTTGCTTGATTCTTACAGAGAATTGCTCTTAAGCGCTGTTTAGGGTTAAACACTCATTTACAACATTAGTATAAGCTTTCAGTTGTTTTTTTTTTTCCTATTACTGCCTTTTCGTTTGTTTTTATATAGATATATTCAGGGGGGGGGGGGGGGGGGGCTGGTAACGGCCTTTGATCTTGCCGCTCTTCGCCTTTCCATGATCGCCCCAGTTAAGAAATCTTTCAATTATCCGAGAACTGTAGCGAGCATGCGCGTAACGGGTTGAGAATAACAACAAGAAGTTCGTCTTCGCAGCGATTCCAAAGTGTGAAGTAAGTGAATGCGCTTTTGGTCCTGTTGGTCTTTGTTTTCTTTGCTGTAACCAATTTTTTTCCACGGGAATGTGGAGCTTACGTTTTCCTTTCTTCTGGTCTTGCGTTTGTCATTACATGCTGTTAACTACGCTAAGAACGAAACCAGTGAACATGTTTCCCGATCTCCGATCTTTTGCCTATTGTTGGTTTTCACATGACGTCACTAAAATTGAAACTAAAAAACCATCGATCCTACCAAGATTTTACTCTCACCATGCATTAGAGCAACTGAAGACTAATTTTCATACAAATTTTCTCTTCAAAAGGGTTCTTGATTTTGTGACAGAGTACGCTTGAATTTCTAAGCTTTTGCGTGAAGCGGCATTTGCATGACGGCCAAGAGAGCTGTCATGTAGGTTAAGAAAATGACTTATTTCAGGAAATTTTGCTATCGGAAAAGTTCATGTGTTAGAAAAAGTATTAATTTAATGTTTATGAGTTTCTCAAAGAATAAATTCACGCCTTTGTAGCAAAACTCGGTAACAGATGTTTCTGTTGGTTTCCGTCCGCCATGTTGGAGCTCATCCAGGTGGGCACCAGCATGGCGTCTCCATACAAATCTCTATAAGTTTGGGTAAAACATTTCTTCGGATATCTCGTATACGAAATATTCCGCTGACCTGAATCTTGGCGAGGATCTTTGTATATGTACCTTCTTTCACTTCCAAGATTCTGGACTTCATCTATTGAACGGTTTTGATTTTTATTTTGATCTATTTTGAAAGGCGTGACACTGAAAACCAGCAATTGTTTTTGTTTAGAAGATTCACAAGACTAAAAGAAGGGCGAACCCTCCAATACGTATGTAGAAGAGTTTATATTTCCAGTGAAAGGCCTGAAAGTAATTCTTTGCGATATTAAAAAAAGTGCGGTGGCTGTGGTCGAGTAGAAGAGTTGTCAGAGTTGTTTACGGTTTTACTACACTTTTTTAAAAGTCTTAAAAAAACAAGAAGAAATGAGGATTGAGATTCTTAATTTCACATCCTTGATTGGGAACTTATTCTGGCAGAGTTGCGTTGGATGATTGAGTGGCATGGTCAAATCTCGTAGTTCATTTTTTTTTATGTACTAGAAGGTAAATACATTTTGCCAAGAGATCATTCTCTCTCGGATTTTGCACATGTTCATGTGTTTAAGTTTCCATCAAATGAATCTTAGGCAAATAAAAAGGTAATTATTTTTTGTGTTTGGAATTCTCTTTTCATGACCGTGAGAAGTTATTACACTGCCTTCAGTTTGAGTCCTCATTCAAGTGTCTTTTGTTGCAAACAAAGAGGGAAAAAGTATAAATTCCAAAAACTACACTACCCCTTGGAACAAGATTATGGTCAGGAAAATGGTGACATCTCTATTTTTTTTCTACTAAAATGTGAGATCAGCTTTTGCCAAACAGTTGCATGTAATTTTTTACACCTTTGGAAATCAACGTGCCAGGTTAGTTTATGTCTGTATATAAATGTAGTTAATGAAAGTGCCCACTATTGTTACTGCGCACATTTCTGCGCATGCTAAGGTAGTCGCGCGCGACGCGAAAGAAATACGCAACACGCTGGACACGCGGACTGGCTTTGTCTCCTGTAAGTCTGGGTGGTTCTAGTTATTTCTTGTGAAAAAGATGCGTCGTTTTTCGACAGATAAAAAATAATTTCTATTTAACTTGTCAGTTCTTTGAAAACCGAAGAAGTATGCTCATGTTTCTATTTCTGCCGTATGACCGATCTGACCAAACATTTTATAGTCAAACAAAAGTCAGTTCTAAAACATCAAAATTAATTGCTTCAAAATGTTACGCTTAGAGCTTGGTTATTAAAAAATCCCTTGATAGGCAAGGATCAATATTAATCAGAAGGAAAATAGTTCTAAGTCCTTCGCTTAATCGAGAAACTGCAAGCTTACCTTTCACTCGCGTCCTTCGCGTTTTATCGGCTAATCGGCTATAAACACTTTACCGAATATTTCTATAATTTTGTAAGATTTTATGTAATTATTCACCAGAAGATAGATTTAAAACGTTCGAGTACATACAGATGTCCCTTTTATTGGGATTCCGAGGCTTTTATTTGTTGAACAAACAAGAAAAAACCATCCCAAGATTGCTTGGATTGTTGAGATCGCAGCTTCACAAATAGTTGCGGACCGCAAAGGAAACGCTTTCATCGTGGAAAAGATCGTAAAAAATTGTTATGCTTTTTACTATTATCATTGTTATTTTAGCATTTTGGCATTGTCATTACTAAGCATTGAAATTATTGACTCATTGGGCAGCTTGTCGTGTAGATTGAATTTCTTAATGCTCAATTTCACGCCACACATAATCTGGACATTTAGACATAGACAAACTAAAGATGGAAGGTAAAATACAGGGGGGGGGGGGAGGGGGGGCACGACTTTGCGAAATTTCGTATAACTATGATCCACCGATTTATGACATCACATCCGGCTGCAGAGTTTCTGCTCTGTTTTTGTGCGAAGCACCAAGATGGACTCCGATGCTATTTGGTTTCTTCGTTATTTTAACCCACAGGCTAATGGAATTAAGTATCTTGAATCCCGAGTGAGTTGAAAAGGGATATAGCCGGCCTTCCAGCAAATGTCATGACGAAACAAAGAAGATTTAGTATTACTTTAACGATAAATATCATGCAGCTGCGGGGAATGTCATGGCGAGTCTTGCGATGTTTCAAAACGAGTGTCGTTAACGTTTTGCGGCTTTTGCGGCCTCTGATGTCGAGAAGTCATCAAGCAAAATATAATCTCCTGAGCGGAATAGAAAGGGGAAAACGCCGATAACCACAGTTTAAAGTGTTCACCGCTGGAAGGCCGGGTCACGGTTCGTAAAGTTGCAGAAACCTCCCCTCAACTGTGTGGTTTTGAGGAATATTATGGCGAGTCTTTGGAGCGGGCGAATTCAGGGAAGCTTTCAAGGCCACAAGCAAACACAAAGAGTACTCGTACACTAGCTGGGTTGTGAAGCACTACCTCGACCCGACAAGTCTTTGGAAGATATGAAAACTCTTGGACAGACTCCAGAACAACACTGAAATCCCTTGAAACAAAATCCAAGATCTCCTCGCGTTGCAATCCCTCCCTAACGTACTTTCTTAGGATATCTTCTAGGTCATGATCATTTTTCCACAAATCGTTCCTTATTCGAACCGCCATATTGGAAAGGCAACCGGTGCGGTCAGAGAGTTATGGGATAACATCAGGTGCGAAAAGCATTTTGGGTCATGGCAGTTCTCGGCTTGTCAAGACGAAAAAAAAAAACGTTCCAGTCTCTTAAAAAAATATTCGCCTTAGGGGGAAAAAAAATATTCGCCTTAGGGAAAAAAAAAACAAAAACAAAAACAAAAAAAAAAACCTATTGAAAACAAAGACCAAAAAAAATGAAGAGTTTCTAATATGAAAACAAATACTCTTTTTAATATTATCTTTTTAAAAATAATTTGTAGTACTTTCAAAAGTCAAACGAATTCAATCGTTTTTAAAAAAATTGTCTTTGAAAAATAAAAAATACATCTTCAATATTTTCTTTATAGAAAAAAAATGCAGTAATTTTAAAATTAATCGATTACAAAAATTGAATTTTCTTGATAATTCAAGAAAATTCCTTATGGCAGTTCTAGGCCACCATAGAGGATCAAAGAACATTAGTCAATAAAAAGGAATCTGTATATTTTTTTGGAAAAAGGAAATAAATACAGCTTAAATGACTGAGGGCTGATTTGCACATTTCAATTCATACAATATGTAATTTATTGATAATATTTTGATGTTTCTTTTTTTTAGAACAATAATAATATCGTTGTTGAATGAAATAAGGTACGAGAATAACATTTCAGTATTTCCTTTAACACTAGAAGAAAAACTGTTGTATACATAATAACTATACACAGCTGCATATCATTGTTATTGTGGTTCAATTTTATCCCTGGATAATTTTATCTTTCTTTGTGTCATATTCATTATCATACATTTTCATACCCCAAAACACAGGAAAAAATTTAAATTGAAGTATAAAGCAAATGCACAACAAATAAATTCAATTAGCCAGTCTTCCACTATGGAGTGGACGGAATTATGTCTAAACAAATTTGCTACATGACTGGTGATAAGCTACAGCTACAAATGTAGCTTGTTCATGCCATTGTCATTTTTATCAACAATGTTAAAATTAATAAGCAGTTACAGATGACTAGCTCTTCATTGGAGGCAACAACCACAAGGAACCACCTATTAATGTCAAAAATGAAAAAGAAGCTGACAGAAAATACTGTCCATGTATGGCCAAAAGAAAAAAAATGATCACTGGCTCACTCAAAGCGATCACTGGGTGACTGTGATCCCTCCAGCACTTCAAACCTCTAAAGCAGTTAGAACAGCTGTTTTGTTTTTTCACTTTAATGTCATACTTTGATAATTTACTAATTAAAAACATAACTATGATCACTGGTGATAAGCTACGGCTACAAATGTAGCTTGTTCATGCCATTGTCATTTCTTATCGACAATGTCAAAATTAATATATAGCTACAGATGACTAGCTCTTCATTGGAGGAAACAACCACAAGGAACTACCTATTAATGTCAAAAATGAAAAAGAAGCTGACAGAAAATACTGTGAGTGACTGTTTCTCCTAAAAAGTTTGAACTCTCTGTTGGATATTCCCTTTTGCCCCACCAGCTACAGGTACATACCCCTCCCCCTTCAGGTTTGTACACTTGCAAGCTTAGAAAAAAATGAAGGGCACAAACTTTCTTGATTTCTCTCAGATAATGACAATTTGGACTACTTTTGGGCTCAAGACTTGTTCTAACCATAAATCTTCAAAGGCAAATTAAATGCTAAAAAGCCAACACAAACCTTCCAGAAGAACGTAACATGTACATGTGACCGTTTCGAAATCAGTTGAGCATCTAGAGGTTTCAGCAACTTTACGTCGACTGACAAAGCCTTCCAGCTGTTAACACTTTAAACTGTGACCATATAGGCTTTTTCTCCATGGTATTTCGCTATTTTGATTGATGACTTCGGTGAATCAGAAGCTGCAAAAGCTAAAATCTTGAGTGACGCTCGATTCGACACAGAGAAAGACTCACCATTACATTGCTCAAACCGTACAGTCGAGAAGAGATTTGAGCAACATTACGCCGAGTGCTAAGGCCTTCCAGCACTCAAAACTTTAAACTGTGACCATCAGCTTTTTCTCCATTCTATTCCACTCAGGACAGGCTATTTTGCTTGACAATTTCGGTAAATCAGAAGGTACAACAACCAACACCTTGAGCGGACACTCGTTTTTAAACCGGAAAAACTCGCCATGACAGGACAATTGCGTAGAGCTTTCAGCAACTTTACGTCGAATGATAAAGCCTTCAAGCAGTTGATACTTTAAACTGTGACCATCTACGTTTTTCCCATTCCATTCCGCTCAGGATAGGCAATTTTGATTGATGACTTCGATGAATCAGAAGCCGCAAAAGCCAAACTCTTGAGTGACGCTCGATGACAAACAGCGAAAGACTCGCCATAATATTCCTCAAAACCGGCTGATCGTCGGTGTAATAAGCACAGCTGACGTCACCATTTTCATATCTACTTAGATATTATTGTACATACACAATTTTAATTAAAACTATAATAAAAAAATATTCGAAACTTTATCACCGTGTCAAACTTAGAATTGAAAAGAAAGTTCTCTTGGTTCTCGTGGTTCTCGTGGTTCACTTGGTTCTCGTGGTTCAGTTGGTTCTCGTGGTTCTCGTGGTTCAGTTGGTTCTCGTGGTTCAGTTGGTTCTCGTGGTTCTCTTGGTTCTCGTGGTTCTCGTGGTTCAGTTGGTTCTCGTGGTTCAGTTGGTTCTCGTGGTTCAGTTGGTTCTCGTGGTTCTCCTGGTTCTCGTGGTTCTCGTGGTTCTCTTGGTTCTCGTGGTTCAGTTGGTTCTCGTGGTTCTCGTGGTTCACCTGGTTCTCTTGTATTGGGTTTCCTGTGGTTCATATGAAGAGCGGACAAGTAAGCGAATGTGCTTATGGTCAGCGGTTCACATTGTGAGTGTTGACACGTCTATGTAAACAATATGTCTGCCAGGAGCTCTTTCTTTATACGTGTAGTGTTTTTAAATCTCTTTTTTATATTTCCGTTTGCTCATCAAGCAGTAATTCCTAATTTGACCTTAAGAAGTATCGAAATTGTATTGAGTAGACTTGGATCAAACGATATAATTTGGCTGCACGGTGTGTTGCTACGAAGTGAACAGTTGGTACGTCAATTGGCGTCTTCGAATTCAAGTTCATCAGAAGTCAATCATGAGGTGTTTCAACAACCAGATTTGATAATTTGGGACCCATTAGTCACTGGCTTATTGGAAAGCTTATGGTGTCCGAACTGTATCGACAATGGACAAAACGAAGTTCTTAAACCGACAAGATGGAAGGATGGTAAAACCGCTTGTGATCAACCGCGGCGTCTTTACGGTTTGTCAAACGACGCACTACTGGTTAGCCGTGTTTATGTTTGTTGTAAAGGCCATCAGATTATTGCACATGACCCATTCGTTATTGGTCAATTAAGGAACTCAGCTATGGTCCCATTTATTTTGTTTCACAAAGCTGGTATTACAAAAGAGCTACAGCATTTCATCACAACCCATGCGAATGTTGGAATGACGTTGAGTGATATACAGACATTGTGGCTACAGACACGATTCGATGCTCATGGTGAGCGTAAGAGAGTGTACCTTACCGAACACGGACAGAATGCAGAGTCTGCTTTGCCCAGTTTGGAATGGAAACAACCTGGTGAAAAGATAATTGCATGTTTAATCGCCTTCGAATATTATAGGAAAGAGAACCTTTATACAGAAAGAATGTGTCAGATGAAAGCTGACAAATGGAAACTTTGTAAGGGAACAAAATTTTCATCAATCAAAAATGTTTTGAAACAATTGAAAACAAGGCTTGATAGCTATGTGAACAAGCCACGTTTATTCTTGATTGACAATTGCTGCTCATGGAGATCTAAACTTAATGAGATATTTCCAGAGATTGAGATAAAGCTTGACATTTTTCATGCCTTACAGAGGGTTATTCAAAAAATCCCTAGAAAGATAGGGTGTACTGAAGCACTTAAGCTATTATGCAAACAGTTAATACAATCGTTAAAGAATTCAGTCAGAGACTCTGCCGACATTGGAAAAGAAAGATCAATCACCAGGTTACTCCAAGTCCTGATATCATGATGAAAAATATTAACAACTTCTTAACACAGTGGGGAGGAGTTAAAGTGGATTCCGTTGCATTATTACCTTCAGCTGCAATAAAAGAAATTGAAAAGTTGAAACGACATATAGAAAAAGGCTGCTTATCACAAATACCGCCGTCAGCCGGGACAAATAAAAATGAAGCTTTGCATAGAACCCTTAATAAGTCACTAAAGTGTTCTAGGATTGGCCTTGAACTTGCAATTGCTTTCCTTGGACTATTCTTTTATCGATGGAATGAAAAAAAATTAGCTAATAAGAAAAAGAAAGGGAAAGTTTCTTTTGTCTATCCAGTTGAAACCTATATGAGGAATGACATGACTGACAATGCATTGGAACATTTTGGTGGTTCTCTGGTGGGTACAGAAAAGATAGAAGCTTCAAGCTGTGAATTTTCAGAGGATCTTGATGATCCCAATGAGGTTATAGGTTGTATCAATTCTTTGCTGTCAGAACAGAATGATGCATATTCTAGTGATGATAGTGAAATTAGTTTGACACCTGCTGAGAGTGATCATGGTAGTGAAGAAGATGAGGACAGTAATATATTAAGTAATATTGGAATTGCACATGCTATTGAACAGGCATCAAATTTGAGCTTTTTCGCCAAAATGTTGGGTGATTTTAAATGTGAAATTCCAATATCAAGAAATGCTACAAACCTTCTTCATCTTAAGAATTCCCTAAGTCTTCTGTCTACTCTGCAAAGCTGTGAGAATGATAGCAGTAACTTGAAGAATCTGGATGATTTGCTATTGCTAAATAATATGGAGCGAATACCAGTAGCTGGAAATGGTAACTGTTTTTTTGTATCCCTGGCAACTATGATACAGTATCAACTTGTAAATGGTACTTTAAGTAATGAAGCTCAAGCACAAATTGAAAGCCAAGGAATTAATCTTACCTCTGACAATATTCAGGAAATTGCAACCTTGCTACGTACAGTTATTGTAAATGAATGGCTAACACATGTGGCAGAGTACCAGCCTTATCTTATCTCTGGTGGCAATTATCAAGCAGAGGCTGAAGCCTTTTTAAGAGAAGGCCATTTTGCAGCAGAACTGGGAAATACTATGCCTCTAGCTGCCTCAAATGCATTACAAATACCAATTGTTGTGCTTACTGCCATGGCAAACTTTCCAGTGATACCAATCTGCCCAAGAGATAGAATTCTTAACGATACTCCAATATTTCTAGCATATGACATGAACTTTGCTGGCCATTATGATGCTGTTAAGAAAAGTGACAAACCAGCTAATAAAGCTCAAGAAGAAAGTGGCATATCTCAGGGAGACAAGCAACCAACAGTATCTTGTCGCTGTGGGAAAGGGGCAAAAAGAAAAATGAAAGATTTCATTTCCTGCCATGAATTCAAAAGTGGTTGCAAGTGTTTCCAAAATGTGGTTGGGTGTAGTATTTATTGCCAGTGTTTAAATTGCACTAACCCTAGAGGAAAAAGAAATCCAGTAGGGAAACCAATTACATGTGTATCTCGTAAACGAAGGCATCATGAAAACATCACCAACAGGTTACCTGGGAAAGTATATACAGAATTAAAGGCAGGTGGAACAACAAATGTACAGTGGACATTGTTTGAAGAACTTGTCTTGATGCACATCATGCTAGCTCTTTTTGCAAGGGACAGTTTAGAACCAGAGACACTATGCTCGGAATACAACCATGTTGTTGTCTCTGTTGATTCCTCCAACATTAGAAATTGTTTAGGTAAGAAGACATTTAGACAGGTTTCGCAAAAGTTAGCAGTATTTTTGAATCGCCAGCACGTTTTGGAGACCTTAACAAGAGAGCAAGCTAGACTTAATTACAATTGAAGGAATTCAGGGCAGGGATTGTGTTTCATGTTATATAAGCTAAGACCAAAAAGGGGTAGTTCAAAACTTCTACTATATTTGTATAAAGAAATGTATAAATGCACATTCGGGCAAATAGAGCAAGTACAGTAAAATTAACGTGAAATTTTAAAATTCACATAATTTTTCTACCCAGCTAACATTTTGGCCTTAACCAAACATAACCTTTTCAAACCTGTCCATATTTCTTACAATTAGGTGTGAAATATTAATGATATTATCCAAGTTGTACCTTTTATATCCGTTTTGTTACAGTTCATTTAATAAGAATAATGAACTTTTTCATTAGTATCATTTGGCTTGTCTTCATTTTTGATTGCATTAAAGTCCAAAAGAACAAATGGAGGGTGGTTATATATAATTACATATAAATTCATTTGTAATGACTTAATTTGTGTTTAACTAAAGATTTTTTCAAAGGAAAATTAATAGAACACATTATTTAGTAGGATAGGGATTGATAAAACCATCAGATACACAGCTGAACATTCATTTATATTTCCTTTCCTCAGTAAATATGAAATGTAACCAACTCAAATACTATTTGTTCATTAAAAAAGGAACAGGAATACCACTATTAAGTCCATATTTCTTGTTGACTCATTTACAATCTGACTAGTCACTGATGACTAAAGAGTTGACAATATTATGGAGTAAATACAGCAAAGATAAGTCATATTGTGTCACTCCTTGCCTAATTAGCTGCATACTAATTCACCCAGTAGCTCATTTACATACTAAAGCTTGGTTCTTGAAATTTTATGGTTCTGTCATGGGCTTTTTCTATATATACTTGTTTCATTAGTTGAATATCCTTTACATTTCCAATTGTAACAATTTCATCTTTTTTATACTTAAAAAACTGCAACATTTGACTAATAACTCAACAGAAAATGTTCTGTTTGTGGTTGTCAACCATTTGATTAAAGTAGTTATTTCCTATTTTTCATACAATATTGTACCTATATGATTAAAACTTTTTGATAAATATCTCTATTTTGTAATAATTTCATCTTTTTTATACTTAAATAACTGCAACATTTGACTATCCACCGAAAATGTTCTGTTTGTGGTTTTCCAGCATTTCCAAGACAAAGGATAATTTCTTTTATTTTCTAAATTATAAAAATTAATTGTGAACAAAAATGAATTTAATGAATGATCCATAAATTTTCGTGTGGCATTTGCTGTATTCTTTCAAAACACAATGTCACTGCAGGTCCTTCATTCACGGGAATTGCACAACCCTATTCAATTAGCATGCAATGTACACCTTCAATTGTTTAGTCACAAGGGTTGTTCTCCTCCATAGCCTCCCTGTTTCGTGATGTCAGCCTTTCATCAACCTTTTGAAAACAATCACTGTATGCTTGATATGTTATCCCATACTCTGATAATTGAGGCTTCAGATCCATTATTGGTTCCTTTTTGTAGAACACCTTCAATTTGTTGATTACTTTGAAGTGACCAAGCCCAGACTTTTCTAAATCTTCCATAGCTTTCTGAACATTGGTAACAGGGGGTCTTGATTTTGATGAAAAGCTGGTATATACCAGCCTTGCTGTGGTGAAAGGACCATTCATTTCCAATACTCTCTTGCTAATGTCATGAGAAGGTACACCAACCGTGATTGTACTAGCATCATTAGGCTTTAGTTGACAGCACTAAATAGAATATTACAAATGTGTTTCAGTTAAATTTTATTGGAAATGCCCAGAAGGTTGTTGGAAAATAAGTATCAAGTGTATGCACTCAATGAATACTACAAGTGTCAACTTTCACAACATCAACAATAATGCATTTTTGCCTCTGTATATACTATAAACTTTATTTATTAAAGTTTGTTTATTTTTAGTATTTGGTATTACTTAGGGAGTATTTATTATGTGGAATGCAACAAATCCAAGAAAAACCTTTGAAATAGGTAAATATAAAGAGTGTTGACATTGTATTAGTTAACACATATATCAGTATCTACTACATACCACTTCAGATATTCCCTTGAGTGTTTCCAATGTTTCCACCATTGTAATGGCCATGTTCATAGTGTCCAGGTTAATAACACGTGCGGTTGGACCTGTTTCCTTTGATAGGGCCTTTGTAATTCTATCATACAGAATGTGCATGTTCAATGCAAGACGTAGAACATGTTTATTGCGCTTGGAGTTGGTACATCTTCTTGTGTGGCAGTCAGCTTGGATTGTTACTTGTGAAGCTTGTTCCTCATAATTTGGAGGCTTGGAAAACTTGAAAAATGCCTCTTTGGCGCTGGCGTTTAGCTTGTAAATTACAGGCTCTGCATCGGTGTTGTGCTCAACAAAAATCTGTTCGAATATGCTTGAGAATGATTTCAAGTGAAAATTTTGTAACTGCTCACAAAGTACAGCTGTTTCCTCTAAATCTCTCGGTGAGGACTTTTGAAAGAAGAACAGGATACGTTCAGCCAATCCATTTTCAGCATCAATGATCTTTGGCCAAACTTTTTCCAAAAACTGCCTGGGAGTAGTTAAAGCGATCAGCGATAATCGAGCAGAGGGAATTCCACTTCGCTTGCTTTTATTACCCTTTAAGACATACCAGCAATCTCCATCAAAACATTTACACAGTCTTTCCATTGTCACATTGTTTATATGCCCAGATTTTGATGCGGATGAAATCTTGGTCAGGAATGAGAAGGCCTCGTCTCAGATGGAGCAACAGCGACAATAAAAAGGTTACCTTTTTCTTCGTAAGAGGGGAAAACCTCAAGCGAAGTATTTCTTTCAAAAGAAAGATGCACTGAGCTCATAACCTGCTCAAGCTCTGCAACTGAACGTATTTCTTCGACTGAGCCAAGCATCTTTGGTGTTCAATGTAGTCTCGAACAACCAGAAGAATACAAGAAAGAGCGGGAAAGGCCGCTGACCACAACTAACAATTAGCCACACAGGTAGCCCAACCAAGGTGAACCACGAGAACCACGAGAACCAACTGAACCACGAGAACCAAGTGAACCACGAGAACCAACTGAACCACGAGGACCGCTTTCGCAATACCTTATTTTTAGTGAGAACGTCTCCCGAAGTCATCGATTTCTTGAAAGCGCGTTTTTCGTTAGAAATAAAGTTTTCGGTAGCGAGAGCTCGGCTATAGCAGACGTCTAGTACTCGCTGATGTGCGACCACACAGAGTGTGAATATGGAGCGCTGGTTGGGGGTGAGTGTGGTTCAAGTGCCAGATACTTGAGAACAGAGAACCTACCCATCAGGGAATGTAGCCGATCAATTGAGCGCCACATTACAGATTGAGAGCAAGCCGACTTCTGTCGTGGACTAGGGATAGCCATTAGATTTTTAGGGAAGATTTGAGGATCGGAGAAATCCCAAAATTTAAACCTTTCAAGCCAAAATTCCAAGAAAAAAGTTCCTGCGAGGAAAAGACAAAGGTGAGAGTGATGGAAAATCATAACTAACAATATCAAGCAAAAAAAAAAAAGGAAAAGTGAGTTTTTAAAAGATATATATGTATACTCCATGTCTCAAACTTACCCGCCCTGGCTAATAACAGCTCTTTAATCTTTAATCTTTAATCACAGTTCGTAACCATACATAACTGATACAATGAACTAATACTAATATATACAATACTAATATATACAATCAAACAAAACTACAGTTGGCAAAACTGGCTTGCAGTGTTTCTGTGATGTGGCGCTCAATTGATCGGCTACATTCCCTGATGGGTAGGTTCTCTGCGCTCAAGTATCTGGCACTTGAACCACACTCACCCCCAACCAGCGCTCCATATTCACACACTGTGTGGTGAGGGTCCACAATAGGTTTGGCGGGATGCGGGATTTGGCTATTTTTCGTGGTGATATTCGGGATATGAGCTGAAAACAGAAGCGGGATGCGGGAATTTTAACAACCAGCGGGAGCGGGATTTCCTATTTTTATGGGGATGGGATTCGGGAATCGTAAGGAAAAAACAGCGGGATACGGGAATTTAGTTTTGTCTTGACTAAAAATTCATTAGCGTTGACTGAAAAAAAAAAAAGCAAGCTATGAGTGTCAAAGGAAGTGAAGCCTGTCAAATTTTGTCCATTATCACTTTTTTGTGTTGTTCGTCTTTTCCGGTTTTACTATTTTCGTCGTTTTCGTCACTCGGAAAGAGGTAAAAGCCTGGTTTCCATATGATCGTCCGGATCGTCCCGATCGCCCCAGGCGTTTCAAAATATTTCGAGACGATCCAGACGACTGGGGCGATTGGTAGTTTCCATATGATCGTCTCGATCGCCTCAAAGGCAAGAAACGCGGGGTCGTCAGCGATGTCTCAGCGTGCCTCTGGGTCAGACATTAGAATTTTTGCGCGTGTTTTGCAAACAAGCCACATAAATGGATGATTTTTATTCGTAAAGCGAACCTCGTACCTTGGTATCTGCTTTTTCTCTTGATTTTGCGGCATTGAGAAGCTAGAAGAGTTCCCCGAAGACATAGTATCTCTTCGAAAACTTGATGTCAACATTTGTGTATTATTTTTTTCGGCTTCAGCGCCATCCCGGCCGAATTTATTCTCGATTACTGGAATAAAAGTGATGACTTCTGGGATAGCCTTCGATCGTCCCGATCGTCTCAGTCGTCTGAGAGCGTTTCCATATGATCGCTTCAAAATTTACATGATCGTCCCGATCGTCCGGATAGAACTCAACTCTATCCAAGCGATCGAGGTCACCTCAGTCGTCCGGGTCGTTTGCGATCGTCTGGGTAGCGTTTCCATATGATCGTCCCGATCGTCTGAACATTTTCTGAGACGACTGGGACGACCGGACGATCATATGGAAACCAGGCTTTGATCCTGCACTCATTCCTGTTTTGTTGACGGATTTGACCTTTTCTGCTTTTGCCTGGACGGACCTGTCGGACCTGGACGATCCTTTGGACTGAGCGTTTGCTATTAAAGTAAGTCTGGCCACAGTATGGCCACACCAGAGCTGATAGAAGTGGACAATGTGGTAGACATCATAAATTGTGTGGCTTTAATTTATTACGAGAAAGGTGCCAGTGGTAATGCGTTTCTTCGGAAAGAAAAATTTAGAGCTCCCGTCTCAAGGCAAGTGAAGACCTTGAAAGCCTTAAAAGAAATAGTCATGTTGAGAACCTGGACCATCAAAACTGACAATTGTTAGAAGGTAAGTCATAACGCCTATTTCAATGATCAAGCAAAAAATGTCAAAAATCTCGTAAAAAAAAAGGGCGGGATAGGGATCCGGGCGTAAAAAGGGGCGGGATGGCGGGATTGAGAAGAAAAAAAGGCGGGAAAGCGGGATTTGAGAACCCCTATTGTGGATCCTCTGTGGTCGTACATCAGCGAGTAGTAGACGTCTGCTATAGCCGAGCTCTCGCTACCGAAAACGTTATTTCTAACGAAAACCGCGCTATCAAGAAATCGATGACTCAGGGAGACATTCTTACTCAAAATAAGGTATTGCGAAAGCGGTCTCCGTGACCCGCTTCTACACAACGCGTTAGGATATTTCGCAATCGTTATAAATTAGAACTAATAGGGGAATGGAAAAGTAACATTTGACTTAACATATGGAATGGAAAAGTAACATTTGACAAAAAAAAGATTTATTTACATAACGCCAATGAATACTATTTGACACGTTTCATGACGTTTGGGTTCACTTGTTTCCGATCGTAAAGCTGCAAGGTAAATGGGGAGAAAAAAAGTAGTATAGTTGTAACATGTTCATAAGAGATGGCATTTTCAAGTTACGACGAAAGAAAAAATCTCTTGGTGTGTCATGTTATGTAACGCATTCTCGACTCACGTAACAGCATTCTTTGACACACGTCGAGTGCGCGGGGGTTTCGCTGCAGTTTGCCTCAGTTTTTGCGATCATGAAGACAAGCAAGGACATAAGGTACAAACAAAAATATTGCCGACCTCATATTTCCCGGAAAGGATAGATATTTGGTGTAAAGTTTGAACACTTTGCTGTGTCGTGATACGAGTACTTGACCTTCATGTTTACATTAGTGTTAAGCTACAGGTTACGATAAAAAGCCGAGATTTGACCTTCTTTTTGGCTAAACATTGAGGTACAATTTTCCATCTTACTTTTTTTCAATTACGTGTGTATCACTGTGGGACTTAGAATCGCCTGAATTAAACGTACCTGGGCTGAACGATTTGTTTTAGAATTCACCGTGTCGCGCCGAACCTCATAACTGTCAAGTCAGAGAGGTCAAATTTCACTCAAGTGCTCCCTGAATTTCGCTTTCCCCAAAATTCATTTCACATGTTGCCCAAAGTTTTGAACCCAGATTTCGAAAGCTTAAAGATTGCTTTTTAATGTCAGATATCTATTTCTTCTTAAAACGATGTATCGGGTTGAATTTTAGGCCTTCGAATTTCGACAAAATTTTGTTCGGGTGAAATCCTCAAAATTATTCAAGTATCTTAAAATCCGTAAAATATTCTGGTTGCAATCAATTGACGCATATTACCACTCAAAATGTATTTTGAAATCCCTTTAATACGATGAGAAGCATTGTGAATTGAATGATGTTTGAAGTAGACTAAAATCGAGCTTTTTTCGTTACCCTGTCACGCGTCCCGAGAAAGCAGCCCGGTGGAGGCCGTGAAGCGGTCAATCTTTACACTCGCTGTATTGCAAAAATATTTAACCGATGAAAGTAAAATTTATATTTTCATTACTAAGGTACCTAGCGTAGTCCACTGAATTTTTTTGGGATTTTTCGAAATTTTTATTTTTCCCATCCCTGGTCGATATTTACAGACAGCCGCTCTTAAGTTTAGTTTTTGTTTCATTAAGTCTTGTTTTTGTCCACGTACTCTCTTCCTGTTTTGATCTTTTGTTTTTACTTGTACTTGAATTTATGCTTAGCTGGCGAACTTACTTGTTGCATATTAGGAATGTTTTTCTTTTGGATGATTGCGTCAGATGTTAGTTTTTAACAGGTGTGTGTTGTTAGAGCTGACCGTGGTTCTTTGGTACTTGTCAGTTACGGCTGTGCGTAGGCTAATCTATTCCCTTACTATAACAAACCTGTTGCAATATAGGCGATAAGATATTCAATAGACCTCTCCTGGTCAGCTATAACCCAAACATGTCTAGCACTGGCTATAAAAACCGCTACTAATAATTGAACTAGTGAGTAGACAAAAGTAGAGAAGAGAAGAAAAGTAGAAAAGAGTTAGAAGAGTAGGAATATTAAGATTGTTAGCAGTCAAAGAAGAATAAAGGCCAAGATGTAAATTAGATTCCTGGTACCTCATCGGGTAGCAAGCGAGTTGCTCGAACACACTCCCACGAAACTCAGGGAAATCTTTTGGTACAGAAATTGTACCTAAAGGCTTCATGAAAGCTTAATAATCGGCCCAGCACAACAGGTCTCATTTAAATGCTGTACAGTCTTTAATTATTTTTCCTTTTTTGTTTAGAGCCTAGAATTCCAAGACAAAAGATCATTATATTTATGACCGGATAAGTACTAACATTTTAGTTTTAAACGAAGCTAACTAATGTTAAGATCGTCCTTAATTTCATTTTAATATAATTTCGAAACTCTTAAGGCGCAAATATCTCTATAAATATATTCAAATGCGCCACTGCGTCCTTAAATTCAGGAAATGATGATGATGTGAGAGGATAAGGAGTGGAATGAGAATAGAACAAGATCTAAGAAAAGTGAAAAAAAAAAGCCCTTTCAATCTGTGTATCCGAAGGTTGGATTTTTTTGATGATGCTCACTACGTATCTTTGTATATAATCTAAGCTTCAAAACAAAGCTAGAAACCGGAGCTAAACTTGTTTCTCTTTAAAATGTTTGCTTACCCCATGACCTACTGGTGAATCCTCCAAAGATATATCTCCCGACCCTTATTATTGTTACAGTCCGTCCCTTGCCATCACATCGTGAGTGAAATGTACTTGCAGCCCAACCATCCACAGATGCACGCCAACAAAGTTTCCAGGCAGAATTCACGCTTCGTGCTACAGGGGACAACCAACTTCTTAATTTGTTCAAGTGATTTTTGCTGTTTCCCACAATAACAGAATCTTCTAATTATGAACAAAATCAAGTGACCAGCATTAAAAATTCACCCCATGTAAGGGAATCTAAGACAGTATTGGATTCTGGATTCCAGGCCGTGGATTCCGGATTCCCCGTCTGGGTTCCAGACTTTGTCAGTGGAACCTGGATTCCGAAATGCAGTCGTTAGATGGATTCCGGATTCCTTGAGCTGTTTTCAAAATTTCAATGCATACGATTCCGGAATCAAAAAGCAAAAATCAGTTCCTGAATTTCGGATTTCACAAGCAAAAATATGTCAGATTAGGGAATCCGGATGCCTTTTCATGGGGCGAGGCGTGATAACAACCGACTGCTAACGTCAATATGAATTATGTTGGTTTTTTAACGGCATAAATACTATACAAGAAGGAGAGATCTAGAGATATAACAGAGATAAATTGACAGGCAGACCCTTATTCCAGCACACCTTTCTCATAGTTGGGAATTTTCTTTCCCAACAATAAATACTCTCATTTGTTATTAACACTAACTATTAAAATCTATTTACAGTTAATTTCGTTGAAGAAGAAGAAGAAGAAAAAAATCAGTCAAAGGACTATTTACAAGTCATTTCATTTCATAAGCTCCTGTTCATTTCCATTTAAAAAAAAACAAATTCATTTCGATTAAAAATGAAATAAAAATATTAAAAAGGTCCTCAAATACAAATAGCGTTTAAGCGGCAGTCATCAATGAAATCCTCTTGTGGAATTTTGTGGAAGGGTGTCCTGGAACATCTTACGCATGTGTGTACCGACGTTAAAATCTTAAAAGAAAGAAATGTTCTAATCCAGATAATAGTAATGTGATAAGGTTCGTCATTCTTTTCTGAGAGCTTCTCGGCTAGGCGTTTCAGAAAGCAGTTGCAGTCAGCTCCCATTCCACCGTTGGTTCCAAAAACTAGGGGAGTGAAAAATCCCATTTCAACGTCCAGTACCCTCTGTTGGTACTTCCTCCTTTTCTCCTCCTCCTAAAGATTATTTTTTAAATTATTTTTTCTTTCTCCTTCTAAAGATTATTTTGTTATATATACTTGGAGGTAACGTGACATCTAAGAATAGCTAAAATAAAACTTTTTCTCCCTTATAGTCTTGGGCGAGAAATGCAAAATGTATAACATTGATCAGAGGGTACCAATAGCACTGCATGTCACCAGCGAACGTTGACTTCCCGTTGATATAAAATAAGTTTATAACCTTGTACACTCATACAAGTTTTTCTTTGTGAGTGATTTAAAATAATATGATGCAGGTCTCTAGTTAATTTAAATTTCTGTTTAGTGTTCCTGTTGATTCTCTAAGAGTGCAATACTAAACACATAGTTTTTTACATTCTTTTTAACAATCTACGAAAGCGATCGATTTTCTTTTCAAAAAAGGCTGCAACGCAGCATAAAAAAATTAAGTGGGTTTTAATTTAATTTAATTTATTAGTTCAGCATTAAAATAAGGGAGAAAAATATATTATTTCAGGTTAATGAATCGAATAGATCAGAGTCAGAAAGTTCGGCTTAAAAGCTCATATATAAATAAAAACATCTAAGGGTACTGTAGTTACCAGAAGGACTCTTTGATAAGAAAAACAAAACAAAACAAAAAAAAACATACCTAGCTTTAGTTGTTGAACGGCCACGTTGATTGTGGCCTTCTTTGTCCCCATTGTGTTCGTTGCAATGCACTCGTACAAACCGCTGTCAGCAGGAATCAAATTCTTAATGATTAGTGTCCCTTGATTTACTTCAGTCCTTCCAGCTGGCAAAGGCATTCTCAGTCTACTCCAGTTGATGACGGGACGAGGGAAACCTTCAGCTTGACAAACTACTTGAAAGTTAGTACGCTCTACTGGTGTAGCGAGTGATGGTGGAACGTTTGTGAAAATTGGAAGACCTGACAGAAAATAAACAAGCGATTTATAACAACGAAAATCTGAATAGAAAAGCACTGCGAGCTTTGGGGCGAATCGAAGGAGCATCAATTCAAAAAGGTGGTGCTAATTTCATAAGTTGTTATATTTTAATAAGTGATAATTGTAGATACTTATAAGTATGAATCTTAGCGGCGTATTGTTTGTAGGAGCTGACAGCGAGACAAAAAGGTAACAAACAAACAAAAGCAACACACACACAAAACAAAAGACTGAATTAAAGCAACAAGAAAAAAGGTACTTTGAGTGTGATATACAATGTATAAACCTCTCCCTTTACAGGCGTCAATTATTATGTCGAAGAAGCTCTTACCTCTAGTAGACAAGTTACCAGTGGCCCCAGACTGTCCAAGAATGTTCTTTGCATGACATGTGTATTGCCCAGCATCGCTGTAGTTCAGATTCTTAACGATCAACTCTCCCACTTTAATCAAATACTTTGCACCTGACAGAAGCTTTCTGCCTTTGAATCGCCATTCGACAGCAGGGGGAGGATTTCCTCCAACCGTGCAATAAAAAGTCGTATTTCCTCCTTCATCCCTTGTCTGTTCTTCCGGTGACAACATTACTTGTGGTGCAGATATCGATTTCCCAGGCCTTCCAGGCGGTCCCGGCATGCCTTTTCCCCCAGGCTCTCCCTTGTCTCCCTTTTCTCCTCTCGGTCCCGCAGGACCCGTCATTCCTGTTTTTCCGGATTTTCCAGGTGGTCCCATGGAACCTTGAGGCCCTTTCTTTCCCTTTTGTCCCTGACACGTGGTCCCTTTGCCCCTGTTGGACCAGGAAATCCGGGGGGACCTGCGGGACATATCTTCTCACTTGACTTACAGTACTGGCGTGGCATAAGTTGCTCAAGCTGTTTTATGATTTCTTTTCTTACGTCATGTACTGTGATACTATTTGAAGTGTCGTTTAATACTTGCCTTCGGTTTCTTGGTCGGATGGTTGTTGTAAATACCATTTTTGACAACGGTACGGCTGCAGTAATAATGTTGCGATAGAAATTATTAAAATTAATGTAACAAGTTTTTCATATTATGGGATTCCGTCGTTATACCAAGGGGTTGGTGCTAAATTAGGCCAGTTCAGCAAAGAAAGGGTGGTTAATGACCGTTTCTTTTCTTTTCCCTATTATCTTTATTTCCGCCGAGTCTTCATTTTATATAAACGTTTCTATAGATTGCATTATTCATCGGAGGGAGACACCAGCACCAGTCCCTTAGTCCGCCGAGCGACTATCGATCCCGCTTTTCCTTTTCTCCTGTTTCTTTAATGGAATATCCTTGTGAATTTTAGTGCTTTATAATGCTACCTCTCTTAGTGGGCATGCTGTTACTGGGTACACCATTGAAAAGTGTTTTCAATGAATTTAGAAGGAAACCGTCGTTGGGTGGCTCAGAATTTTTTTTATTTCCTTGGCCCTTCGTTAAATCGAGGTTCCACTGTAGTCTCTTGTTTTCATCACGCTCGTTTTGAAATACGATTATGAATTCCTTACTTGTGTACTTAGGATAAAGCGCTAAGTCGTAGTCTGAAATGTCATCCGTCCCTTCCCTCCACCCCCTAAGGGGCCGCGGTAGGTTTCGGGGTGGGGCGAAGACACGCATAACATTTCAGACTAGACATGGCGGGGCCAGAAAACCTGCATAACTTTAGAGCACCTCTTGTGTTTCAATTTTCTGTAGCTCTGGCAAACTCGAACAAGTTTTGCATTTCTGAGCAACGTTTTGCCAACATATAGGTTATGGCACATGTCAAGCCAAAAAACGTGAGCAGTTCGATAGAAAATGTCAAGTACGACTGAACCGCGCCCGTATTTTCGCCCCTAATGACTCTGGCGGGAGGGGGAGACTGGGTGGGGAGGGAAAACTCTGAAATTGAGCAAAGGGGACCTAGCTCTAAGCATACCGCCTGCTTTTTAGTTGTGCGTTTCCCTTGGCAATAAATTTTGCCCACAGTTTCGAGCAACTCTTTAAAGGAGGTTGCAAGCCCGTATATTTGGGCCCGTCAGGAACGCTCAGCGGTGAAACCGAAGCTCGCGCCTGCAAAAAACTTATTTTAACTTACTGAAAGCTGTTTTTTTCTTGACCGATTTAACTTATCGTTAGGAAAGAAGAAAAGGAATCTCATAATTAGCATATGTATAAAACTATCAAGAAATCTCGAAATTCTGGATTTTCTAAGAGAACAAATACTTTCGAAAAATTTAGGAGCAAGTCCGCGGACTGGAAATAACTCGCTATCAATTATCCGAAGATATCCAAATATCTCACTTTTCAACCCCACGTTAATACGCTTCATTTTTGAGGGGAGCCAACATTAGCAGCGCTACTGTTATTTTTTGGCACCTGGGTATCTCACGTTATGCTTATGCGTATCCGCAAGTGTGTCTTACATCCTAAGCTTACGTAAAGGTTATTTACCTGGAACGATGGGGTATGTGATAAATTCACCTGGTACCGCCCCGAGGGCTACGTGTGTAAGACTGTTCCTTTTCAGATTTTCAATAGCAATGCAAAAAAAGTAGCTTTCGGTTAGTGCGAACGGCCTTTCCTTATTTTTTTTTTCTTTTCCTTTTTTTTTTTTCTCAAAAAACGCGTTTTTTTTTTCAAGGTGCGAGGGGCGCGAATATTGGCTTCACCGCTCGAGCGTTCCAGACGGACGCTACTATACAGCTTGCAATCTTCTTTAAAGAGTTGCTTAAAAATATAAGCGAAATTTATCTCCAAGGCAGACTCACAGGTAAAGCGCAGACGGTAAGCTTAGAGCTAGGTCCCCTTTGTTCCATTTCACCCCCACCCCCCCCCCCCCCCCCCACCCCCCGCCTGCCAGAGTCATTAGGGGCGCTTACACGGGCGCGGTTCGGTCGTACTTGACATTTTCCATCAAACTGATCACTTTTTTCTGGCTTGACATAAGCCTATATTTTTCCCAGACCTTGCTCAGAAATGCAAAACTTGCTCGAGGTTGTCAGAACTACAGAAATCTTTGCTTTTAACACCAGAGATGCTCTAAAATTATGCAGGTTTTCTAGCCCCGCCATGTCTAGTCTGAAATGTTCTGAGTTTCTTCGCCCCACCCCGAAACGGGCTGCCGACCCTTAGGGGGTGGAGGGAAGGGACGGATGATATTTCAGACTACAGCTGTACGAATTAGCGCTTTTTTCCCCCTCAATGTCATTTTTCTAAGGATACAAGTAAGGAATTAATAATCGTATTTCAAACTGTGTAAGTAGGCGTTTATGGAGAGTAGGAGACTATAAGGGCCCACCACTTCATAGTCTCTTGTAGAAAATATTTTTTTTAGTCTTACGTTTTCATAATCGCTCTAGCGGATAAGTCAGTAAAACTAAGGATTTTGATTATTTACATGTTTTGCTTTTATAGTTACAGAAGGCACCGCGTGATTTTCATGTAGCTTATCAAGTGTCTTTTTCGGAATGGTATCTGTCTTCGCGGTATAGGCCTGGGTCTCAAAGTTCTTTGTCACGCAATCTCATTTCGTTAAAGGCAGTAAAGGATTCGGTTCGGTTGTCAAATAATGTAAGGTAGGTCAAAACGATTTCCTTTTTTATAGCTATAATGATTTGGTTCGTGAGAAATGAGAGCATTTTAAAGATTTAGCTACCGACACTAAAGCCGTTTTGTACATATATGATAACTGTTACAAATACGTTAAAAGTAAACAAATAGCACGTAAGGGAAGTGTTGTAGTCAAGAAGTTCATAGCACACTTTCGTACTATAAAATTGCTTTTCCTTTTGAAAATTTACCACTGTGAAATCTAAAATCGTTTTTGGTGTTTAAACTGGCGGAAAAGGGGCGAATTTCTGCCAGAGTTTCAAGTGCTGTGTAAGTTCTCTTTATACAACTGCAAGTTCAGAGGTCGTAAATCACGCGAGTATCGTAAATATTTTCAGTTGTAAAACCTCGCAGTTTCAATTGCCCCAGAACTTTATTTCACAGATTGATAGGGGAAACATTGCTCTTTCTCTGGAATACCATTTTTCTAATGAAAGCCATGTACCAGAAAGGGATTTTCGCCGTTGAAAAATGGCAAAATTGATGGTCGCGATAATGCTGATTTAGAGGGTAATTTTGAAAAAATATTAAAAAATTAGATTGAAATCTTTTGAAATTGTAACAACGTTTAGGTAGAAAGGAAGGATCATAAAATTGTTTAATATAAGAAGAGTCATGGTATTAGTTTCCGTTTCCATTCACGAAGCGAGGGTATCAAGCTCATTTTTCGGTGGTTCGAAGGCCTCTCGAAGGTGAAAATTAAAAAAAATTATTATTTTGGAAAATATTTAGTCAAACGAACTGAGTCTTGTATTTTCTAAAATAGTTTCCAAAGGGCTTTGTTGTGACAAAGTTTGGGGGATCTCGATTTTTCCATTTTGCACACCTATCCGTGGTATTTACAGAAAGTCGCTCTTAAATAACTAACAATCAGCAAACATAAAGTTACAGGCTTGATTAAGAAAGGTAAATAACCTAAACCAACAAGGACAACGTAGTTCAACCTTGCGAAAAACCTTGCCCAGAATGGCAGGTTAAGTCACGATTCGCGAATCAGTGTCAAAAAAAAAAAAGAGGTCACAACTTTCCATACGTGAACAGGTCTCCAAATATCGAGAGAACTCGAAACCTCGTTCTACTAGCAAAACTGTAAGAAGATAGAAATCTTCTCCAACAGACGCAGTCGTCCCTTCACATGACCAGCGTCATTTACCCTGGACACAGCTGTCCATGCAACTAATGACCAGTGTCAAATCCTGCCAATACCTTCACTAAAAGCTAGTTCTTAAACTTACTCGAAGGGCAATAAAGCTGGTTAATCAATACAAAAATACGAGACCTCGCCTGTAAAACGAGGAGAACCAAGGAATGAACTTTTAAGCGAAGAGGTAAAACGCCCTTCCCCCAGCCCTGACCCCAGCTAAAGCCTGGTTTTCACTAACGCATAAGAAAAGCATAAGGACATACGCACGCGCAGAACGGCACATTTGAGTCAATTCTCGGTACTAGTTCTCCTTAACCCGATGATAAACGAGATGTCGGACGAAGCGTAGCCATATTGCTTTTGCTATGTTCGCATGAGGTCTGGGTCAAAGTGACCTATGATTGGTTCACGTCCTGTGCTTATGCTTGTGCTTATGTCGACCCCGTTTTCATTTGTCAAAGCTACGACATAAGCATAAGCACAACCACAAGAAGAACAAACTTGTCCGTTTTTCTTATGTGGTTATGCTTATGCTTATGTCGACCCAGTTTTCACTTGCTTATGCATGTGCTTGTGCTTATGTTTATGCTTACGCGCTAGTGAAAACCGGGCTTAAGAAAGGCCTGATACGCCAGGCTAATAAAACGTCATTGGCCAACTTGGACGCTCCAGGCCTTCCCTTGCCTTGCCTTGCAAGCAAATTCGCCGTTAAAAATTGAAAAAATCAGACTGAGTTCTATATCAAGGGTAGACAAACGGTCTCAAAGCATGAAACTACTGGTATAAAAGAAATTCAGTTGGTATCATTCCGACCTGGAAACGCGAGTGCTCCCGGAAATTCTCTGATGGAACCAACTGGAAAGTCACAGTGTCTCATTTACTATCCAACCAGATTTTGTGGAAATCTTTTTGTAAAACAATAGCAATAAATTTAAGTGACAAATCACCTTCGCCCTGCTGTTGAAAGGGTGAGGCGCTTATTTGAGGATGGGGTTATTTCAAGTAAATATGGTGTGGTTTAACAAGTTAGTCAGAGACGTCATTATATCACTAAACATGTTTTTTATATTTTAGTTATAGAGGACCGAGAAACCTGGGTCAAGATAACCAACTTTTTTTCCGCTAAGTTGAACTAGATTAATGCCATATGGGGTATTTCATCTTCTATTTCCTCGTTTAGTAGATACAGGGCAGTATATAATGAATTGGTTTTAGCGACTATTAACGTAATGTTTGAGACTAACGGAATACTAATATCAAAGTGCATGTAGTCCATTATTTGTTATTTCTTGCTTGTTTCGTAAAAAGTTTCTACTTCGTCTGGTGTGAACTTGTAAGTTCCTGCCAGGAATGTTTGGGCGAATGTGCTTTGGTAGCTGTACCCGCTCGGTGGGCTGTAAGCATAGCCAAGGTTGCTGTAAGAATCGCTATTGGATGACGCGTAGTTGGAAATGGAAATGTCAAATCCATTTCCAAATGTAGGTCCATAACCTGAGCCACAGTATATTGAATATCTGTGTGAACTGTATTTCCCTGTCTGAGGCAGTTTCACAGGTGCCCATCCTGGTTTATTCACCAGTGAAAACAAAAATGCTTTGGAGTCGTATTGGTACCTATCGCTGGAATCTATCAGAGAGAAATAAAAGATGGAACCAAGTGTAATTAGCGCCGTTTGTTCTGATACTCACTTTAGAAATTAAAACCACCCGTCAATTGCATTGACACTGAAGACAAACCTGGAAACAAAATTTTCCATTTTAAAACGAACACGGGTCTGATATGTTTTATTTATTTTACTTTGTTACTGTAGGACAGGTACAAACATCTCAAAACCAAAATTAATATTTAAAGATGCAAAACAGACAAGCAAACAAACAAACAAAACTAAACACTAAAAGTAACTGTGAGAGCAAGTCTGTTAAGTCTTTTAACGGAAGGAGTTTCAATTGATGAATCTACAAAAAACTATTCATTCCAGAAAATAAAATGCATTCTTTAGATTTTAACTAAACAAATTAACGGACGTACTATTAAATCGTAAATTCACTCAGACGCAGTTTACACAATGTTTTGCCACCAAGTTTTCGTTTGAACTAACTCCTGGACGTTTAACACAGTTTTTCTTATCAAAGTACATGACTTGTGAGCTCCATAGCCTTAAAGTTGCTGTGAAGTATTTTGAAAGTTATTTTTAAGACGGATCTATCTTATCTTTTAAGTTTAGTTTTTGTTTCATTAAGTCTTGTTTTTGTCCACGTACTCTTTTCATGTTTTGATCTTTTGTTTTTACTTGCACTTGAATTTATGCTTAGCTGGCGAACTTACTTGTTGCCATATTAAGAATGTTATTCCCTTGGCATTGTTAGTTTTTAACGGGTTGTCGTGTTTGTGTTGTTAGAGTTGATTCTGGTTCTTTGCATTGGTACTTATCAGTTACGGCTGTGCGTAGACTAATCTATTCCCTTACTATAACAAACCTGTTGCAATATAGGCGATAAGATATTCAATAGAGCTCTCCTGGTCAGCTATAACCCAAACATGTCTAGCTTTGGCTATAAAAACCGCTACTAATACTTGAACTAGTGGGTAGACAAAAGTAGAGAAGAGTAGAAAAGTAGAAAAGAGTTAGAAGAGTAGGAATATTAAGGTTGTTAGCAGAAGTCAAAGAAGAATATTAAGGCCAAGATGTGAAATCAGATTCCTGGTACCTCATCGTGTAGCAAGCGAGTTGCTCTAACACCTCCACAAAATTCAGGGAAATCTTTTGGTACAGAAATTGTATCTAAAGGCTTCATGAAAGCTTAATAATCGGCTCAGCACAACAGGTCTGATTTAAATGTTGTACTGTCTTTAATTATTTTTTCATTTTTAGTTTAGAGCCTAGAATTCCCAGACAAAAGATATTATATTTATGACTGCTGTATAAGTTCTAACATTTTAGTTTTAAACGAAGCTAACTAATGTTAAGATCGTCCTTAATTTCATTTTAATTTAATTTCGAAACTTATAAGGCGCAAATATTTATACAAATATATTCAAATGCGCCAATGTGTCCTTAAATTCAGGAAATGATGATGATACGAGAGGATAAGGAGTGGAATGAGAATAGAACAAGATCTAAGAAAAGTGAAAAAAAAGCCCTTTCAATCTCTGCATCCGAAGGCTGGATTTTTTTGTTTATGTAGGTCACTACGTATCTTTGTATAATCTAAGCTTCAAAACAAAGCTACAAACCGGAGCTAAACTTGTCTCTGTTTACAATGTTAACTTACCCCATGACCTACTGTTATATCCGCCAAAAACATATTTCCCGACCCTTATTATTGTTACAGTCGGTCCCTTGCCATCACATCGTGAGTGAAATGTACTTGAAGTCCAACCGTCCACGGATGCATGCCAACAGCGCTTCCAGGCAGAATTCACGCTTCGTGCCACAGGCGACAGCCAGCTTCTTAAAGTCCGCAAGTAATTTATGCTGTTTCCCAGAATAACGGAGTCTTCTAAATCTGAAGAAATATCGACCAGCATAAAACATGGCTTGTCGACTATTGATGGCTGACGTCAATATATATTAGTTAAGTTGACTTTTCAACGATATAAATAAACATGACTGAGAAAGTATAATTTGGACCTTATTATACCCAGCGAAAGGACAGGCAGGCGCACCTTCCATACTTTTTTCATAGTAAACACCTGTGTATAAGAGCTTGCTACTTTAATATCCAAAAACACAAGAACCAGTTTAGCTGAGCAATATCAAGTAGCTTATGCAGCTATTTTATGAAGTAGAGATAACAACTAGATGTCGCCAATAAGCGTATTGCTTTCCTTACGTTAGATCTTTTGACACACGAATAGTCTTTCTCGTTTCACTCATTCATTCATTCATTCATTCATTCTTATTTGTGGGTTATTATGAACATTAGTATCAACATCAAGGAGTGTATGACTTTGAGATTGTAAATTTAAGTAAAACAAGTCATACTGTATCAAGCTGTACAGTCAACTCTCTGTAAACCGTTCTTTGGACCGACCCTCACTGTCGTAAGCAAAAATCGTACCGTCTAAATCGGCCTTAAATACTCTGGATAGCCTATAGAGGTGTCCGTGTATAGAGAGTCAAGGTGACGTGACACCAGGAACTTTAAAGCTGAATCTATTCGCAATGAAAACACGCCTGCTTCACTTCACTTGTAAAAAACAATGCACTGCATGCTGCTACCAGAATTGTGACTGAACATTAACTTAGTTTGTACTCTCGTAGACTCCATATAATGCACGTCTTCTTTTAATTTTATTTCTCAAGAATCTCAAAGTTTGCTGAGGCGTTACGTGTTGGTGTTGTAGTGCTAAAAATCATTGAAGAGTGCAATACAGTAAAAAAACCTGCGTATAAGAACCTAAAATTTAAGAACCTGTTGAAAAGATAAATTTACTGTATGGTTATCATCTAAACTGTACTCCAGACAATTATTCTTACAGCAATACATTCCATATCAAATATGATGATCGCTAGTGCCTCAAATCAAATTAACAACCTGTTAACTTAAGAACATACTGTAAGTAGCCTAAAACCCAAATCTATTAGTTCTTATACGCAGGTTTTTACTTTATTTTACACAGTAGTTTAGAGCACAAAGGCTATAATCTATAAAGAAAAGGATCGATTTTCTTTTCAAAATCTGCACACCATGAAAAATCTCAAGTGGTTGGGAATTTCAATTTATTTATTTGTTCAGAAGTAAAATGAGGAAGAAATATATATTTATTTTCTCGCAAGTAAAATGATGGAGAAAAGTGTATTGCTTCAGGCTAAGGAATAGATCAGGTTGAGATTAGAAGTGTGGCTTAAAAGCTCATACATAAATACGAACATCTCAGGTTACTGTGTTTACCAGCCAGAATGATTCTTTGTTTAAAAGCAGAGCATACCTAGCTTTTGTTGTTGAACAACCACGTTGATTCTAGCCCTCTTTGTCCCCATTAAGTTCGTTGCAATGCACTCGTACAAACCGCTGTCAGCAGGAGTCAGGTTCTTAATGGTTAGTGTCCCTTGGTTTACTACAGTCTTTCCAGCTGGCAAAGACATTCCCACTCTTCTCCAGTTTATTATGGGACGAGGAAAACCTTCAGCTTGACAAACTACTTGGTAGGTAGTGCGCTTTACTGGCGTAGCGAGTGATGGCGGAACTTTTGTGAAGATTGGAAGACCTGACAGAAGATAAACAAGGTATGTATAACAACAAATAGGGAACAATCCTTGTGCCGATCTTTTGGACGATGGGAGAAACAATCCTAGAAGATCAGAGTAACTTTAAGTTGTCATGCTTTAAGAGGTATACAAATGCAAATAATGTTAATTATCATTTATTTAGTATTAATTTTAGCGGCATATTAATTGTAGAAGTTGACAGCATGACAAAAAAGGAAACAAATCAAACAAACAAAGGCAAAACACAAATTAAAACAAATTAAAACAAAAAACGAAAAGAATACAAGCGATAAGAAATAAGGTGGTTCAATCCTCGCCCTTTACAGGCGTCAACTATCATCTCCAAGCAGCTCTTACCTCGAACGGACAAGCTACCATTGGCCTCAGACGATCCAAGAATATTTTTGGCGTGACATGTGTACTGCCCAGCATCTCTGTAATTCAGATTCTTAACGTTGAACTCTCCCAGTTTAATCAAATACTTTGCACCTGGCAAAAGCTTTTTGCCCTTGAATCGCCATTCGACGGTAGGGGGAGGATTTCCATTAACCGTGCAATAAAAAGCCATATTTCCTCCTTCATTACGTGTCTGTTGTGCCGGTGACAACATCACTTGTGGAGCAGACGCCGATTTCCCAAGACTGCCAGGCCGTCCTTGCATGCCTTTTGACCCAGGCTCCCCCCTGTCTCCCTTTTCTCCTCTCGGTCCCAGCATGCCTTTTGGTCCAGGATTTCCATTGCTTCCCTTTTCTCCTGTCGTTCCAGGCATGCCTCTTAACCCAGGTTCTCCTTTGTCTCCCTTTTCTCCTCTCGGTCCAGCAGGACCCGACGTTCCTGTTTCTCCGGTCTTTCCAGGTCGTCCAGTGGGACCTTTAGGCCCTTTCTTCCCCTTTGCTCCCCTCCTGCCACGTTGTCCTTTTGCCCCTGTTGGACCAGCGAGTCCGGGGGGGCCTGCAGGACAGACCTTTTCACTTGACTTACAGTACTTGAGGGGCATAAGTTGTTGAAACTGTTTTGAGAATTCTTTTCTCACGTCATCTATTGTGACGCTAATTAAAGTGTCATTTAAAACCTGTCTTCGTTTTCTGGGTCTGGGGGTTGTTAATGCCAGTTTTGACCACGGTATTGCTGTAGTAAAAATATTATGTTTAGTAATATGTAGCTTTAGGCAGGGCTAAAAGCGAAGATTTCGTTAATATACTTAATATATAAATTATAAACAAAAAAATAATAAAATCGTGTAATGCTAAACTTCAGAGGCAATGAGGACGGCAAGGAAATCATTAAATCTAATTTCCAAAAAAACACTTTTGGTACATTTATTTGTGGTTATTTTGCACAACTACAATGCAGTTGTTTTGCACGATTAAAAGGTGAAACTTTCTAGTAACACACTGTTTTTTTTATGAAGGGAATTGTCGCGATGTGCTCACAAGAAATTTTGTTGTTTGTAGTCCAGTTTGCTCTTATTTTTCCACTGCCGCTCATTTTCACTTTGGTGGCCGCTTTTTACTGACCGCTAGCATTTCTCATACCCTCACCACCGCTATAAAATTTTCTTGTTTTTCTTCCCCCGAAATTTTTCTTATTTGTTTTAAATCACTCACACTAGCTTTTTCCCGGTTATCCACGTAAGTGTAGAAATAATAAAAAAAAAAAACAACGGAAATTGGCGTCGGAAAAGACTCGACTTTGTTGATGTTTTTTAGTCGAGCGTTCTTGAGCAACGCGAGACTCTTAAAATGCAATCGTTTTTTTTTTGTCGGACCTAGTTTGTAGGCCTCGCGTTCCTAGCGAGGACCGTGGAAACTGGGGATAAGAATCGTGACGACTTTCATTGTATGGAAATGATCTCGTGATGAGAATGCGGTTTATTTTCGGCGATGACTGAAATGACGCGTACAAGTTTGGCAATGATGTAATTATCCTCGAATGGAGGTCATTGATTTTCGTGTAATTATGCACGACATGCAGGCACTTTAAAAAGGAAATATCCCCAAGCAGGATGAGAAAATATTATAGCTGGGAAATCCTCAGGATTTTGTGGCTTTTTAAGACGTTACGTTTCTCAGAAAATTGTCGCAGTTACAGGAAATGTACAGTTAAATAGATTCACTTTGTTTTATGTATTTAATTGATAGATTTTCGCAGTTGTTAAGATGTTAAGTCGCGCTGCACTCCATAAATACTTGAGATATCAAGTATCCACTGTCACGTAATTTTTACGTGCGCACGTGCATAGTGCGTTCACAAATAAAATAAAGGCAATGTATGAAAGGCCGCACGTACAATTATGTAAGCGTAAAAGTAGAATCTCGCTTAATTTGACGTTCAATTTAAGTACTTTATGTCATACCTCTATTTGATTTACGTGATTAAAATTAACGTGCGTTAACGTGCGGAGCCAAAAACGCATCAGTGGAAATCCACCCTAACGTGTCACGGATGTGTTTATACGGGTCTTGCAGCACTTCATGTCCACAGAATAGAAATCCCATATCGAGCTTTTCCGGAACGGGTTGGTCCAAGAATTCTATAGCTTGAAAGTGTTGATTATTTTGGAACAACTGATCACTTCAGTGGTCGAAAAAAAAAAAGAATAATCTTAATGCGCAAAACTTCAAGGTTTACTGGAAAATCAGGATCGAGGATCGAGAAATCAGGGATCGAGGATTGGTTAAGAAGAACTTGAAAATAAAATAAATAAATAAATAAATCGTGGATCAGTGGTGATGTGGGTCACAGACTTTAGACAGAACATAACCTCGTTCTCTGTACTGAACACTAAATTCAAGTAAACTAATCCGAGTCTGTCTGAGTCAGTGATTGTTTTGACGAGAAAGAGAAATTTTCCTGGAAAATGAAACGCTTTATCCCGGTCATACTGTAATACAAGAAAAAACTTTAACAGTTTTTAATTTTTAAGTGTACATTTGCTTTCAGTACTCCTTATTTTTCTTGTAATTGTTGTATGCACGACCCCAACAGCAATGCTGATCTTTTTATCGTGCCGTAAACTATGGTTCTTAGCTACCCACCTACCTATCTATCCATCTGTCTATCTATCTATCTACCTATCTATCTGTCTGTCTGTCTGTCTGTCTGTCTATCTGTCTATCTGCCTATCTATCTATCTAAAATGAATGCTGTGTACAACTCTAAACAATGTACTCTGAGACTGTACGGAGACATTAAAAGTAGATACTAAGCAGCTATGGAAAATGTTATTACTTTCACGCGATATTGATATTTTATAAAACGGATAACAAATTCAGCAGGAATACGCGCGAACTGAATTAACTGTGTGTTGTATAAGGTTTTGTTAAACTTACACTTTTTTCCTGTGCTGAACATATACTGTACCGAGCCGTTTCTTGGTCCGGTACAAAGAAGCTATGTATATTTATACTGACAGAGTCATGGGCCCCTGATACCGATAAAAATCATCGTTCAATTTTTCGAGTGTAAAATCCCTGAAAGAGTACTCCTCAATGGAGCAATATCAATATGTAGAAGGTTTTCAAAGGCTTCACACCGGTTTGAGGCTAAGATGTGCGGCCTGTCTCTCCTTGCAATTTTTTCTACTTTTTGAGTATATACATTATGACATACAACACTCGTTTTGTATTCCAAACGAAAAAGTAGTATAACAGCCCCGGTTGCTTTACTCTAAGCATGCGAGACTCAACGCTTCTAAGAGCGTTCTTGTTCTCTCTTAAGTCCCCGCGAAAAACCCTATTTTACATTGGTATGCCTGTGGTACGGACGGACGGACGGTCACGTGACTATCACAATTTCTTAGATGAATGGATGACTTTCTTACCCTTGGTACTTTGCTGCTAACATCGCTAAACTGAACTGATGTGTAACAAGAATCACCATTGCGTGACATAGCATCTCATGTGAGAGTTTCAAAAACATTTACTCATTTGAACATTGTACCCTTTTAGAAAACTTTCGTAACAAGAAAAATAAGTACCATTTTTAAGTCGTAGTACCTTTTCAAATTCCACCATTATGAATAAAAATAAGCGAGGGAGCCATTCTAAGCAAGAAACAATAAGCGTTATTTTCACGCATCCCCCTCCCCCAATTCCCTGCCCCCCCCCCCCCCCCCCCCCCCCCTGCAAAAAAGTACATTTGATCTAACCGGGAATTCCAAAGATTGTTGTTCTACGGGTCATAAAATAACAAGCAGTACATTTCCCAATTCTGGTTATCAATACTAACAAAGCAAATTAAATTCAAGTTTTGTTTTTGTCTGATATTGCATTTTGAAGCCTTTCTAACTGTCCTAGTTAATAGATGTATATACATTTATATATTTTTTTGGCGTAGTGATCTACAATTAGCACATTCCCCGTCCCAGGACATTCCTATCCTGTAAAGAATGACCTTTCACACGCAAAGCAAGAAAAAAGGCGCAATAAGAAAAATTAAAGGGACATTGGCTGTCAAATTTTAAACGATTTAAGAGCGGATGTCAGTAAATATCAACCAGACGTCTACAAAAGTGAAAAATCGAAATTCCTCAAAAAAATTCACAAAGTAGCACTAGGTAAGCTATTAACATAAATGTAATTTTTACTTCGATCCGATAATTATTTTCCACGTACGGGGGGGTTATTGATTTCGCGGCTCTCGGACCGGGTTTTCCAGGCCCGAGACCATGTGTCACAAAAAAATCGGTACATAATTAAGTGGTGATTTACTCGGTTTGAGCGAAAATGTAATATTTTGGAGATTTTTCATTATTTTCAATATTTTGAACGTTTTCGTTCAATGAAAAAATGGCAAAATTCAAAGCCCAAAATCGTCGACTGGTACCTCGATTTCAGTAACGAGTCTTATACCACGTTAAAGAGCGCTATCTCTTCTTTCAAAATCTGTTTTCAAAACTATGGGCAACTTAAAAGAAAATTTTGGAGGCCGAGAAAAACAAGAAGTACTTTTCTGAAATTTGAGCTTTCCAGCCTCAGCGGGCCGATTAATTTCTAAAAACTCAGAAAAATACAATAAGAAATCAGTCTGAGCAACAGCGGTTTAACGTTACCAGCTATCAGAAACCAACACGTGTTTATCGAGTGATCTGATAAAATTTAAAGCCGTTTTCCAACAAGAAAAGCAGAGTTTAGCCATCTTCTGTCTGCTACCCAACGCACGAGTCACGTAAGGTTGTCAAAGAAAGCACAATATTAAACTTCAAACAGCATAACGTTTCTGCGTCCAGGAATTAGACTTTAGCGGACAGAACAATGCCTACGAGTGCATGTTTCATACCTTAGCATGGGTTTCCTTGATACTGGAATTTCCTGGAAATAAAAAACATCAAGGACAGCATCGGCAAGAGCATCTTCGGCTGCTCTCAAACTACGGAGATCGCGTTACTTTTCACAGATTGACCGCTTACCACCTGTTTTTGGGCTCGCAATTCGACAGAACGCTTGCCTCGTGTGACGCGCGGGACGGCTGAATATGCCTCCACCACCAACAACACGAGCTTTTTTCGGGTTTTTGTCGTTTCTTCTACAAAAAGATCTGGTAAGCAGATTCACGCAAAAACAATTTGGCCGAAAAAATGTGTTTAAAAGCTGCACCCTGGATTTGAAGCAAAAATTATTTCCTCGAAATAAGCTAAAAAATACCCAATTCACGCGGTGAAAAAATGGATTGATTATGGAAGGATTATCGAATTCTTGCCTAACCTGAGGGATTTCCCAATTTCTGGTGATGTAGGTTTTGGGGTAGGAAAAAGGCCCATAACCTGCTCCTGTCGTTGTGAATTTCCTCAAGATCAAAAATTTCAGTAAGAACCGAAAAAAACAGCTTAAAGGAGGTGCACACACCTTGAAATAGACAGGGAAAAGGGGCTTCTGATTGAGCTAAACTGTCATTGATGCACGTTGCAATTAGTTAGACCTGTTACTATTCCCCGCGCAACCACAGGAACAGGTCCAGCAATTTGGGCCATGGGCTAGGGAGTACTTTGAAACGGTCCTGTCGGGGACTTTCGGGGGTAGGGGGCAGGGCAAATCGAAAATAACTTCTCTTTGTTTTTGTGAAGTACATCATTTCTCGCACGGTTAACAAGGTGACGGCGGACTCCGTAGCTGTGGAAAGGGCCTTTTGAAACATGTCCCGGCAACATACAGGGCATCACGAAATTGACGTCAACACCTTGAATTAACTCCATGAACGGGGAGAGGCGATAAGTCCCATCTTAAAAGATGCTTGATGTCTAGACGTGAATAGTCTGTCCACAGTTATTTTTCATTTTGTATTTCGGGACCATTTGACAGCGCACAAGTGAACCAGAGCGTAGTAACGAGCCCTAACCCCACCCCATTGCCCTTGCGGTCAATAAATCATCGCGGTTTTCTCCAAAGGGAATATAGAGGGTCTTTGTTCAGTTTCAGTTTATTTTACCGACAAAAAAGAACAAAACAAAGAAAAAGACAAGTATACAGAAATACACAGAAGCAATGTGGTGAGGAAGCCCAAAAAGAAACCAAAAGGCTTAGGTCATCCCCTTTTCGTTCGTTTAGCGTCGAATAGGTTTCCTGGTTTTGGGTCGGTCGGTCGGTCGGTGGGATGAAAACAAGTCACAAGAAATCTGAGAACATGAGGCCTGAAACACCAGCATCATTGCCGTGGAGCATGAAAACAACAAGACATGGTCACCAAATGGACACAAACTTAATATGGCGGAAAATGTGATGGTCAATTTCATAAAAAAAGAGGGCCCAAAAAGGGTAAAAAGCAAAAAGGATACACCACCGAACGTTTTATGCCTGGAAATGCTGTTATAATGCTCATTTTTTTTAGATTAAAAGAATTAATTGAAGTCCAACAAAAAATGAACCTTGTCGTTTCTGTTTCTTGCTGTTTTTAAAAAATGCCAAAACACTGGGTCTGTTGGACGACACTTAACGAAGAAAAAATTAATATAGGTATTAAGCTCCCTTAAAAGGGTGTCCTGGAACATCTTACGCATGTGTGTACCGACGTTAAAATCTTAAAAGAAAGAAATGTTCTAATCCAGATAATAGTAATGTGATAAGGTTCGTCATTCTTTTCTGAGAGCTTCTCGGCTAGGTGTTTCAGAAAGCAGTTGCAGTCAGCTCCCATTCCACCGTTGGTTCCAAAAACTAGGGGAGTGAAAGATCCCATTTCAACGTCCAGTACCCTCTGTTGGTACTTCCTCCTTTTCTCCTCCTCCTAAAGATTATTTTTTAAAATTATTTTTTCTTTCTCCTCCTAAAGATTATTTTGTTATATATACTTGGAGGTAACGTGACATCTAAGAATAGCTAAAATAAAACTTTTTCTCACTTATAGTCTTGGGCGAGAAATGCAAAATGTATAACATTGATCAGAGGGTACCAATAGCACTGCATGTCACCAGCGAATGTTGACTTCCCGTTGATATAAAAAAAGTTTATAACCTTGTACACTCATACAAGTTTTTCTTTGTGAGTGATTTAAAATAATATGATGCAGGTCTCTAGTTAATTTAAATTTCTGTTTAGTGTTCCTGTTGCATTCTCTAAGAGTGCAATACTAAACACATAGTTTTTTACATTCTTTTTAACAATCTAAGAAAACGATCGATTTTCTTTTCAAAACAGTCTGCAAAGCAGCATAAAAAAAATTAAGTGGGTTTTAATTTAATCTAATTTATCGGTTCAGCATTAAAATAAGGGAGAAAAATATATTATTTCAGGTTAATGAATCGAATAGATCAGAGTCAGAAAGTTCGGCTTAAAAGCTCTTATATAAATAAACACATCTAAGGGTCCTGTAGTTACCAGAAGGACTCTTTGATAAGAAAAACAAAACAAAACAACAAAAAACATACCTAGCTTTAGTTGTTGAACGGCCACGTTGATTGTGGCCTTCTTTGTCCCCATTGTGTTCGTTGCAATGCACTCGTACAAACCGCTGTCAGCAGGAATCAAATTCTTAATGATTAGTGTCCCTTGGTTTACTTCAGTCCTTCCAGCTGGCAAAGGCATTCTCAGTCTACTCCAGTTGATGACGGGACGAGGGAAACCTTCAGCTTGACAAACTACTTGAAAGTTAGTACGCTCTACTGGTGTAGCGAGTGATGGTGGAACGTTTGTGAAAATTGGAAGACCTGACAGAAAATAAACAAGCGATTTATGACAACGAAAATCTGAATAGAAAAGCACTGCGAGCTTTGGGACGAATCGAAGGAGCATCAATTCAAAAAGGTGGTGCTAATTTCATAAGTTGTTATATTTTAATAAATCTTAGCGGCGTATTGTTTGTAGGAGTTGACAGCGAGACAAAAAGGTAAACAAACAAACAAAAGCAACACACACACAAAACAAAAGACTGAATTAAAGCAACAAGAAAAAAGGTACTTTGAGTGTGATATACAATGTATAAACCTCGCCCTTTACAGGCGTCAATTATTATGTCTAAGAAGCTCTTACCTCTAATAGACAAGTTACCAGTGGCCCCAGACTGACCAAGAATGTTCTTTGCATGACATGTGTATTGCCCAGCATCGCTGTAGTTCAGATTCTTAACAATCAACTCTCCACTTTAACCAAATACTTTGCACCTGACAGAAGCTTTCTGCCTTTGAATCGCCATTCGACAGCAGGAGGAGGATTTCCTCCAACCATGCAATAAAAAGTCGTATTTCCTCCTCATCCCTTGTCTGTTCTTCCGGTGACAACATTACTTGTGGTGCAGATATCGATTTCCCAGGCCTTCCAGGCGGTCCCGGCATGCCTTTTCCCCCAGGCTCTCCCTTGTCTCCCTTTTCTCCTCTCGGTCCCGCAGGACCCGTCATTCCTGTTTTTCCGGATTTTCCAGGTGGTCCCATGGAACCTTGAGGCCCTTTCTTTCCCTTTTGTCCCCTCCTGCCACGTGGCCCCTTTGCCCTGTTGGACCAGGAAATCCGGGGGGACCTGCGGGACATATCTTCTCACTTGACTTACAGTACTGGCGTGGCATAAGTTGCTCAAGCTGTTTTATGATTTCTTTTCTTACGTCATGTACTGTGATACTATTTGAAGTGTCGTTTAATACTTGCCTTCGGTTTCTTGGTCGGATGGTTGTAGCAAATACCATTTTTGACAACGGTACGGCTGCAGTAATAATGTTGCGATAGAAATTATTAAAATTAATGTAACAAGTTTTTCGTATTATGGGATTCCGTCGTTATACCAAGGGGTTGGTGCTAAATTAGGCCAGTTCAGCAAAGACAGGGTGGTTAATGACCGTTTCTTTTGTTTTCCCTATTATCTTTATTTCCGCCGAGTCTTCATTTTATATAAACGTTTCTATAGATTGCATTATTCATCGGAGGGAGACACCAGCACCAGTCCCTTAGTCCGCCGAGCGACTATCGATCCCGCTTTTCCTTTTCTCCTGTTTCTTTAATGGAATATCCTTGTGAATTTTAGTGCTTTATAATGCTACCTCTCTTACTGGGCATGCTGTTTTTGTTTGCATGTACGTTTGGATTTGTTGGTCTAGCTAGAAAACAACGATTTGTAACTTCATCCTACAGTTTTTTCTAAGTTATTATTAGTTCCTTTCATTTGATGGTATCACGCATTTAATGACCTTTCGCCTTGTCATCAGTCCAAGTTCGTGTCTTGTAATATAATCCAAAGGGTTTGCTTCTGTTAAAGTAAACTTAATTTCCTGTCAGACCTTACCTGCATGATAGGCTTTTGAAAGCGAAGAAGAAGGGGAAAATTTAATCCCCGAGAAAAAAAGAAGCAAAGAAATTTCTAAACAAAGGGTCTAAGAAAACCAATATCGTATACAGTGTTTTTTTTTTTTTTTTTTTTTTTTGCAAATATGAGTAGCCTTCTGCTAAAATAATAAGAACCAAAAAAAAAAAACAATGCAATAATCATTCAACTTAGCTACCTATAAGTAACACTGATTTACTTAATACTTGCTTATTTCATTCAAGACACAAGGCCTCAGCATTTTACCTGAGGTACAGGCGATCCCTCCTGAAAAATGTGTCCGCATCTTCTTGTAAAGATCTTTTGGAGTAGCATTTGTCGACGAACGAGTCATCCTATTGAACAAGCAGGGCAAGTCATCAATACGAGATTGCAGTGCGATCAGTTGTTCGTTGGTTGTTTCATTCTTCACCCAGAGACACGCGCAAACGAAAACTAATGTCACAGAAAGGAAAGATGGCCTAATTGACGGAACAAACTCAAGGAGTCGATGAGATTTTGGTGAGTTTAAAGTCTTCATTTTGTCAGCTTCACAATCGTTTCCTTTTACAGGGCTTCACACGGAAGATTGTGGGAAAGTTGCCAGTAAAACTTGATCCTTTAAAATTTGGCCAAGGAAAACATGAATATTCTTTTACCTATAATTGACGTTAAAGCTTTCCTCCTGGCTGTTGACCCAGCTAACGTCACGAACACTTAGTGTAAGGGAAATACCACTTATGGTTTAAAATTCATCAACATGAAGGACCGTCGATCGCTTCCCAACAAAACCAATTTACCATTATGCCACGGAACTTATAAGCTCTTTGATGGCATGGAACTTATTTGGATTTTGCGCGTATTTCAGGGTGTTGCTGAGACTGAGCATCAGGCACTTCAGGGGGGTGCAGGGGGGGGGGGGAGGGAAGAGAGAAGCGAAGGGTAAAATGTCCCTCCCCTAACCCTTAAGCAAGGCTTACTTTATCACTTTCAGTTCAGCATTGCATAACAGAAAGACCAGTGAGCCGTTTCTCGAATTAAATCCCGAAATCAAATATTAATCAGTCAGAACCTAAGAATAAAAGCTTAAGTTCAGTCAAAAACCGGTCCATTTTGTTTGTCATAATTAACTGAAAGTTTTTTTTTTTTTCGAATTCTTCAATTTTTAACTAATATCCCCTAAGGTTTTTAAACTCGTCCCAAAGTAAATTAAAGTCGTTGGTTATGCAAAATTTCGAGGGGTAAACGAGGCGGTATTAAGGGCAATGAGAAAATGGTGGAAAGCTCTAGCCTGCGTTTCCGTGCGGTAACGATGAACGAGAGTCTAAAATGGCGCCAATAAAAGAGCTGGGAGGGGGTGGGGAAGAAAGGAAGGAAACGGTTACAGACAAACCCCGGGGTTTTGAAAACCGCCCACTTGGCCTGTCATGCCTGAGTTTGCGATTATTTCCTCTTGATGTACTTTTTCTGGGCAGATCTGGCCTTTTTTCTTTAGTGAAAATGTTCTGATTTTCTTCACCTCAACCACGCCTAAATAATAGTCGTGCTGTCAGTTAAATTCCTAACTGGATCTCCATCTACCCTTTTGCAATAATGGTAGCAAAACCTTTTATCTTCTTTCTCGTTTATAGGTTCCACAAGATCCGTCAGTATTACGAAAAAATATCTATTTCTGTCCAAGTTGCAACTCATACTTGCCGTCAACAGAATTCCAACTTTCATCCCATTCTCGGTGAGTCTGGCTTAAAATTAATTTTATCCGCCGGCTATTGTAATTTTTTCAACCATTAAATGTTAACCGCTGATAAAGAGTTATCGTCCGCGAAATTGAAACTAAATGTCTTCAAATCTGATTATTTATCTACTGAGTTTATTGTTTATTTGTTTCGATTTTGAAAATGTTTTATGTAATATATACTTTTTTTCACATTCTTCACCCTTGAAATCAGAGATTTAAAGTCACGTTTAGGCCAAACGGCAAAAGCACTTGGCCAAGTTTCCCCCTTTAATACTTTTCATCGTATCCAAACAAAACACCTTTTAAGTCCCCAGTCGCGACTGACAAGCGGCGCGAACGACTTCGTAATTGTTAAAAGCTATTCAAAGAGAAACGTCTGCACGCAGGGTAGCTCATCAGTTCAGGTCAGTGCCGAGCTAATTCTAAGCTCTCTTTTGACAACAGCCTTTGCTTGCACACCTGACGTAGCACCATCGCTCAATATCAGTACTTTTTCTAACAATTTAACTATTAACCAATTTTATTTGTTTTTACACATATAACACTCTTGTATACACACATCCTCCCTCCCCACCTTACCCACTATTGTAGTGGAGACTTGGAAACCCTTTCATTAGGGATTCCATACCACACCTGTAATGGCCACAAAGGTTGCTAGAGGAACTACTGTTTTTTGGTTTTTTTTTTACAAAACAACAAAGGAATTGACTTAGTTTGCCCTTTTGATACTTTTCATCATATCCACACAAAACACCTTTTAAGTCCCCAGTCGCGACTGACAAGCGGCGCGAACGACTTCGTAAATGTTAAAAGCTATTCAAGAGAGAAACTTCTGCACGTAGGGTAGTCCATCAGTTCAGGTCAGTGCCAAGCTAATTCTAAGCTCTCTTGTGACAGCAGTCTTAGCTTGCACACCTGACGTAGCACCATTATTAGACTTTTTCCCAATGTCGTTGCGACCCCTACTTTTAAACACGTTTTTATTTTTCTGGAGTTGATTCATGAATTTAAGAGAATTTACATAGGTTGACCTTTGTTTCTTCTTTGGCTACACAGGGTTGTTGGAAGATGCAGAAAGTGTATGAAACTCGACAACGATGCCAGATTACGGCATGACTTCTCGCAGTACAGAGCAATGTTGAAAGACCTGAGGCGTTCAGAGGAGAGCTTTGAAGATGGTTCTAAAATTGCCTACCTACTCCAGGTTGGTAAACGTGCAGATTCAGTAATCTGCAAGATGTTTCGGTATAAGAGAGACCGAGACAACTAAGCTTATCTGCATTTTCAAGTCCTTCGCAGTGAAAACAGATCACTTCGTCACTGTAAGCCTCACCTTTTAGCCTGGCTAGTAAATGTTGAATTGGAAGCTTCTGTAGTCGGTTTGAATCATAATTTCACCCCAGTAAGAGCATGTTGGCTAAGGCGGCCAGTTACCAGTAACCATCAATGGAGCGAATTTTACCTTCCTAAACGGTCGTTGCCATTTTTTTTAAAAGACACTCAGTGCCTGAATTTTTTCCCGGGGAAGCGGGGGGAGGGGACTGCCATATATGGGCTATATAGGTATGTGACGCTTTGAAGGGTTTGGTTTTCAAGCACTTTACTCTGGGGTAGGGTATATAAATCAGAGAGTTTAGGTCTAGTTTAGGTATCATTTTCCAGGAAACTGATCAGTTGGTTGACGATTTTAATTTATACTAGGGAAACTGTACCGGGAATTACCACTCAAAAACATGAAAAAATCAAATCTGATTTGTTTTGGCTGGACTGTGTCTGTGACCTCAGTAGTTTCTGGAAAACAGCTACTCTGGGATAGGGGGGGGGGGGAGATTTTGGGAGTTTAGTCTAGTATAGGGTAGCAAAATTCACTAGAGCGAGCTCTGGTATGGGCTAAGGGTTCCAGGGTCCCAGCGGCACATCCCCACCCAAAAGTTCCTAAAGTACACCCCCCCCCCCCCCCCCTCCCCCGAGAATTTTACACAGGCTGGCGCGGTTTGTCGCTTTGAGAACGAGAACTCTGCTCCTTGGTTAAACGCAGCAAAAGTCATAAAAATTTTTAAAATTACATGAGAACAAAGCCGACGTGGCCTCCTTACAAAACAACTTAACACGGCAACCGGGGCCATTCCGGATCATGTAATCAGGCTCTAGGAAAATTTTTGTCCTGCTTTTCATAACTGTCTTTCTAATTTACACATAGGGTCATAAAGCAGCTGCTCGGAATAACACTTCTCTACACATCCTGGTGGCTCTAGCTTTTTCTCTAACATTTTACGCTACTCTGCTTTAAAATTTCGTTTTTTTTTTTTTTGTAGACGTTTGCTTCATACTAACTTAATCCAGAGAATTTTTAACCATGACGAAATAGGCATCAACTGTCATGTGCAAACTGAAAGATCTTTGACTAAATCTTTTCCTCTTTTTCAGGAACCTGATTTACGCTATCTTGTGGAAAACATTTGGAATAGTCAGAGCGTGCTCAGCGCTCACGAAGACCTGTTTGACCCGATTCTTGTACGGTGGAATAAGTATGAAGAGTGGTCACCGTGGAACTGTATTTTGCTCTCAAAGGAGGAGGCATCTGCTCACGCCAAACTGGAAAACGTTACTGAGGTACACCTGCTTTTCTTTGTTTGTCTTTGTTGTTTTAAACCCATGGCCAATAGATGGGTGTGGGGAAGGTGCCTGAGTAAACTGAAGAACCACAAGCGAGCGTGAAGGTAACCATGAAAACCCTGTGAGCGGCACCCACCAGGCACAGAAACACTGAGAACCTCAGTAGAAATTTTTTAGATACTCACCAAGACCCACCTGGATACTGTTGCAATAATTATAGTTGGAGTAACAAAACACCCCTGCCTCCAAAGAGGATCCTAAATGTTAACTTATCTTATTTGCCCAAGTATAAAGATTTTTTTAATTATAGATTTTTTATAGAAACTAAGAACTTCTTTTAAATTTTGGGCTTCACAGTTTCTGTATAGAGGGGGCCTAACTGGCAAATTTTAGCCTAACCGGTTTTTTAAAAAACTGGTTCTTTAAGTCGCGGGCTTTTACTGTTCTTCAAAAGTAGGTGCATGATCGTCCGTGCATGATCGATCCTTGTAAATGAGGATTATTAACCGATGTTTGCTTTCTCGTTTGGTTCCTGCATGTTGAGATAACTACCCCCTTACTTCACAAAGTCGTGGAATACGGAACAATTATTGCAAGCAATGGTTTTACCAATGCGAGCAAGCTCTTGTTGGGTGGGGGTAAAGGAAACGCCCTCCATTTTCAGCCCACCCCCACCCCCGATTATCCTTCGATTATCCTCAGTCTCATTTTGTAATTCTTTCCATCAGGCATACGGGCGGATGTTTATCGGGAAGATTCTACACAAGCACGTACTGGCTCGTAACTACTTTTCACGCCTGCCCGGCATGGCGGAGCACATGAAGCAGAAAATTTCTGGACAAACTCGAGGATTGGCTGCTAATAACGGGGCGAGAGCGGCAGAACTTAGGGCGTAATCTTCGCTGTTGAAATACAGTTTATAAAATCTTCCTGACCAAGTGACAAATCATTCTGATGCGTATTTTGTTTTATTTGTTTCTTTAAAGATGTACATATATAGGTATTATTTCTTCAACAGTATTAGAAAAAAAATTTGTCTTGTTCATTATTGTAAATATAACAATGACACTGAAACAATAGCCCTTTCTTCCATCTGCGTCGTTAAAAACTGATCTCGAACGAAAGACATGGCTTGTAAAATTGAAACAAACAACAACAACAACAACAACAATTAAATCTAAGCAAAATCTACTATTCTTCAAAGCTTAAAGATAATTTTCGCTCTTCAAAGTATACTTCACTAGTATGCGCTTTGTAGACTGTTTACAGAGGGAAAAAGTCGTTACGCAAAGTTCCCATGGGAATGTTCTCGTGAATTTTAGTGCTTCATTGCTACCTCTTTTACTGAGCATGCTGTTTTTTTTTTTGGTTTTTTTTGCATGTTAAATTTGGACTTGTTGGTCTAAAAAACAAGGCTTTGAAACTTCACCCTACAGTTTATCCTGTTAGTTTCTTTCAGTTGTTTGTATCCCGCATTTATTGCATGACCTATTGTCTTTATCCAAATTCCTGTCTTGTAATATAACCTAAAAGGTTTCCTTCAGTTAAGGTAAAACCGCATTTCCTTTTTGACCTTATTTACCTAAATAGCAGGCTTCTGAAAGGGAAGAAGAAAGGGGGAAATTTAATCGCCGAGAAAAGAAGAAGCAAAGGGGGTGCTAAGAAATCCAATTTTCTAGTGGATCACAATTTCTAAACAAAGATTATAAGAAAACCAATATCATGTACAGTGTGCGTTTTGCAAATATGAGAGGCCTTCTGCTAAAAATTAAGAGCAAACTTAAGCACTAAAACAATGAAATCATTCAACTTAGCTGTCTATAAGTAACATTTCATTAATACTTAATTACTTATTTCATTCAAGACACAAGACCTTAGCATTTTACCTGAGGTATGGGCGATCCCTCCTGAAAAACGTGTCCGCATCTTATTGTAAAGATCCTTTATCGTAGCTTTTGCTGACGAACGAGTCATCCTCTCAAACGAGACCCTCTTGACCATGTTAACACAGGGCATCAAGTAATCAATACGAGATTCCAGCGTCAACAGTCGCTCGTTTGTTGTTTCATTCTTCACCCAGAGACACCCGCAAACGAAAACTAACATCACAGAAAGGAATGATGGCTTAATTGACGGAAGAAAATTAAGGAGACGGTGAGATTTTGCGGAGTTTAAAGATTTCATTTCTGCAGCTCACTTTTACAAGGCTTCACTCGAAGACTGAAGATTGTGGGAAAGTTGCCAGTAAAACTTGATCCTTTAATATTTGGCCATGGAAAACATGAATATTCGTTTACCTCTAATTGACGTTAACGCTTTCCTCCTGGCTGTTGACCCAGCTGCGAGCTCACCTCTTCAAGTTACATTAACGTGACGAACACTTTAAGTGTAAGGGAATACCGCTTATGGTTTAAAATTCATCAAAATGAAGGACCGTCGATCACTTTCCAACAAAAACAAACTACGATTATGCCACGGAACTTATAAGCTCTTTGATGGCATGGAACTTATTTGGATTTTGCGCGTATTTCAGGGCGTTGCTGAGACTGAGCATCAGACACTTCAGAACCTAAGAATAAAAGCTTAAGTTCAGTCAAAAACCGGCCCATTTTGTTTGTTATAATTAAACTGAAAGTTCTTTTTTTTTTTCAAATTCTTCAATTTTTAACTAATATCCCCTAAGGTTTTTAAACTCGTCCCAAAGTAAATTAAAGTCATTGGTTATGCAAAATTTCGAGGGGTAAACGAGGCGTTATTAAGAGCAATGAGAAAATGGTGGAAAGCTCAAATTATGTTATCTTCAGAACTGTTGATAACCTTCAAGCAGAGTCGCTTCGATCTTCCCTAGATAAGCGACTTCTCTTTGAAAGATCGAAACGACTGTGCTAGCAGGGTAAACTATTGATTCCTCAATTTTCAATGTGGCCAGTCGGTTTTGGAGTTTGGGCAAGTGGTAAACAAAATTCAGGACTGGTAATTTCGTTGTGGATTCGCGTTTTAAAAGCACAGATCAGTTTAATATATTGCGAAAAGACCTCGAAAGCCTAAAACCGTTACCAAAGAACTCCCGTTTGATCATTTCGACCAGAAACATTTCAGAAATTCGGTTACTTTCGTCGCTATTTTTCCTTCGTCGTTCCCATGACACCCTGCGCGCCTCAACCTACCGGAAAGTTCTCTTAGCCGACAAACAAACATAAATAGCGACTGAGTACGAGTCTAAGGACCAATTATAACCAGCCAGTCATGGTATGTACCATTTCCTTTTGGTAAATGGAATTTAATAACGTCATTATAAAAGTAAAGAATGATGATCGCAGGAAATTTTCTAATTTAAGCAATTGGAAAGAAGAAGCCTGAAAAAAAAAATCGGGGCTTCAACGGGATTCGAACCCATGACCTCCGCGTTGCCGGTGCGTTGCTCTACCAACTGAGCTATGAAGCCACACATTGGGAGCGAGGTCAATTTATCGAGTTCATGTCTCCCGTGAGGAGTGAAATGATGTGAAGTATATGAAATAATTCATATTTGAACTGCGTTGAAGCCCTGATTTTTTTCAGGCTTCTTCTTTCCAATTGCTTAAATTGGAAAATTTACTGCGATGATCATTCTTTACTTTCATCTACAACCGCAGTTCAAATATGAATTATTTCATATACTTCACATCATTTCACTCCTCACGGGAGACATGAACTCGATAAATTGACCTCGCTTCCAATGTGTGGCTTCATAGCTCAGTTGGTAAAGCAACACACCGGCAACGCGGAGGTCATGGGTTCGAATACCGTTGAATCCCTGATTTTTTTTTTTTTTTTTTTTTTTCAGGCTTCTTCTTTCCAATTGCTTAAATTGGAAAATTTACTGCGATGATCATTCTTTACTTTCATCTACAACCGCAGTTCAAATATGAATTATTTCATATACTTCACAATGTCATTATAGTTTTGACGTAAAGATGCCCTGGTTGTTGACCCAGGCCTCTCTCTTACCACTTCATGTAACACGTGCTCGGGGTTTCAGCACAGCATGTGATGTCTAATATTGAAGATATCGTCACATTTCAGTGCAGGTGTCAGGGAATGAACAATATTTTGTACCCTCAGGCTTCTCCAAAAAGTTTAAGTTTTATTACTTAATATAATCTCACATTGTATAACATAAGTTATGCAGCATCCTTAACCTTCTTGTCCGATCAAAGCGGGAAAACGCTCATTGTCAGGGGCGTAGCTAGCCATTTTTTACTTTTAAGCCTGAGCTTTAGAAGGAGGTGACGGGATGAGGACATAGAAGCCAGCAAAATTAACACTGACCGATAAACAGCCACAGCCGTTCCTTTTACCAAACAAACAAACAAACAAACAAATGTTGCCTTTTAATGAGTAATAAGCGGTGAGTTATTAAAAGACGGGCTCTTTCAGTTGAAAAGTATACTGTCATGGTCAGCAGCATCATTTTTTACTTATTTATAAAGAACTCTACTTCACACATGTATTATCTCTCAAGGTCTATAGGGACGTGATCAGCATCTCTTCGTTTTACGGGTCTTGCGTGTTTTTTCTCTACGGATAAGGATCAGCCGTTCTGTTGGCATCGGAGTCCCCACGTATATATTGTTTCAGTTTCAGTTTTAATTATTGTTTTGCCATAATTAAGGATGTACAAAAAAACAGAAAATCGAAATATTTAAGTAATGATCCAGGTGAGGTGGAAAGCAGTTTCTTTTGTTATGCGGCAACGGTGCTTTCCCCACATAGGAATGCTCTCATTTTTACACAGAGAATGCATAAACCTACATAAAGGCCGTTTACGCAATAAAATGCATTAACACTCTACTTTGAAAGGATGTTTTTTTTTGTTTTAAAAGATTTTGACCAATCACAAGAGTTGAAAACAATAGCCAAGAAAAGTTTACAATTTTACATTTTCCCCATATAGGATTTCTTTGTTATTCAAACTGAGACCAGATTTTGTTATATGGAAGATGGTTGGAAAGTAAGGATGAATATATGTACTGCTTTATGAAGTTTTCTTAACTTTTACTGTTTAAGCCAATCAGAAGTATAGTACAGACAATAGCAAAGTTAGCACCTTTTTGCATTCCAACATGTTCATAGCCGTTGTTGCTTTCCTTCTTATTTGGACCGTTACTTAAAGAAAACTAATGGCGAGGAAGCCCAAGGGAAGCCACCAGGCTTATAAGGAATGGGCTCCCTCAGTTAAATTATCGCATTAATCATAGCTAGGCTAATAAAGGGAAAGAAAATAAAACTGAGAAAAAAAAAATGAAAATGAAAAGCAGAGGTAAAGAAAAAAAAAAGATGTATATTTATGATAAGAGGAATGCTTTTAGCTTAGAGCAAAGGGAAGCGGTACTTGCTGTGTTTCTGCATTGTGGTAAATGAAAAAGCTCCGAGCTTCTAGTGCCATAAGAATGCGCCTGGCGTGTCACTAAAAACATATTATTGAAGCTATCAGGTAGTAAGCCGGATTTGTATTGATACATAATTTTTCCTATTTGAAGTTTGTAGATACTCTCAAGATTGAGAATTCCTAAATTTTAATAAAGGGTCAGTGTGTCGCATCGAAAGTACTCCTCGACATTATTCTTACAAACCGTTTTTGAATTGTAATTAATCTTCTGAGGTTTAATGGGTAGGTCGATGCTTAGACGCTCGCGCAGTAGAATAAGTATGGGTAGATAAAGCTATAATAAAGTGTTGGTAAGGAGGAATTGTTCATCAGTCAATTGAAACTCTGCCCTTCCCCTCCCCGACACCTGGAACTTAGCGCAGGGGAATTTAACATTAGCTTGGTGTTAAAGTACCGCTAATTTCCCCGCTTCCCGGGCCAAGTAGTTTGTTTAAAACCTTGTATAGCGTGGTATTAGTCGTTCGATGTTTATCATGATCGTGTCTATTTTCTAAATGTAGAAATTGAATCATTAATTTCTATTTCAATTGTTTCTAATTATTATTTTCTCAAGTATTTATGACTCTCGTCATTTTACCTCTTCCCCAGGCGGTTCTTGGAAAAGGTAGCATTGCAGTTTGAGATCAAAACACCGCCGACCAAGGGATCTTTAGCGAAAAAGTTCGCCTTTTTTTTTATTCTTTCCAATTTTCTGAACGTAAGAGTAATGGGAGAGGAATAGGGAAATTGGGAGATAGTTTTCAGTAGTCGTTTACAAATGAAGTGAGCAAATCGGATTACTTTGTGAAAAAAAATGTGAGGCAGTGCTCAACCAATGCAGGCCGAGTGTTCTATACACTTTTTTGATGGCAAAATCTTAAACAACGCGATGGATAATACTCATCAAGAGAAACTAGTCAGGAAGTGATTGTCTCTGTTCCAGGTTTAGCCAACGTGCAGCCACACCCTTCCCGGAGGGTGCAGCTAGACTTTGGCTATTTCAGGCTCTCAGATAGTAGTACATATGTAAGGCGCGCGAAATTTAAAGCCCGTGATCTGGGAAAAGGGGGCGGTGGCGAGAGAAAGGAAAATCAGTTCTACGGCGAATAAGAGAACAACAAGGGGGCGCCGTTTCTCGAAATTCTTCAAAGTCCCGACCGCTTTGATTTATTGAAACAAAAATCTTAAGAATATAAGCGCGGATCCAGGAAATAATAATCATTTTTTTCTCGCTTTTCGTGGATTTGGAGAAGCGAGCTTAGTAATTTGTCCAATTTTTGGCTTTCGCCAGACGCAAATTTAGGGCATTCGGCAGTTTGACAGTTGAGCGCTCCGAAATCTGTATTTTGAAATATTTCCCAAAACGAAAGTCGTTTCATTTACTTATGAACTAAGATGATTTACTGGGCAAAGTTTGAGGGCAAACTATTTTTCGACCCCGAATGCACCGGACCGCTTTTACAGACACTGCCTCTTAATACGGCTACCCCGTTAATACGGCCAAATTTGTTGGCCCTTTGGTGACCGTATTAACGGGGTCCCACTGTAGTACAAAGGAAATGATTTATTGGCTATATCTTCGGCATAGACGATGGCGCTGAATCAAAATCTGGTACACATAAAAAAACTCATCATTTTAACATTTCAGAGCATAATATTGTGTTGTTGTTGATATAGCTTATGATTCATTACACAGCCTCCTTAACCTTTTCGTTCGATCAAAGAGGGAACGCTCATTGTCTATATAGCGTAAATTGGAAACAAACTAAATTTAACAAAAAAACAGCGAAACGTAAAGTGTTTGTAGGTGCCGTGCCTTTTATTTAAATGCAGTGCATATTAAAAACGTTAGGTAGAGGAGAGATCACTGGTGTTCTAGGGGACGTAAGGGAAGAGAGCAGCGAAAAGGTAAAATGCCCTTCCCCCAGCCCTGAACCCAGCTAAAGCCTGGTTTTCACTAGCGCATAAGCATAAGCATAAGGACACACGCACGCGCAGAACGGCACATTTGAGTCAATTCTCGATACCAGCTCCCCTTAACCCGATTATAAAAGGGATGTGGGACGAAGGGCCCGCCATATTGCTTTTCATATGTTCGCATGAGGTCTGGGTCAAAGTAAACTATGATTGGTTCACGGCCTGTGCTTATGCTTGTACTTATGTCGACCCAGTTTTCATTAGTCAAAGCTACGACATAAGCATAAGCACAACCACAAGAAGAACGAACTTGTCCGTTTTTCTTGTGGTTATGCTTATGCTTATGTCGACCCAGTTTTCACTTGCTTATACATGAGCTTGTGCTTATGCTTATGCTTACGCGCTAGTGAAAACCGGGCTTAAGAAAGGCCTGATACGCCAGGCTAATAAAACGACAGTTCTATGGCGAATAACAAACAGATCAGGCCTCATGATGCCGGTTGTTTACCATTTTCATTGGCCAACTTGGACGCTTCAGGGTTTAGGCCTTGCAAGCATGCATATTCGCCTTTAAAAACTGCAAAATTCAGTTCTATTTCAAGGGCAGACAAACGGTCTGAAAGCATGAAACTACTACTAGCAAAACTCGGTAACAGATATTTCTGTTGGTTTCCGTCCGCCATGTTAAATTCCTAACTGGATCTCCATCTACCCTTTTGTAATAATGGTAGCGAAACCTTTTACCTTCTTTCTCGTTTATAGGTTCCACAAGATCCGTCAGTATTACGAAAAAATATCTACTTCTGTCCAAGTTGCAACTCATACTTGCCGTCAACAGAATTCCAACTTTCATCCAATTCTCGGTGAGTCTGGCTTAAAATTAATTTTATCCGCCGGCTATTGTAATTTTTTCAACCATTAAATGTTAACCGCTGATAAAGAGTTATCGTCCGCGAAATTGAAACTAAATGTCTTCAAATCTGATTATTTATCTACTGAGTTTATTGTTTGTTTGTTTCGATTTTGATAATTATTTTATTTAATATATACTTTTTTTTCACATTCTTCACTCTTGAAGTCAGAGATTTAAAGTCACGTTTAGGCCAAACGGCAAAAGCACTTGGCCAAGTTTCCCCTTTTAATACTTTTCATCGTATCCAAACAAAACACCTTTTAAGTCCCCAGTCGCGACTGACAAGCGGCGCGAACGACTTCGTAAATGTTAAAAGCTATTCAAGAGAGAAACTTCTGCACGTAGGGTAGCCCATCAGTTCAGGTCAGTGCCGAGCTAATTCTAAGCTCTCTTGTGACAACAGCCTTTGCTTGCACACCTGACGTAGCACCATCGCTCAATATCAGTACTTTTTCTAACAATTTAACTATTAACCAATTTTATTTGTTTTTATACATACAACACTCTTGTATACACACATCATCCCTCCCCACCTTACCCACTATTGTAGTGGAGACTTGGAAACCCTTTCATTAGGGATTCCATACCACACCTGTAATGGCCACAAAGGTTGCTGGAGGAACTTCTGTTTTCTGTTTTGTTTTGTTTTTTTTTGTTTTTTTGTTTTTTTTTTACAAAAACAACAAAGGAATTGACTTAGTTTGCCCTTTTGATACTTTTCATCATATCCACACAAAACACCTTTTAAGTCCCCAGTCGCGACTGACAAGCGGCGCGAACGACTTCGTAAATGTTAAAAGCTATTCAAGAGAGAAACTTCTGCACGTAGGGTAGCCCATCAGTTCAGGTCAGTGCCGAGCTAATTCTAAGCTCTCTTGTGACACCAGTCTTAGCTTGCACACCTGACGTAGCACCATTGTTAGACTTTTTCCCAATGTTGTTGCGACCCTTAGTTTTAAACACGTTTTTATTTTTCTGGAGTTGATTCATGAATTTAAGAGAATTTACGTAGCGTGACCTTTGTTTCTTCTTTGGCTACACAGAGTTGTTGGAAGATGCAGAAAGTAGGGAACTTAAGAACCACGACGACGGCTTTGTCGACGACGACCGGAAGTGAGTTACAGTGTACTGCGCAAGCGCGATTAGTAAATTTCGTCGTCGTGGTGTCGTCGACGACGCCAAACATAGTAGAATCACATCGCCCTGCAATCCACAAGCTTCGGCAGGTATAAAATCCACTGTTCTAAGCGATTTTTGAAGTCCTTTGCATTTCTTTATTCTCGTAATCCAGGTATCGTTCTATTTTTCTCCTAACAAGCAATGTTGATTGAAAATTCGACTAATGAATTGTTTTTACTTCGAAGAATGACAACAGCTGTTTAGGCCGAGCGAGCGAACTCGTAAGTGATAAATTTATTTGTAAGTTTAGGTAAGGCAAATCAAATGTGTTTAATATAGAGGAAATAAACTTTATATGGAAAACAGCTATCACATCAGCATGTCTCTTTTTCCAAATCTAAACTCTGACAGATACTCGGACTCGGTCATCTCATTCAGTTGAAAGCTGAAAAATCTTCGTGCGGAAAGCAGGTTTTTCCACTCGAAAAGGTCAGACAACACAAAAAATTCTTCATCGTCAATGAAATTAGACGTACGGCTTAACAAATAAGATCCTGCGTTGTTTTAAAGGACGCCAATGCGGAAAAGTTTGTTGCGAACTTAGCGAACCGACATTACAGTTTTACATTTGTGTTTACATTCAGTGTAGTCGTCGTCGACCTACCGACCGACTGCATCTTAAGTTTCCTTTTTCCCGCCGAAACTGACGTTCTCGTTCCAGTCTTTTCCCAGTCAACAGACGTCGTCGTCGTGAACTTCGTCGTGGTTCTTAAGTTCCCTAGTGTATGAAACTCGACAACGATGCCAGATTACGGCATGACTTCTCGCAGTACAGAGCAATGTTGAAAGACCTGAGGCGTTCAGAGGAGAGCTTTGAAGATGGTTCTAAAATTGCCTACCTACTCCAGGTTGGTAAACGTGCAGATTCAGTAATCTGCAAGATGTTTCGGTATAAGAGAGATCGAGACAACTAAGCTTATCTGCATTTTCAAGTCCTTCGCAGTGAAAACAAATCACTTCGTCACTGTAAGCCTTACCTTTTAGCCTGGGTAGTAAGTGTTGAATTGGAAGCTTATGTAGTCGGTTTGGATCATAATTTCACCCCAGTAAGAGCATGTTGGGTAAGGCGGCCAGTTACCAGTAACCATCAATGGAGCAAATTCTACCTTCCTAAACGGTCGTTGCCATTTTTTTAAAAGACACTCAGTGCCTGAATTTTTTCGCGGGGGGAGGGTACCGCCATATATTGGCTATATAGGTATGTGCCGCTTTGAAGGGTATGGTTTTCAAGCAGTTTACGCTGGGGTAGGGTATATAAATCAGAGAGTTTAGGTCTAGTTTAGGTATCATTTTTCAGGAAACTGATCACTTGGTTGACGATTTTAATCTATACTAGGGAAACTGTACCGGGAATTACCACTCAAAAACATGAAAAAATAAAATCTGATTTGTTTTGGCTGGACTGTGTCTGTGACCTCAGTAGTTTCTGGAAAACAGCTACTCTGGGATAGGGGCGGGGGGGGGGGATTTTGGGAGCTTAGTCTAGTGTAGGGTAGCAAAATTCACTTGAGCGAGCTCTGGTATGGGCTAACGGTTCCAGGGTCCCAGCGGCACATCCCCAACCAAAAGTTCCTAAAGTACACCCCCCCTCCCCCGAGAATTTTACACAGGCTGGCGCGGTTTGCCGCTTTGAGAACGAGAACTCTGCTCCTTGGTTAAACGCAGCAAAAGTCATAAAAAATTTTAAGATTACATGAGAACAAAGCCGACGTGGCCTCCTTACAAAACAACTTAACATGGCAAACGGGGCCATTCCGGATCATGTAATCAGGCTCTAAGAACTCTAACTGTCTTTCTAATTTACACATGGAGTCATGAAGCAGCTGCTTGGAATAACACTTCTTAGACTTTCTCAAAGTCGTTCGCTTGATTTTCTGGTCTGGTGTGGTAGGACCCGGCACGAACGACTTTTATCCCTTGCAGCGCGCCAAATTTACAGGAGGAATTTTCCTACTGTAATGTTATCCAATCAGAAGCAGCCTTATCAAACCGCACGTCAATCAAACAGATCACGAGCGCAAGATCTTGAAACATGAAACCTGTCTGGGGTGAAAGAAAAATTTGCTTCGCCGTTTGTTTATACAGAGTCTTTTTACTACGTCCGCCGATGATCTGAGCTCTTTTCTTCAGTAACTTTTTATATGCGATGAGAAAATTTGTTTGCAATCCGGATTTAGAAAAGCGCGACCCTTAAGACGGAATGCTCGGGGAGACGATGAATTTAGAAGTCTAAATGTTATTTTGCCGTTTTTATTTTTATCGTAGTTCGTTGTGTTTTCTCAAAATAAGCGTATTACTCTTAACAATTTCGAATCATTTCGATTAGCTAATGCGAGATCCGGCCGAACTACACAGTCGTAAAAATTTCAACTGCATCCCGATCAGCATTGGTCACTTCTTCTCCCGTCGACAAAGCTAAATCTGCTTCACTTGCAAATAAAGCTCTTCTCTTTGTCGAAGCTCTTCGCCCAATCGCACCTTGTTCGGGTACCTCAGCTCTTTCAGCTTTTGTCAAGCGGTTTACTCCGACAGAGCTTTGCAAATTGCTTCTAGACTTCCTTTTAGTCCAGAAAAGTTAGCCCTAACTTGAAAAATTTTCTTTGTCAGCGTTTCGTTGCGTTCCGAGCAGTTTCGGCGAATAGTTCACAAGTCGTTGTCTCCCGGAAACACATCTCCAAGAAGAAGCTCCAGACTCTGACACGTTTTTCCCTGTTTCCCTGAAAATAACTTTCTTCGTAACGCTGGATTATCTATCAGTTTGCCACATTGAAGGTAAATGTTTTCCGGCACAGCAACCCGAATAAAAGTTTTAGTTGGTGTATTTTTCTCCTCCATTCCATTACCAAACTATTGATCGATTTCGCGAGGTGCGAAAAGTATTTTGACAGTTTGATAGGCAGCGCTGCATGCAGCATCCTGAGAAGTCCGCGCCAAAATGACGTCACCTGATGCGATTGTCTGCAAGGGAAACAAGTCGAGCTTTCGCTCGCTCGCGCTTCGCGCTCGCTCGCTCGTGCTCCGCGCTCGTACGATCGCGCTTCGCGCTCAAAAGCTCGACTTGTAAGCAAGTCTAAACACTTCTCTACACATCCTGGTGGCTCTAGCTTTTTCTCTAACATTTTACGCTACTCTGCTTTAAAATTTCTTTTTTTTTTGTAGACGTTTGCTTCATACTAACTTAATCCAGAGAGTTTTTAACTATGACGAAATAGGCATCAACTGTCATGTGCAAACTGAAAGATCTTTGACTAAATCTTTTCCTCTTTTTCAGGAACCTGATTTACGCTATCTTGTGGAAAACATTTGGAATAGTCAGAGCGTGCTCAGCGCTCATGAAGACCTGTTTGACCTGATTCTTGTACGGTGGAATAAGTATGAAGAGTGGTCGCCGTGGAACTGTATTTTGCTCTCAAAGGAGGAGGCATCTGCTCACGCCAAACTGGAAAACGTTACTGAGGTACACCTGATTTTCTTTGTTTGTCTTTGTTGTTTTTAACCCATGGCCAATAGATGGGTGTCGGGAAGGTGGCTGAGTAAACTGAAGAACCACAAGCGAGCGTGAAGGTAACCATGAAAACCCTGTGAGCGGCACCCACCAGGCACAGAAACACTGAGAATCTCAGTGGAAATTTTTTAGATACTCACCAAGACCCACCTGGATACTGTTACAATAATTATAATTGGGTAACAAAACACCTCTGTCTCCAAAGAGGATCCTAAATGTTAACTTATCTTATTTGCCCAAGTATAAAGATTTTTTTAATTATAGATTTTTAATAGAAACTAAGAACTTCTTTCAAATTTTGGGCTTCACAGGTTCTGTATAAAGGGGGCCTAACTGGCAAATTTTAGCCTAACCGGTTTTCAAAAAAAATGGTTCTTTAAGTCGCGGGCTTTTACTGTTCTTCAAAAGTAGGTGCATGATCGATCCTTGTAAATAAGGACTATTAACCGATGTTTGCTTTCTCGTTTGGTTCCTGCATGTTGAGATAACTACCCCCTTACTTCACAAAGTCGTGGAATGCGGAACAATTATTGCAAGCAATGGTTTTACCCATGCGAGCAAGCTCTTGTTGGGTGGGGGTAAGGAAACGCCCTCCATTTTCAGCCCACCCCCACCCCCGAAAATGGAGCTGATTCCCTTTACTTCCTTCGATTATCCTCACTCTAACTTTGTATTTCTTTCCATCAGGCACACGGGCGGATGTTTATCGGGAAGATTCTACACAAGCACGTACTGGCTCGTAACTACTTTTCACGCCTGCCCGACATGGCGGAGCACATGAAGCAGAAAATTTCTGGACAAACTCGAGGATTGGCTGTTAATAACGGTGCGAGAGTGGCAGTACTTAAGGCGTAATCTTCGCTGTTGAAATACAGTTTATAAATTCGTCATTGTTTGGCCCTTCGTAACTGTAGGTTCTATACATTGTGCAGTAAAAGGAAAATCTTCGTGACCAAGTGACAAATCATTCTGATGCGTATTTTGTTTTATTTGTTTCTTTAAAGATGTACATATATAACTATTATTTCTTCAACAGTATTAGAACAAAATTTTGTCTTGTTCATTATTGTAAATAAAACAATAACACTGAAACAATAGCCCATTCTTCCATCTGCGTCGTTAAAAACCGCTGTCGAACGAAAGACATGGCTTGTAAAATTGAAAAAACCAACAACAGCAACAATTAAATCTAAGCAAAATCTACTATACCTCAAAGCTTGAAGATAATTTTCGCTCTTCAAAGTATACTTCACTAATATGCGCTTTGTAGACTATTTACAGAGGGAAAAAGTCGTTACGCAAAGTTCCCATGGTAACATAATTTCTGGAACTCAACAAACCGTGGACGGACCTGCAAATATGGCAGAAAAACGAAAAAAAAAATGACATGCATGACTTTCCTGTGCATAATTGCTCTCAGGAATATAACGTTAGCCCCCCTGTCTGTTGTTGAGATCCAGAAATTTTGCTACCATGGTAACGTGACGTCACACTTCTTACTATTGCCTGACCTTCTTGGAATGAATTAAATAAATGCTTGGATTTACTGTCAAAATATCCTTGCCCAAAACCTTTGGTGAGGAATATCACGTAATAACTAATTCAGCTCCATGATCACTTTTCAAGAAAACGTTCTTTACGCGAAGAAACACGAAACAGCCTTCATAAAAGTGATGGAGAAACCAAAGTCATTTTCTCGTTAAAAAAAAAGACTTGAATGCCCAAAATTAACATTGAATTTTATTATATGGCCATGTCTCAAGAGGACTGGAAACAAACAAAGTCAAGAATTTGATTGGGTAAAATCGATCTTGACCGCGGTCTAGATTTTCCCATCTGACCGCCATCTAGACCAACCTTGTTGTAACAGCTGTCCTCAAAAAGTTACAAACAAAGAATATGAAAAAATTAGCTTGTTCCTGTTAATAATACTTATTATAAATGGAAGAGTGAGTGGACCTTCACGAGGAAGCAGGTAAAGAAAACGAGCAAACGTTGGCAAATTTGAGTCCTGCCGAGGAAGCTACGAGCAAAGATGAAATCGAAATTTATATTTTTGTTCCTTTGGTTTCTTGTTTGGCAATATAATAAACATCTTATTAACCGAGCTAGGTCGGTCTGGGCCCAGTTGCTCGAAGCATGGTTAGCGTTAACCAGCGTTTAATACCTTGACAACGTATTGGTTTTGATACTGCTTAACCAATGGTTAAAGCTAACCATGCTTTGAGTAACTCAGCCCGGTACGGCAGAATCTTGACCTCGGTCGCTGGTGCAGACCTCACTGCGTTCGGTCTGTAGTGGCGACCTCGGTCAAGATTCTCCCATACAGACCTCCCGCTCGGTTAATAAGAGCTAAATAGTAAGTAAGTAAGTAAGTAAAAGCTTTATTAACGTGTCAATGTATTTAGTTTTCGCAACTAATTGGGGACACGAAAAAAAAAAAAATGTATATATATATACGATAAATTGAAATCTTTCTACTTTTGATCATTATAATCACTGCTCCTCTCAGAGTTGAGCGCTCTACAAATTTATTCTATTCAAGTTCAAGAAGTATATATATATATATATATATATATATATATATATATATATATATATATATATATTTACAAATAAGAAATGATAATAATAATGTATATACAATTAAAATAGGTAGTGTGTATAAAATTGTGTAATAAAACAATAGGAATATAAAAGGTAGTCACTAAGGATTGCAAAGATTACAACAGCTATTGTTGTTGTTTAAGAGTGACGTTAGGTCTTTCTTCCTAATGTTCTTTTTGAAAGATTCAATATTCAAGGAGCCTTTCAATTTAACATCTAGTTTCGACCATAAAATTAATTTTAAACTTCGCGTACGTTCATTCCAATAGTGCCAATTTGTTTATTCAAACAAAGTTAATTCGCACCATTTCGCCAATTTCCTTCATTTTCAATCAAACGTTCAGGCACAAGAAAACCTCAAGATTTCCTTTTGGGGAACTTCATTTTGTTCTAGGTCTCCTAGCCAGAGATATTTTCAATCATTCATATGCTCCAAACAAACCTTTGACCCGGGTTTTAAACCCCTTGTATGAAAAGTTTTCTGTTATAAGCATCGTACATGATAAACTAAAGCATGTAATTAATGGTCTACGGCCAATCTACATTTTCGTATCAGTGCGACCTCCTCTCAGTTGGTTTGTTAGCTCAATTGGTAGAGCTCTGCACGGGTATCACAGAGGTCAAGGGTTCGAATCTCGTACTTCCCTGCTAGCAGAGGTCTCTCACGTGAGAGACCTGCTAGCAGGGAAATCCCTTACAAGCCTGATTTTTTTTTTTTCAGGCTTTCTTTTCGCAAATGTAACTGCTACTCAGGTGAACTGCGATGATCTTCTTTCATTTGCATGCATATATATTCATAACTTCATTGTACAATTAATGCATTATAAGTGTAACTCTAAATTCAATAGCATGTTTGCTTTAATTCGTTTTTCAGATACGTTTCATCTCGTCGTTCCAAAACATTTTTTACTCCCGCTCATATGCTCCCCGATATATAAGCCCCCTCCTCCCGTTTATAAGCCCACCCAAACTCCCTTGTGAAGTTATACATTAGGCCCAGGGCTTCAACGTGGGATTTTACGGAAGTGTTGTCTAATATTTGCAGATCGAAATTTTAAAATTAAATCATCACGTTTATTTCATCAACATTCAATATTTTTGCATAATTATAATCTGGCTTCTAAAGTTCTGGGCCCAGTTGTTCGAAGGTTGATTACCGCTAACCCAGGGTTAAATTTTAACCTGGGTTTCTTTTTCTTTTCTTAGAAGGCATTTTCCCGGAAATTTTCTCTATGTTTTTAGAGCGTCAAATCATCAAATTGTAGGCAAAAAGAATAAAACTGAATTTGCTTTTATCTGAATTCAAATTTCCCACTAGCCCCGGGTTATCTTAACCCTGCTTTGAACAAGCGGGTCCTGGCTTTAAAAGTTGAAGTTGCATTATTTCTAATTCCATCTGACATGTCGATATTATTTTTAAAGTATTATCATAATAATTAGCCTTATATTTTTATTTTACATATTATCATAATGATAGTAACTTTTTATCACTACTATTAGCTTGTGCAATTTTCTGGCTAATATAAGCTATCTTTGAAATCATACGTCGTGTTGTTGTTGATATAGCTTATCAGCTCCTTAACCTTCTCGTTCGATCAAAGAGGGAACGCTTATTGTCTATATAGCGTAAATTGGAAACAAACTAAATTTAACAAAAAAACAGCGGAATGTAAAATGTTTGTAGGTGCCGTGCCTTTTATTTAAATGCAGTGCATATTTAAAACGTTAGGTAGAGGAGAGATCACTAGTGTTTCAGGGGAAGAGAGCAGCGAAAAGGTAAAATGCCCTTCCTCCAGCCCTGACCCCAGCTAAAGCCTGGTTTTCACTAGCGTATAAGCATAAGAATAAGGACATTCCCATGCGCAGAAGGGCACATTTGATTCAATTCTCGATACCAGCTCTCCTTAACCAGATGATAAACGAGACATCGGAGGAAGCGCCCGCCATTTTGTTTTTGATACGTTCGCATGAGGTCTGGGTCAAAGTGACCTATGATTGGTTCACGTCCTGTGTTTATGCTTTTGTTTATTTCGACCCCGTTTTCATTAGTCAAAGCTACGAAATAAGCATAAGCACAACCACAAGAAAAACGAACCTGTCCATGTTTCCTGTGGTTATGATTATGCTTATGTCGACCCAGTTTTCACTTGCTTATACATGAGCTTGTGATTATATGCTTATGCTTACGCGCTAGTGAAAACCGGGCTAAAGAAAGGCCTGATACGCCAGGCTAATAAAACCGTCAGTTCTATGGCGAATAACAAACAGATCAGGCCTCACGGATGCCGGTTGTTTACCATTTTCATTGGCCAACTTGGATGCTTCAGGGTTTAGGCCTTGCAAGCAAATTCGCCTTTAAAAATTGCAAAACTCAGTTCTATTCCATGCAAGGGTAGACAAATGGTCTCAAAGCAGGAAACTACTGGTATAAAAGAAATTCAGTTGGTATCATTCCGACCTGGAAATGCGAGTGCTCCGGGAAATTTCCTTATGGAACCAACCGGAAAGTCGCAGTGTTTCATTTACTGTCCAACTAGATTTTGTGCCGGAAACCTTTTGTAAAACAATGGCAATAAATTTAAATGACAAATCACCTTCGCCCTGTTGTTGAGAGGGTGAGGCGCTTATTTGAGGATGGGGTTATTTCAATCAAATATGGTATGGTTTAAGAAGTTAGTCAGAGACGTCATTATATCACTAAACCTTTTTTTTTTATATATATATATTTCAGTTATAGAGGACCAAGAAACCTAGATCAAGATAACCAACTTTTTTCCACTAAATTGAACGATATTAATGCCATATGGGGTATTTCATGTTCTACTTCCTCGTTTAGTAGATACAGGGCAGTATATAATAAAATGGTTTTAGCGACTATTAACATAATGTTTGAGACTAACGGAATACTAATATCAAAGTACATGTGGTCCATTATTAATTGTTATTTCTTGTTTGTTTCGTAAAAGGTTTCTACTTCGTCTGGTGTGAACTCGTAAGTTCCTGCCAGGAATGTTTTGGCGAAGGTGCTTGCGTAGCTGTACCCGCTCGGTGGGCTGTAATTCCAGCCAAGGTTGCCGTAAGAATTGCTATTGGATGACGCGTAGTTGGAAATGTAAATGTCATATCCTCCTCCGAATGTAGGTCCATAACCTGAGGAACAGGCTATTGAATATTTGTAATAACTATATTTCCCTGTCTGAGGCAGTTTAACAGGTGCCCATCCTGGTTTATTCACCAGTGAAAACAAAAATGCTTTGGAGTCGTACTGGGACCCACCGCCGGAAGCTATCAGAGAGAAATTAAAGATGGAAACAAATGTAATTAGCGCCGTTTGTTCTGATACTCACTTTAGAAATTAAAGCAGGCACCCGTCAAGTGCATTGACACTGAAGACAAAAACCTGGAAACAAATTTTCCATTTTAAAACGAACACGGGTCTGATATGTTTTATTTATTTTACTTTGTTACTGTACGACAGGTACAAACATTTCAAAACCAAAATTAACAATAAAAAATGTAAAACGGACAAGCAGACAAACAAACAAAACTAAACACTAAAAGTAACTGTTAGAGCAAGTCTGTTAAGTCTTTTAACGGAAGGAGTTTCAATTGATGAATCTACAAGAAACTAGTCATTCCAGAAATTAAAATAAAATGCATTCTTTAGATTTTAACTAAACAAATTAACGGACGCACTATTAAATCATAAATTCACTCAGACGCAGTTTACGCAGTGTTTTGCACCAAGTTTTCGTTTGAACTAACTCCTGGACGTTTAACACAGTTTTTCTTATCAAAGTTCATGTGAGCTCCATAGCCTTAAACTTGCTGTGAAGTATTTTGAAAGTTATTTTTAAGACGGATCTATCTTATCTTTTAAGTTTAGTTTTTGTTTCATTTGTTCACGCACTCTTTTCCTGTTTTGATCTTTTGTTTTTACTTGTACTTGAATTTATGATTAGCTGGCGAACTTACTTGTTGCCTGCATAATATATAGCCCGGGCTAAAAGCGAAGCTCCCATTAATAAACTTGTTGTTTAAATCAAACAATAAACTTGTAATCCACAAATCAGTTAACTTAAGGGGAAATTCATATGGGAAAGGCTAAGTGATTTTAGACTGAAACATCTTACATCGAGTTGATAGCCATATTTATTACATCCACTTTGAAAACACTGGCGATCCGTGCAATCTGATTGGCTCTCAGCAGTGTGGTTTATTCCCAAATCGCGCCATTTTTTGCTCTAGATCGCATCTGTCCCAAATCGCGTCATTTATCTTCTGAATCGCATCATTTCTTTTTTAAATCGCACCATTTTTGTTCTATATCGCATCATTTCTGTTTCGAATACAAAATGAGATGTAAAAGCCTTTTTGTTTCGGCTTTTTAATAAACCAGCTACTTGATCGATAATATAAATATTAGTACTGACTAAATTCTGCAATTTCAAAATGGATGTAATAAAGTGGTAATTGAACTTTGTGTCGTGCAATTTTGGTCTGAAATCATACTAGTCTTGTGATTTCAAATCGAACTCGCGCTGCCCGCTCGTTCGATTTTGAAATCACGCGTATGATTTCAGAGCAAATTGCACTCCACTCAGTTCAATTACCATTATAAAACACCCAAAAATAGCAATCATCTTCGATCACATTCAAGAGCCGTAATGGCTCTTGATCACAGTGGATTATACCTGGAAAACAAATTCTTGGGAAACAAATCAGGCCGAATTTTTTGCTTTCGACAAGTTTACTTTATAAAACCTTGCCAACAAATCCGGGGATATGTGAACCAACCTTTTATACTTTTTACACATCACATCTGAGGTGAAACAGTACTATTTATCATACAGACCTCGAGCGCCAAACTTGCAGTGAACATTAAAAGAGTTATGCTTCAACATAAATAATTTATTGCTTTTTTCATTTTTTTATTTAAGGGTTTTATAACGATGTGTAATCTTGAAAAGCGTTTGATACGCGCGGCGAAAAGATAACTCCTGCAAGCGATGTTCATCATGAACGACTGAAAACAAACAGCACAGCGATTAAAATTGCAAGAAAGACTACTAACAATCACTAAAAGAAATGTAATTCGGTTAAACATTTACAACGACAACAATTTTCATTCACGAAGATAAGTATTAAAGCGTTTCGAAAAATCCTGTGTCTTAACGCTTAATAAGTTTATGTTTTAAGCCGGCCTCGCGGTGTTTACTTTTCTCAAAGATGAACTCAAGGCAAGAAAATCGCTCAAAGTTTTCTTTCTACAGCCAAATTTATAACTAAATATTCTTCGGAACGTTTTCTTTCTATTGCGGTGAGAAAATATATCTAAAGGATTTTTAAAGTTCTGTAAGCTTATATCAAACCTAATATTAGGTCGGTTCATTGTCTCAAATCTTACATACGTGGATAAACTTGCCGCATAAACTGTGCTCGACTACATGAAACTAGATGTCCAAAAAACAAACATCAAATGCAATCATTACTCAGGCTTACCTTTAGAGATGCAGCTCCTAAAAGCTATCAAGTAACGCGAGAATCGCTTGAGAATTTTGAATCCTCTTTAATACGTATCAAGCAAGGTGAAAAACGAAAATGATGCCATCCTAAATCGGATTTCCGACTTTGACAAGCGACGCATCTCTCAACCCAAAAAACAATGAACAAACTAGCCATGAATAACAGACTTGATAGCAGCTGTATTTCATTTTGTACATCCAGTGGAAAAGACAGTTAAAAACATCACAAGTTGACACAAAACTCTGTCAGCTTCAGCTGTCAAAGTAAACAAGTTTCAAGATGCCGCATAAATTTTCCGCATGAACTCACCTGTCAAATTTTGACCAATCAGAGCATAAAAATTAGTCGTAGATCGTAACCAACGTGTGACCTAGGTAAGAAAAGGTCTTCCCCGTTTGTATTTTTAAATAACTTGCTGAATTTTCGCGTCCATGGTTAGTTTGAAATCAAACTCTTGACAGTGCGGGGCCATCATGATATAAACACAGCATATTTCATATAAATTTTAATATATAGATTTAGCCAGGGCTAAAAGCGAAGCTCCTGTTAACTCGAATTTATGATTTAAAATCAAACAATAAACTTGTATTCCACGATTCAGTTAACTTTACAACACATTCATGTGACTTTTGAGGGAAAGGTTAAGTGATTTTAGAGAACAGTAATTTGCAAACAGTCCAAGCTAAGAGTGAACTTAACCTTACATCGAGTTGATAGCCTTATATCTACACCCAAAAAATAGCAATCATCTTCGATCACATTTAAGAGCGCGGGCTCTTGATCACAGTAGATTAGGCCTGGAAAACAAATCAGGCGGAATTTTTTGTGTTCGACAAGTTTACTTTACAAAATCTTGCCAACAAGTCTGGGAACGTGTAAACCAACCTTTTACACTTTTTATACATCACGTCTGAGGTGAAACAGTACCATGACGCGCTGTTTTTATCATACAGACCTCGGACAGAATGCAGTATTTCACAATTTTGCAATACAAATTGCACTCATTCATGATCATTCAGTATTCAGGAAGATCGAAGGACGTGTGAGCTTTTAGCGAAACCGTTAAAAAAATTTTCAAAATCACCTATACGGCTAGCCGGTTCTCACTTTTGACAAGCGCCAAAGTCGAATGTTTAAATTATGATTAATAGAGTTATACGCTTCAACATAATAAAGAATTTATTCTGTTTATTTTTTATTTAATGGTTTTATAACGATGTGTACAGTATGTGGTCCTTGGTCCGCGTGTAAAAGTCATTAACTTGAATATCTTACCCGAATCTTCACGCAACGAGCTAAAATACTCCCTGAAGATAGCTTTTATGTTCCTGTCGATAATCCTGAAGTTTCAAGTTCCAGACATGAATATTGTGCTTGGAATTCGCAAAAAGGCGATCGTTTTCGATCAGGGCGGATAAAGGTTGGGCGGTGAAACGAGCGCGTCCGAGCAAAAAGGTGTGATGCAGTAGACTCGGACTCCGCTTACAAATTTAACTTACAAATATCACTTGTTTTCGCTTGTTTGCGACTTCGGTCAGGGCTTGCAATGTGGTTTGTCCATTAGACACTGCCGCTGTCACTGAATTATGGCGGCTTGATTTGTTTTCTTGCACTTCTTCCTCGTTCCTTTGTGCTGGTACGCTGTCTCCAAGAGGCAAATGTTGCTACTTTTTGCGGGAGGTTAAGTCAGGAGTAGACAAACATCTCTTTCAAACGGTTTCTCTTATTACTTCTATCACTCTTCCACTGAATAATATTTTCGTTCTACTACTCGCCAATGTCGGTGTTATTCCAAAACAAAAACAACTAAGTACTGTCGAAAACACGAAGGAAAATCTCATCCATGGCAAAACTAAAAGACAACAGATTGTCTTTCAGATGACTTGTATTTTATAAATGCGTGCAGCTCGTGCAAGGTGAAAATTATGCAAATTTCAATCACTATCATCCTTCTTTTTAATTTTGAAAAAAACATCTCATACGCTTTCTGTTTCTTCGAAACTTCAAAATTAGTTTCCCCTCAGTTCTTACTGTTTATCTTGTTTTGTTTTAGAGAGACATACGGAGAAAAAACCTTAAAAGTAACCTCAATAAATTTCGTTTACATGCGGTTGCCGAATTTGCGACGCATTGCGCGAATCGCCATGGCGCTTTGCACCCGAGAAGCAAAGTTTGAAGCAGCACAACGCCACTATATCAAAATATATCAATCTAATTTTTTGTTATGTTATACAAAATGTATCCTCCTTTAACATATGTAAAAATTGAGGCTAAGAAGTGTTAAGCTTTTCCAAACGAAACGGCGAAAGACGATTAGGTGATATTTAGTGGAAGGAGGAGGTATTCAACACTTTCAAATTAAACGCAAATTTTGGCATTATACGACCAACAAGTTTGACTTATAGGCATACAGACACAAACATATGGAACTGTTTATTGATATTGTTACGAAACGAATTTATCTATTTAACATTGTAGCCCTGTTTTCGATGGTCCTTGGTAAGCAGCACGATAAAAACGTAAAAATGTTATAGTTTCCACACGAAAACGTGATTTTCACAGTATTTCTTGTTGTTTTTTTTTTCTTGATGCAATTAAGCAAAAGTTTTTTTCGGAAGATGTTGTGAGCGTAAAATAATGTGCTTTTCTTTCAAAGACTTCAGACAACAGTCTCCTCTAGTCTCCCCACGAGCGTCGACAAGCGGTTTTTAGCGCGGTCGAAAATAATTACCAAAAACTTTGTATGTACTCGAGGTATTAAAAAGGAGAACTTGTAGACATGTATAGGGGCGACTTTCAAAACATTCTTCGAGAACAAAGGCCGTCGCTTTTTACTTTGGAAAGTATTATTCAACCTAGGTCATAGGACGCGGACCAAGGACCGAAATTTGGTGATATTTTTTCAAGAGTCCCTAAAACAAAAAAATAGCGTCTACAGCAATATGCTTCCAACAGCAGAAATAAGTTGATCTGAAAACCTGTTCTGCAAAAAGACAAGTCTTCCCGTTGCGTTTTGGTTATTCGCAGGCTAAGTAAACATGACCACGTAATTGACGGTGCCGCAAAAATCCAAACTTCAAGAAAGACAAATTAACCTATCTGTCAACAAACTTTAATTTCGCGTCTTCGCCCGCAGCAAGAAGGCTGAAACTTCGTCATATGAAAGAATGCTAATCAGTAAATCACGACATCTTTCATAATGCAACGTATTTTTTTTCTTGACGAAATATTTTATCATTTTCGGAAAAGACGCGGACCAAGGACCGTAATCTTCAAAAGCGTTTAATACGCGCGGCATTTTAATTTGACTACTCCTGCATGCAAGCGATGTTCATGAGCGACTGAAAACAAACGGCACAGCGATAAAAATTGCAAGAGACTACCAACAATCAATAAAAGGACAATAATTTGGTGAAACATATACAGAGACAACAATTTTCATTCATGAAGACAAGTATTAAAGTGTCTCCGAAAATTCTTGTTTATGTTTTGTATTTTGTAAACCGACTTCCCGTGTTTGCTTTTTCAAAGATGAACTCGACGCAAGAAAATGGCTCAAAGCTTTCTTTTACAGCCAGAATTATAACGAAATATCTTTTGGAACGTTTTCTTTTTATTCGCGATAAGAAAATGACTTAAGGCTTTTTACAGTTTTAAAAGCTTATAGTCAAACCTGATACTCGGTCAGATCCTTGTCTTCTTACAATTTAAAACGTGCATCAAGTAAATAGCCGCATTTATTATATAGACACGAGTGTTTTACTGGAAAATATACTACTCGTAAAATTCATAAAAACTACATCCGGGACCCGAGTGGTTTATTTTCCACAATCTCACTAGTGAGTTTATCGATGACGTAATTTCGGTCATTTCCCTCTATTATTTTATCGATGTCTCTTTGTCTATATAATAAAAAGAACATTACACGGCGGCTTGAAGATATGAATTTTATTTTCTCGTGGCAAAAACAATATTTTACTCACTCGCTGCGCTCGTTCGTAAAATATTGTTTTGCCACTCGAAAATAAAATTCATATCTTCGCGCCACCGTGTAATATCCTCTATAAACTACGCTCGACTTCATTAAATTAGATATAAAAAACAAACGTCAAATACAATAATTACTCAGGCTTACCATTCGAGATGCACTGAAAACTATCAAGTAAGGCCAGAATCGCTTCAGACTTTTCAACCCTCTCACGCATCAAGCAAGGTGAAAAGCGAAAACGATGCCATCTGAAATCGGCTTTCCAACTTTAACAAGCGATGTATTTCTCAACCAAAGACCCAATAAACAAACTAGCCATGAATAACAGAAGACTCTTGAAAGCAGCTGAATTCCATTTTGTACATTCAGTGGACAAAGACAGAAACATTACAAGTCGACACAAAACACTGTCAGCTTCAACGGTCAAAGTGAACAGGTTTCAAAATGCTGCATAAGTTTTCCGCATGAACTCACCTGTCAAATTTTGACCAATCAGAGCATAAAAATAAAATGTAGAGCGTGACCAACGCGTGACCTTGGTGAGAAAAGTCAAAAGCAACTTGCACGTCTTCACTGCCTGTAAAAACTTGCTGAATTTTAGCTTCCGAGGTCAGTTTGAAATCAAAATTTTAATTTGCGGCACATAAAAAACACAACATATTTTATATGGATTAAAAACAATGAAACTTGAGCCTGCGATCATTTGAAAACTAGCAACTTGTCAGCGGATAACTTCAAAAAGATATTCGACCTCGATGGGTCGACACTTGAGCCCGCGATACGGTCAGGTGATACTGGTCAGCGGATACCCTGTTTTGACAGCTGTCAATTGATCACAACATTGATGTGCAATATATGTGTGCAATATCAGTCTTCCTGTGCTCCCAAACTAGGTAGAAAGTGTGAGGATTGAACACTGGTTGCCCTGTGGTGCGGACGGACGGCGGGCGGGCGGTCGGTGTACGGTCACGTGATTACCAATTTTTCTGGGTTGGGTAGATTACCTTAGCTATGGGGCTACGTCCACGCGCGCGCTTCGCGCGCGCGAGGAGCTCCGCTAAAAAAATAAACTTGAGCCTGCGATCATTTAAAATCCAGTAACTTGTCAGCGGATAACTTCAAAAAAGTACTCGACCTCAAAGGGTCGACACCTAAGCACGCGATACGGTCAGGTGATACTGGTCACCTTGTTTTGACAGCTGTCAATTGATCACAACATTGATGTGCAGTAAGTGTGCAAAATCAGTCTTCCTGTGCTCCCAAACTAGCTAGAAAGTGTGAGATCGAACAGTGGTTTCCCTGTGGTGCGGACGAACGGGCGGGCGGTGTACGGTCACGTGATTACCAAATTTTCTGGGATGGGTAGATTTACTAAGCTATGGGGCTCCCCACACGCGCGCGCGTGGAGGTCCGCTATTAGGAATGTTATTCGCTTGGCATTGCGTCAGATGTTAGTTTTTAACAGGTGGTCGTGTTTGTGTTGTTAGAACTGACCTTGGTTCTTTGGTACTTGGCAGTTACGGCTGTGCGTAGGCTAATCTATTCCCTTACTATAACAAACCTGTTGCAATATAGGCGATACGATATTCAATAGAGCTCTCCTGGTCAGCTATAACCCAAACATGTCTAGCTTTGGCTATAAAAAACCGCTACTAATACTTAAACTAGTGAATAGACAAAAGTAGGGAAGAGTAGAAAAGTAGAAAAGAGTTAGAAGAGTAGGAATATTAAGATTGTTAGCAGAAGTCAAAGAAGAATAAAGGCCAAGATGTAAATCAGATTCCTGGTACCTCATCGTGTAGCAAGCGAGTTGCTCCAACACACCCCCACAAAATTCAGGGAAATCTTTTGGTACAGAAATTGTATCTAAAGGCTTCCTGAAAGCTTAATAATCGGCTCAGCACAACAGGTCTGATTTAAATGCTGTACAGTCTTTAATTATTTAATTGTCATTTTTAGTTTAGAGCCTAGAATTCTCAGACAAAAGATCATTATATTTATGACCGGATAAGTACTAACATTTTAGTCTTAAACGAAGCTAACTAATGTTAAGATCGTCTTTAATTTCATTTTAATTTAATTTCGAAACTTATAAGGCGCAAATATCTAGTATATAAATATATTCAAATGCGCCAATGCGTCCTTAAATTCAGGAAATGATGATGATGCGAGAGGACAAGGAGTGGAATGAGAATAGAACAAGATCTAAGAAAAGTGAAAAGAAAAGGCCTTTCAATCTGTGTATCCGAAGGATGGATTTTGTTGATGATGCTCACTACGTATCTTAATTTTTGTATGACCTAAGCTTCAAAACAAAGCTAGAAGCCGGAGCTAAACTTGTCTCTCCTTACAATGATTACTTACCCCATGACGTACTGGTATATCCACCAAAAACATATTTCCCGACCCTTATTATTGTTACAGTCGGTCCCTTGCCATCACATCCTGAGTGAAATGTACTTGCAGCCCAACCGTCCACAGATGCACGCCAGCAAAGTTTCCAGGTAGAATTCACGCCTCGTGCCAAAGGCGACAGCCAACTTTTTAAAGTCCTCAAGTAATTTCTGCTGTTTCCCACAGTAACCGAGTCTTCTAAATCTAAAAAAGTATCGACCAGCATTAAAAATTAGTCCTTTGTAAGGGAATTCAAGACAAGTTTAGATTCTGGATTCCAGGCCGTGGATTCCAGATTCCAGGTACCGGACTTTGTCGGTGGACCTTTGATTCCGGATACCATTTGCCAACAGCGCTTCCAGGCAGAATTCATGCTTCGTGCCACAGGCGACAGCCAGCTTCTTAAAGTCCGCAAGTAATTTATGCTGTTTCCCACAATAACGGAGTCTTCTAAATCTGAAGAAATATCGACCAGCATTAAACATGGCCTGTCGACTCTTGATGGCTGACGTCAATATATATTAGTTAAGTTGACTTTTCAAGGACATAAATAAACATGACTGAGAAAGTATAATTTGGACCTTATTATACCCAGCGAAATGACAGGCTGGCACACCTTCCATACTTTTTTCATAGTAAACACCTGTGTATAAGAACGTGTTGATTAAGAATCCTCTGGCAACAGCTTGCCACTTTAATATCCAAAAATACAAGAACTAGTATAGCCAAGCAATATCAAGCAGCTTAAGATATCCAGCTATTTTACTGTTTAAGAGATGAACAATTTTATGAAGTAGAGATAACAACTAGATGTCCCCAATCAGGAGCGCATTGATTTCCTTACGTTAGATTTTTTGACACATGAATAGTCTTTCTCGTTTCATTCATCCATCCATCCATTTATTTATTCATTCATTCATTCTTATTTGTGGGTTATTATAATAATTATGAACATTAGTATTAACATCAAGTCATACTGTACCAAGCTGTACAGTCAACTCTCTGTAAATCGTTCTTTGGACCGACCCTCACTGTCGTAAGCAAACATCGTACCGTCTAAATCGGCCTTAACTACTCTGGATAGCCTATAGAGGTGTCCGTGTATAGAGAGTCAAGGTGACGTGACACCAAGAATTTTAAGGATGAATCTATTCGCAATGAAAACACGCCTGTTTCGCTTAACTTGTACAAAACAATGCACTACATGCTGCTACCAGAATTGTGACTAAATGTTAACTTTGTACTCTCGTATACTCCATATAATGCAAGTCTTCAGTTAATTTTATTTCTCCAGAATCTCAAAGTTTGCTGAGGCGTTACGTGTTGGTGTTGTAGTGCTAAAAGTCACTGAAGAGTGCAATACAATAAAAGACCTGAATATGAGAACCTAAACTAAAATTTAGGAACCTGTTGAAAAGATAAATTTATTGTATAGTTATCAGCTAAACTGTATTCCAGACAATTATTCTTACAGCAATATATTCCATATCACATATGATGTTCGCTAGCGCCCCTATAAAATTAAGAACCTATTAACTTAAGAACGTACTGTAAGTAGCCTAAACTCCCTCTCAATACCATTGGTATAGAACCTCTTTAAGCTAAGTTGGAAAAATCTAAGTTCTTACACCCAGGTTTTTACTTTATTTTACACAGTAGTTTAGAGCACAAAGGCTATAATCTATAAAGAAAAGGATCAATTTTCTTTTCAAAATCTGCACAGTATGAAAAATCTAAAGCGGTTTGGACTTTCAATTTATTTATTTGTTCAGAAGTAAAATGAGGAAGAAATATATATTTATTTTTTCGCAAGTAAAATGAGGGAGAAAAGTGTATTACTTCAGGCTAATGAATAGATCAGGTTGAGATTGCAAGTGTGGTTTAAAAGCTCATACATAAATACGAACATTCCAGCTTACTTTGTTTACCAGAATGATTTTTTTTATTAAAAGCAGAGCATACCTAGCTTTTGTTGTTGAACAACCACGTTGATTCTAGCCCTCTTTGTCCCCATTAAGTTCGTTACAATGCACTCGTACAGACCGCTGTCAGCAGGAGTCAGGTTCTTAATGGTTAGTGTCCCTTGGTTTACTTCGGTCTTTCCAGCAGGCAAAGACATTCCCACTCTTCGCCAGTTTATTATGGGGGGAGGAAAACCATCAGCTTGACAAACTACTTGGTAGGTAGTGTGCTTTACTGGCGTGGCAAGTGATGGTGGAACTTTTGTGAAGATTGGAAGACCTGACAGAAGATATTAATTAGGTATGTATAACAACAAATAGAGAACATTCGCTGTGAACTTTTAGAGGACGGAGCATCAATTCTACAAGGTGAGGCCTCTGAATTTTAAGTCGTCATATATTTGTAGATAATTTTTTAGGGGCATATTGTTTGTACAAGTTGACAGCGAAACAAAAAAGATAAACAAACAAACAAAAGCAAAGAACAAAAAAAAAAAAGATGAATTAAAGTAACGAGGGACCAGTAAAGTCTTGACCATGAGAGTGATTCAATCTTGGCCCTTTGCCGCCGGCTGATCTATAATCATTACTAAGCAGCTGGATGTTGACTCTTCGGAAGTTTTAATTTTCCTCTTACCTCTAACAGACAAGTTCCCAGTGGCCTCAGATGACCCAAGATTGTTTCTGGCGGCACATGTGTACTGCCCAGCATCGCTGTAGTTCAGATTCTTAATAATTAACTCTCCTTCTTTGATCAAATACTTCGTACTTGACACAAGCTTTTTACTTTTGAATCGCCATTCGACGGCTGGACGAGGATTTCCTCCAACTGTGCAATGAAAGGTCGTATTTCCTCCTTCATCCCTTGTCTGTTCTGCTGGTGACAACATTACTTGTGGTGCAGATATTGATTTTCCAGGCCTTCCAGGTGGTCCCGGCATGCCTTTTGGTCCAGGTTCTCCCTTGACTCCTTTTTCCCCTCTCGGTCCCGCAGGACCCGTCATTCCTGTTTTTCCAGATTTTCCAGGTGGTCCCATGGGACCGTGAGAGCCCTTCTTTCCCTTCAGTCCCCTCCTGCCACGTGATCCCTTCGACCCAGTGGTACCAGGGAGTCCGGGGGGGCCTGCAGGACAGATCTTTTCACTTGCCTTACAGTACTTGAGGGGCATAAGTTGTTCAAACTGTTTGGTAATTTCCTTTCTCACGTCCTGTATTGTGATGCTAACTGAAGTGTCGTTTAAAACGTGTCTTCGTTTTCTAGGACGGATGGTTGTAAATTCCATTCTTGACAACGGTGCGACTGTAGTAAAAAAATATATCATTTATAAATTATAATAACTGGTTGGATTAGTGGAACATTTTAATATAACAGGTTCATTCGGTTTACCTACAATCAGGGACAAAAGTAGTTGACACACTTGTTTAAAATGGCTGCTTTTATCAAACATTTAATTCATTTATTATTTTATTTCTTTTAAATGCCGTAAATCTCCTCACCCTTCTAATCAATGTACTCTCTTACATTAACCTTATAGATATTTCTCTGAAATAGTGTAAAGATTAGGAGAGCCGGACGATGCAACCCCACTACGACTTCCCACAAATGCCCCTGTGAGAAAAAAATGGAACTCATTTTATAAACTGCACAGGCAGCCCAGATAACAAGACTGTTCGTATCAGGCATGGGGTTCCGTGCTATACCAAGTGATCTCTTAGGTTTTTGCATCAGGTCAGTTACCGAACACCAGCACGTGCATAGATTAATTAATTTAAATTTAATTAATGACCCCTTTTTTCTTTTCTTTAATTTGAGTGTATTTCCAAATGTTCATTCTGTTTGACCGGAAAGAGACGTCGATCCTTTAATATCTTAAGCGACTAAAAATAAGAGGCCATGATCCTTTTCCTTCTTCTCCTTTAACTGTAAATTCTGTTTCTACATTTTTGTATTTTAGACAAAAAAATATTCCGTTTGTTGCCTTCTAGAAAACAGCGATTTGAAACTTTAGCCCCCAGTCAGCTATCCTAAATTTATTGTGGTATCACGCACGCTAAGTGACCTTGTGCTCAGGTGTCAGTCAGTCCAAATTCCTGCTTCTGTAAAAGTAAATGACAGGCTTTTGAAAAGGAAGAAATTAAAAGGTTATATCAAAGCACCGAGAGCGCAAAGGGGGAGCAAAGAAATAAATTTTCTAGTACAGCACAATTTCTATACAAAGGTTGTAAGAAAACCAATATCATGTACAGTGTACTTAGTGATACTTTTTGCACATATGAGTGGCCCTATGATGTTATAAGCTAGGGCCCAAGAAACAATATATCATACAATTTAGCTAACTATAACCCAAGCGCTTCCCTAGTAAATAATTAATGAGTAGAGACAACTTAGAGACAACTGGGGACGAGTCAAACCCGCCGTAGTCAATCGAAGGAAACCGAACCACAAATCAATCGAACCCAATCGGTTGGCGTTGTTGTTCGGTTGGTTCGGTAATCGAATACTGGAACTTTTCGGTGAGTTCCAACTAATACTGGTAAACATACAAGTACAGACACCAGGTCACGTTGCAAATGTCTAAGTTGGCCGCGAACATCGTCAGCTTTCAGCAGAGCTGGATCACCCCTTTTCGTCTTAATAATAAACCTTTCACCGACAGTGACGGCGAAAGCGAGCGTTAATATTCGTGGTAGCCTTCAACCCCGGGGGGGGGGGGGGGGGGGGGGAGAGGAGACACTTGGGTATTTTTTTGGGTGGGTATGTGCCGCCCGGGACTTCAAATTGGCACCCCGTTCTAAAAAAAATTGTTACCCCGTTTTAGAAATGGGCCAATTTCTTATACCCCGTTCTAGAATTCGCCCTAAAACTGATACCCCGTTCTAGAAATAGAAAATACGCCCACCCTACACGCTAAAACGCAGGGTGCAACAGGAGTACAAACTTTGCTTGTTAATGCATTGAACCGTATTTTTGAAAGCAATCTGTCCTTGAATAATTTCAAATGGCTGCTTACAAAACTGGAGCTTTCGTGCGTTCGAAATATTATACCCCGATCTAGAAAACGCCTCTGAAATGGATACCCTGTTCCAAATCAGGAGCTTCAAAATCACGACCCCCTCGGGTGGCACATACCCGTATAGGCAATGTATGGGAGTACCCCCCCCCCCCCCCTCCCCTCAAGCCTTTAACCACCGTTTCCAGAATTGTTCACGTTTTCCGCCCTCCGTACTCGTGTTTGAAATTGAAACCAATACTTATTTGAACGCAATCCCTTTTGTCAGCTGTTTTGTTTGAAACCACATGAAACTGGTTTTATTATATATGTTCGATTGTTGCATGCATTGTTCCATTTTCGAACGTTCGATTATGTTCGATTGTTTAAGTGTTCGATTGACTACTCCGGGACTATATTAAGTAACATTATTACTTGTTCACTTCATGCAAGACACAAGGCCTCATTTGCATGTAGTATTTACAAATGAGACCTTGATGGAGTTAGCGTATAACCAGTTCGGGTCCCAACGAAAAGAGGACAAAGGGCTCTAGGTCTTAACGATATCAGTTAGACAAGATTATTCAACTTATACAGCACCGATTTACCTGAGGTATGGGGGTTCCCTTCTCAAAAATGTGTCTGCATCTTCTTGTAAAGATCTTTTCTCGTAGCTTTTGCCAACGAACGAGTCATCCTCTCAAACGAGACCCTCTTAACCATGTTAACACAGGGCGAGTAATCAATGCGAGATTCCAGCGCCAACAGTCGCTCGTTTGTTGTTTCATTCTTCACCCAGAGACACCCGCAAACGAAAACTAACATCACGGAAAGGAATGATGGCTTAATCGACGGAACAAAATCAAGGAGTCGATGAGATTTTGTAGCGTTTAAGGATTTCATTTTTTGCACCTTCACAATCGTTTTCTTTTACAGGGCTTGGCACACGAAGACGGAAGGTTGTGGGAAAGTTGCCAGTAAAACTTGACCTTTAAAATTTGGCTAAAAAACATGAATATTCTTTTACAGATTACAGTTGAGATAAAACATCCCTGCTGGCTTTTGACCCACCTCTATCAGTACCCGGTCTTCTACGTAATACGTGCTTGAAGTTTCAGCAAAGTGGTGCTGTCTAAAATAGCAGAAAAAAAAAAAAGAAAAAAAATTGCAGAACGACATTTTAAATCATCACGTTTTATCAACATTCAATAAGTTAACATGTGTTTGCGTATAATCTGGCCTCTGAAGCTAACATTCTCTCTTGCTATCATTAATTACCCTTCTTGCACGATCAAAGCGGGAACGCTGCGCTTATGCCTCGGGCCAGTCTACTCCGACCTAACATCGTAACATGTTAGTCGTACTAACCAGGAGCACCCCACGTCTGAAATATCTGTTCGGAGAAGCAAAAATTGCCTAGAATTTTCTATTACTTGAGGACGGCTAAAAATTTCTAGATGACCGTTCCATTCATGTACAGTTTTCGAAGCTTATCTGATAAATTCCCTACGATTTTCTGAAGTTTAATTTTTCCCATTTCACTACACAGGTTAATAAGCTATTTTTCGTAGAGAAAGGAAAACTAAAATTTTCGGAATCGAAAATGCGATGCAGAGAGGAATCAGGCTGAGAATATTCTCACTTTCGTAAAACTTTAAATTAGAGCTAAAATTTTCGGGAAAATAATACTGAAGCCCTTGCAATTTCGAAAAGACTGAAGTTGCCCTAGGATGACCGAACAGATATTATTTTTTTAGAGCCAGTTAAAATGTATTTCTAGAGATCTAAAAGTAATCTGGATAGCCTAAAAAGTGTTTTCAGTGCATTTAGGAGGAAATCATCATTGGGTGCACCTGTGTAACGTACATCCGTTTTATGGAGAACGTAAACAGTCAACGACGAAATTTTATTTCGCTTTCTGAATTTAAATACGGTGCCTTAGAATTAGAATTCAAGAGGGTTCGCGTACATTTGACAAAGTTAGTTCTAAAGTAGCAATTAAATCGCGATAAAGACTAAAAGAACGCAAATTTAATTTTAAAGCGACGTTTTGGTCGCGTCAGGTAGCGTCGTTGGATCTTTAAGTCCCTAGTCGCGACTGATAAGCGGCTCGAACGACTTCGTATATGTTAAAAGACATTCAAAAGAGAAACGTCTGGTCGCAGGGTAGCCCATTCAGGTCCGTGACGTGCTATTTCTAAGCTCTCTCTTAGCCTGCGCACCTGGCGGAGCCCCATAGTTTGACTTTTTCCCAATCTTGTTGTGACCCCTACAGTTGTTTCCTGGTTAAACACGTTTTTTTAATTTATTTTTTTTTTTTCATGAATTCAAGAGAATTTACATAGCGTGACTTTTGTTTCTTCTTTGGCTACACAGGGTTATTAGAAGATGTAGAAAGTGTTTGAAACTCGACAACGATGCCAGGTTACGGCATGACTTCTCGCAGTACAGAGCAATGTTGAAGGAGCTGACTCAGAGGCGTTTGGAAGAGACGTTTACCTTAGGAAAACAGTATCACTCCAGTAAGAGCGTGTTGGGTAAGGTGGCCAGTTACCAGTAGTAACGATCAAGGAGCGAATTTCCCTTTGTAAACGGTCGTTGCCATTTTTAAGACGCTCAGGGCTGAATTTTACAGGGGCTGACTAAGTTTGTCGCTTTGAAACCGAGATCTCTGCACTTTGGTTAAACGCAACAAATCAACTTTTTATAATTACGTGACAACCGAACGGCGTTTCAGGCTTTGCGCCACATTCACGGATTTTCTTAGTTGTTGGTTCATCGATTTCCACAGCCAGAACGACAGTCCGAAATTGAACATAAGCGTCTTTAATATTCTATGGTTCCACGAAAATGTCGCCGTCATGGTTAAGGTGTTCCGTTTTTTAACCAGTCATCCCAAACTCGCGTACTCCATGAAGACAGGTAGTTGACCTCTTTGTGTTTTTTGGACGGTATTCTTGCTTCATTCCTCGACTGAATTTCCTTGTAGTGAACCCTCGTCCGGAATCTTCTTTGTCTGTAAACAGGCAGGTCGGTCGAAAGATCGTCGGTGCGAAAACTGAAATTGTCAACTGCTTGCTCGTTGTCTACACCCGCAAATGAAATGAAGATTCAAAATTGTTTCTGAATGCTCAATTGCAGTGCCGCCACCGAAGCTGCTTTAGTTTGAGTACTAAACGGCTCTACTTCTGACTCTGAATCGCTCTACGTTGCTAGCCTCTTTAGGCTGTTTCTAGTATTCACTGCGAACAACTGATCTGAAACGCGACTTTGAAAAACTAAGTAACATAATTAAAAAGCCGACTGAAACTTGTGAATGCCACCAGTGCCAGCCTGGAGTGTTAAAAAACAAAAGGAAAATGAACAAAAGAGGCATCAGTTTCGTCAATATATTTTTGCATCCCTTGAGGAATCCTTGCCAATGCGGTAAAAATAAGCCGTTTGTCGGCCTTCAGCTCGTGGTTATGTGATTTATTTTCCCCTCGGGCAACGCAAGAGGGGAATAAATGACATAACCCCTCGCTTCAGGCCGATTACCCTCACTAAATGGATCACTATCTGCTTTTTTGTAACGTATGATAGCAAAACCTTTAATCTTACTCTTTTATTTAGGTTCCACAAGATCCGTCAGTATTACGAAAAAAATATCTACTTCTGTCCAAGTTGCAACTCATACTTGCCGTCAACAGAATTCCAACTTTCATCCAATTCTCGGTGAGTCTGACTTAAGATTAATTTTATTATTACAATTTTTTTCAACCATTAAATCTTAACCTTTGATAAAGAGTTATCGTCCGCGAAATTTGAACTAAATGTCTCCAAATCTGATTATTTATCTACTGAGTTTATTGTTTATTTGTTGCGATTTTGAAAATGTTTTATATAATATATACTTTTTTTTTCACATTCCTCACTCTCACTTGAAATCAGAAATTTAAAGTCACGTTTAGGCCAAACAGCAAAAGCACTTGACTTAGTTCCCCCCTTTAATACTTTTCATTATATCCACACAAAAGTTAGACTGCGAGCAGTCTCTTGTTTTTCTTTTGAATCACAGTGGACCGATAGCACAGAGCACACGTGAGGAACGAGGGTGATTTTTCCTTTTTTGCTCGCCGTGCGTGGTTCTGAGGAAAGAAGGACGACCGCTCGCGGTCAACAAAAAAGTACTTTTCAAGGCTCGACTAGTTGAATTGCTTTTTATCTTTTGCCCTACTTTGAGCAATTGTCAACTAGAATGAGACGTTTTCCGTAGTGATGTTAACGTGATTCCAAATCTCTCTATTCAGCATTGCACCAGAAAAAATAGTCACATTGAAACTGACTGAACTCCATTCAGTAAGCAGTGGTTTCTCTCTTGCATGGCTTTTAGCGAAGGAAGTCGTTCGCGTCGCTTTTGACGGCAACGAGAACGTCTAAAAACCGATAGGTTTAAAGGTGATGTTGCGCGAGACGATTCGCAACGAAGATTTTCACGGCATCACAGCGTTACAATGTTGGAACAATGTTGTAACTATTCGAAACAATGTCGCAACAATGTTGCAACACTGTGTTGCGCTAAAAATCGTCCTTGCGAATTGTCTCGTGTAACATGACCTTTTCACCCCAGTCGCGACTGACAAGCGGCGCGAACGACTTCCTAAATCTTAAAAGATATTCCAGAGAAAAACGTCTGCTCGCAGGGTGGCCCATCAGTTCAGGTCAGTGCCGAGCTAATTCTAAGCTCTCTTGTAACAACAGTTTTAGCTTGCACACCTGGCGTAGCACCATTGTTAGACTTTTTCCCAATCTTGTTGTGACCCTTAGTTTTAAACACGTTTTTATTTTTTAGGAGTTGATTCATGAATTCAAGATAATTTTTATAGCTTGACCTTTGTTTCTTCTTTGGCTACACAGAGTTGTTGGAAGATGTAGAAAGTGGATGAAACTCGATAACGATGCCAGATTGCGGCATGACTTCTCGCAGTACAGAGCAATGTTGAAAGAGATGAGGCGTTCAGAGGAGAGCTTTGAAGATGGTTCTAAATTGCCTACCTACTCCAGGTTGGTAAACATGCAGATTCATTAATCTGCAAGATGTTTCGGTATAAGAGAGACCGAGACAACTAAACTTATCTGCATTTTCAAGTCCTTCGCAGTGAAAACAAATCACTTCCTCACTGTAAGCCTCACCTTTTAGCCTGGATAGTAAATGTTGAATTGGAGGCTTATGTAGTCGGTTTGGATTATAATTCACCTCAGTAAGAGCATGTTGGGTAAGGCGGCCAGTTACCAGTAACCATCAATGGAGCGAATTTTCCCTTCGTAAACGGTCTTTGCCATTTTTAAGACACTCGGTGCCTGAATTTTACCCCGGGGAAGGGGGAGGGGGGGGGGGGGTAATGCCATATATTAGCTATATAGGTATGTGCCGCTTTGAAGGGTATGGTTTTCAAGCAGTTTACTCTGGGATAGGGTATATAAATCAGAGAGTTTAGGTCTAGTTTAGGTATCATTTTCCAGGAAACTGACCAGTTGATTGAATATTTTAGTCTATACTAGAGAAACTGTACCGGGAATTGCCACTCAAAAACATGAAAAAATCAAATCTGATTTGTTTTGGCTGGACTGTGTTTGTGACCTCAGTAGTTTCTAAAAAATAGCTACTCTGGTATGGGGGCGGGGGAGTTTGGGAGTTTAGTGAAGTATAAGGTAGCAAAATTCACTTGAACGAGCTCCGGTCTAGGCTATGGGTTCCAGGGTCCCAGCGGCACATCCCCACCTAAAAATTAAATCCCGGGAAGTTTACACAGGCTGGCGCGGTTTGACGCTTTGAGAACGAGAACCGAGAACTCTGCACCTTGGTTAAACGAAGCAAAAATAATAAAAATGTCTAAGATTACATAAGAACAAAGCTGACGTGGCCACTTTACAAAACAACTTAGCCTGGCAAAGGGGGCCATTCCGGATCATGTAATCAGGCTCTAAGAAAATCATTGTCCTGCTTTTCATAACTGTCTTTCTAATTTACACATAGGGTCATGAAGCAGCTGCTCGGAATAACACTTCTCTACACATCCTCGTGGCTCTAGCTTTTTCTCTAACATTTACACAACTCTACTTTAAAATTTCTTTTTTTCGTAGACATTTGCTTCATACTAACTTAATCCAGAGAATTTTTAACCATGACGAAATAGCCATCAATTGTCCTGTCCAAACTGAAAGATCTTTGACTAAATCTGTTTCCCTTTTTCAGGAACCTGATTTACGCTATCTTGTGGAAAACATTTGGAATAGTCAGAGCGTACTCAGCACTCAAGAAGACCTGTTTGACCTAATTCTTGTACGGTAGAAAAAGTACGAAGAGTGGTCACCGTGGAACTGTACTTTGCTCACAAAGGAGGAGGCATCTGCTCACGCCAAACTGGAAAACGTTACTGAGGTACATGTACGGATGGTTTGCTTTGTTTGTCTTTGTTGTTTTAAACCCATGGCCAATAGATAGGTGTGGGGTAGGTGTCTGAGTAAACTGAAGAACCGCAAGCGAGCGGGAAGGTAACCATCCCGCCAGGCACCGAAACACTAAGAACCTCAGAGGAAATTTTTTAGATGCTCACCAAGACCCACCGAGAGGGAGGGAAGAGCTGGGAGCAAAAAGGCTTTGACATAATCATAAGCAAAGACAACGCATTCAAAGTGATTTGACCTCCAAAGGAGTGCTGTAAAAATACTGGGACCCTGAAAAAGCCTTAAGCCCACCCCACATAAGAGTAGCAACGGAGACAGCTGGCCAGCATTGTCTTGTGTTTAACCTTACGTAATTTAGATTTATCCACATTACGTGCTTTAGAGCGGTTTTAGTCGGATTTGGAAGGGGGGATCGGCCAAATCAGATGCAGCAAATACAGTAAAAAAAACCGACTAAGAACTTGCATTTTCCCACGTTGGTCTAAACAGGTTCTTACATAAATGTTAATTAGCATAAATTTAGGCTTTTAAGGTTATATAGATTCTTATTTTCTGAAGAAAAAAATAGATTATCGCTAAGATTAATCAGTGGTATTCAGCTCATTCCTTTGGTAAAACCTGGATACTGTTACAATTATAGTTGGAGTAACAAAACACCTCTGTCTCCAAAGAGGAACCTAAATGTTAACTTATCTTATTTGCCCAAGTATAAAGATTTTTTTTTATTATAGATTTTTAATAGAAACTTAAGAACTTGTTTCAACTTTTGGGCTTCACAGGTTCTGTATAGAGGGGGCCTAAATGGCATATTTTAGCCTAACCAGTTTTTAAAAAACTGGTTCTTTAAGTCGCGGGCTTTTACTGTTCTTCAAAAGTAGGTGCATGATCGTTCGTGCATGATCGATCCTTGTAAATGAGGATTATTAACCGATGTTTGCTTTCTTGTTTGGTTCCTGCATGTTGAGATAACTACCCCCTTACTTCACAAAGTCGTGGAATACGGAACAATTATTGCAAGCAATGGTTTTACCCACGCGAGCAACCTCTTGTTGGGTGGGGGTAAAGGAAACGCTCTCCATTTTCAGCCAACCCCCACCCCCGAAAATGGAGCTGATTCTTTTTACTTCCTTCGATTATCCTCACTTTTACTCTGTAATTCTTTCCATCAGGCATACGGGCGGATGTTTATCGGGAAGATTCTACACAAGCACCTACTGGCTCGTAACTACTTTTCACGCCTGCCCGGCATGGCGGAGCACATGAACCAGAAAATTTCTGGACAAACTCGAGGATTGGCTGCTAATAACGGGGCGAGAGCGGCAGCACTTAAGGCGTAATATTCGCTGTTGAAATACAATTTATAAATTCGTCATTGTTTGGCCCTTCGTAACTGTAGGTTCTATACATTGTGCATTAAAAGGAAAATCTTCGTGACGAAGTGACAAATCATTCTGATGCGTATTTTGTTTGATTTGTTTCTTTAAAGATGTTCATATATAGGTATTATTTCTTCAACAGTATTAGAACAAAATTTTGTCTTGTTCATTATTGTAAATAAAACAATAACACTGAAACAATAGCCCATTCTTCCATCTGCGTCGTTAAAAACCGCTGTCGAACGAAAGACATGGCTTATAAAATTGAAAAAAAAAAAAAAGCAACAACAACAACAACAATTAAATCTAAGCAAAATCTACTATACTTCAAAGCTTAAAGATAATTTTCGCTCTTCAAAGTATACTTCACTCATATTAGCCTCCCTGCAGACGTCCCGTGGGGTTTGTTTTTGCTCGTCACGCATTCATTTCTGCCCACGGACGTCTGCTAAACTGAGCCGACTTTTACGTTCTGCATTGTTCACGATCAGCCAATCACGGCCTGTGATATAACGGGAACGTCACCAAAGAATTATTTCACCAAGGTCATGGGTCGCGGACCAAACACCAATACGCGAAATTTGGGTATATTTTTTCATGAGACGGTAAACAAAAAATCCGAAGTCTACAGCAATGTGCTTCCAACGGCAGAAAAAGGTTTAACTGAATACTTGTTCAGCAAAAAGGCACGTCTTCCCGTTGCGTTTTATTCATTCACAGCTAAGTGCCGCCGACGTTTAAACTTCAAGCTAGAACGAGAAATGTCAACAAACTCTAATTTCGCTCCTTCAAAGAAAGAAAGAACGCTTATAATCAGTACATCATTGGACCTTCATTTTTCACTGTATTTTATTTCTCGACGAAATATTTAATCATACTGCAGCTCGGAAAAGTCGCGGACCAAGGACCACATGCTAACTGTACAAGTCACTCGCTAACATTTCTTCCACCGATCGATCTTCAACCAAGCTTCTGGGCTTCCGTAAACAACAGAGAAAGCCCCTCTCTCGACAACCTTTATATTCTCTTCCCTAATATCACTGAGCGTTACAGCAGTAATACCAATATGCCAGCTTTGAAGCTTGATCTTTCATAAGATTTATCAGTGGCGAAGCAACAACAACATGTCCAGTAGTTCCACGCACTGTGTCGCAAATAAGCGGCAAAGCTTGATCGATATGTAAGGGATTTTCCAAATCCCGTCGGCAAATTTATAAGCTCATCGATCTTCTCTATAAAAATTGCAGGATAGCTTCTCTCTGATACTTGTTTAACTCTGTTTACAACAAATTTTCTCGCACACCCGATCAAAAGCCTCACTGATCGTGCGAATCTGAACTAGCGGCTCGGGTTACGTTTTACAAAAATTGGTAAACGGCCTGTGAGATGGTGAACGTAAAAGTCGGCTCAGTTTAGCAGACGTCCGTGGGGAGAAATGAATGCGTGACAAGCAAAAACAAACCCCACGGGACGTCTGCGGGGAGGCTACACTCATATGCGCTTTGTAGACTGTTTACAGAGGGAAAAAGTCGTTATGCAAAGTTCCCATGGTAACATAATTTCTGGAACTCAACAAACCGTGGACGGACCTGCAAATATGACAGAAAAACGAAAAAAAAAAAAAAATGACATGTATGACTTCCCTGTGCATAATTGCTCTCAGGAATATAACGTGAGCCCCTCTGTCTGTTGTTGAGATCCAGAAATTTTGCTACCATGGTAACGTGACGTCACACTTCTTACTATTGCCTGACCTTCTTGGGATGAATTAAATAAATGCTTGGATTTACTGTCAAAATATCCTTGCCCAAAACTTTTGGTGGAGAATATCACATAATTACTAACTCAGCTCCATGATCACTTTTCAAGAAAACGTTCTTTACGCGAAGAAACACGAAACAGCCTTCATAAAAGTGACGGAGAAACCAAAGTCATTTTCTCGTTAAAAAAAAAAAAAGACTTGAATGCCCAAAATTAATATTGAATTTTATTATATGACCATGTCTCAAGAGGACTGGAAACAAACAAAGTCAAGAATTTGATTGGCTAAAATCGATCTTGACCGCGGTCTAGATTTTCCCATCTAGACCGGCATCTAGACCAACCTTGTTGTAACAGCTGTCCTCAAAAAGTTACAAACAAAGAATATGAAAAAAATTAGCTTGTCCTTGTTAATAATACTAATTATAAATGAAAGAGTAAGTGGACCTTCACGAGGAAGCAGGTAAAGAAAACGAGCAAACGTTGGCAAATTTGAGTCCTGCCGAGGAAGCTACGAGCAAAGATGAAATCGAAATTTATATTTTTGTTCCTTTGCTTTCTTGTTTGGTCATATAATAAACATCTTGTTAACCGAGCTAGGTCGGTCTGTATGGCAGAATCTTGACCTCGGTCGCTGGTACAGACCTCACTGCGTTCGGTCTGTACTGGCGACCTCGGTCAAGATTCTCCCATACAGACCTCCCGCTCGGTTAATAAGAGCTAAATTTAAAATTTTAATTTTAAACTTCGCGTACGTTCACTCCAATAGTGCTAATTTGTTAATTCGCACCATTTCGCCAATTTCCTTCATTTTCAATCAAACGTTCAGGCACAAGAAAACCTCAAGATTTCCTTTTGGGAAACTTCATTTTGTTCTAGGTCTCCTAGCGAGAGATATTTTCAATCATTCATATGCTCCAAACAAATCTTTGACCCAAGTTTTAAACCCCTTGTGTGAAAAGTTTTCTGTTATAAGCATCGTACATGATAAACTAAAGCATGTAATACTAATTAATGGTCTACGGCCAATCTACATTTTCGTATCAGTGCGACCTCCTCTCAGTTGGCTTGTTAGCTCAATTGGTAGAGCGCTGCACGGGTATCACAGAGGTCAAGGGTTCGAATCCCGTACTTCTCTGCTAGCAGAGGTCTCTCACGTGAGAGACCTGCTAGCAGGGAAATCCCGTACAAGCCTGATTTTTTTTGTTTTTCAGGCTTTCTTTTCGCAAATGTAACTGCTACTCAGGTGAACTGCGATGATCTTCTTTCACTTGCATGCATATATATTCATAACTTCATTGTCCAATTAATGCATTATAAGTGTAACTCTAAATTCAATAGCATGTTTGCTTTAATTCGTTTCTCAGATATGTTTCATCTCGTCGTTCCAAAACATTTTTTATTCCCGCTCATATGCTCCCCGATATATGAGCCCCCTCCCCCCGTTTATAAGCCCACCCAAACTCCCTTGTGAAGTTATACATTCGGCCCAGGGCTTCAACGTGGGATTTTATGGAAGTGTTGTCTAATATTTGCGGATCGAAATTTTAAAATTAAATCATCACGTTTATTTCATCAACATTTAATATTTTTGCATAATTATAATCTGGCTTCTAAAGATATGGGCCCAGTTGTTCGAAGGTCCATTACCGCTAACCCAGGGTTAAATTTTAACCTGGGTTTCTTTTTCTTTTCTTAGAAGGCATTTTCCCGGATAATTTTCTCTATTTTTTTAGAGCATCAAATCATCAAATTGTAGGCAAAAAGAATGAAACTGAATTTGCTTTTATCTGAATTCAAATTTCCCACTAACCCCGGGTTATCTTAACCCTGCTTTGAACAACTGGGTCCTGGCTTTAAAAGTTTAAGTTGCATTAATTCGAATTCCATCTGACATGCCGATATTATTTTTAAAGTATTATCATAATAATTACCTTTATATTTTTTATTTTACGTATTATCATAATGATAGTAACTTTTTATCACTACTATTAGCTTGTGCAATTTTCTGGCTAATATAAACTATCTTTGAAATCATACGTCGCCTTGTTGTTGATATAGCTTAGCAGCTCCTTAACCTTCTCGTTCGATCAGAGGGAACGCTTATTGTCTATATAGCGTAAATTGGAAACAAACTAAATTTAACAAAAAAACAGCGGAATGTAAAGTGTTTTTAGGTGCCGTGCCTTTTATTTAAATGCAGTGCATATTTAAAACGTTAGGTAGAGGAGAGATTACTGGTGTTCTAGGGGACGTAAGGGAAGAGAGCAGCGACAACTGGTAAAATGCCCTTCCCCCAGCCCTGACCTCCGCTAAAGCCTGGTTTTCACTAGCGTATAAGCATAAGGACATACCCACGCGCAGAAGGGCACATTTGATTCAATTCTCGATACCAGCTCTCCTTAATTTAACCCGATGATAAACGAGATATCGGAAGAAGCACTCGCCATTTTGTTTTTGATATGTTCGCATGCGGTCTTGGGTCAAAGTGACCTATAATTGGTTTAGGTCCTGTGCTTATGCTTTTGTTTATTTCGACCCCGTTTTCATTAGTCAAAGCTACGAAATAAGCATAAGCACAACCACAAGAAGAACGAACCTGTCCATGTTTCCTGTGGTTATGATTATGCTTATGTCGACCCAGTTTTCACTTGCTTACACGTGAGCTTGTGCTTATATGCTTATGCTTACGCGCTAATGAAAACCGGACTAAAGAAAGGCCTGATACGCCAGGCTAATAAAACCGTCAGTTCTATGGCGAATAACAAACAGATCAGGCCTCACGGATGCCGGTTGTTTACAAGCAAATTCGCCTTTAAAAATTGCAAAACTCAGTTCTATTCCAAGGGTAGACAAACGGTCTCAAAGCAGGAAACTACTGGTATAAAAGAAGTTCAGTTGGTATCATTCCGACCTGACAATGCGAGTGCTCCGGGAAATTTCCTGATGGAACCAACTGGAAAGTTGCAGTGTTTCATTTACTGTCCAACTAGATTTTGTGGAAACCTTATGTAAAACAATGGCAATAAATTTAAATGACAAATCACCTTCGCCCTGTTGTTGAGAGGGTGAGGCGCTTATTTAAGGATGGGGCTACCGAGAAACCTGGATCAAGATAACCAACTTTTTCCCGCTAAATTGAACCAGATTAATGCCTTATGGGGTATTTTATCTTCTATTTTCTCGTTTAGTAGATACAGGGCAGTATATAATGAATTGCTTTTAGCGACTATTAACGTAATGTTTGAGACTAACGGAATACTAATATCAAAGTGCATGTGGTCCATTATTAATTATTATTTCTAGTTTGTTTCGTAAAAAGTTTCTACTTCGTCTGGTGTGAAGTAGAGAGTTCCTGCCAGGAATGTTTGGGCGAAGGTGCTGTCGTAGCTGTACCCGCTCGGTGGGCTGTAAGTATAGCCAAGGTTGCTGTGAGAAGCGCTAGAGTATGATGCGTCGTCGGAAATGTAAATATCACCTCCCCCTCCGAAAACAGGTCCATAGCCTGAGCCACAGTATATTGAACCTCTGTTTGAACTATATTTCCCTGTCTGAGGCAGTTTAACAGGTGCCCATCCTGGTTTGTTCACCAGTGAAAACAAAAATGCTTTGGAGTCGTACTGGTACCTACCGCTGGAATCTATCAGAGAGAAATTAAAGATGGAAACAAATGTAATTAGCGCCTTTTGTTCTGATACTCACTTTAGAAATTAAAACCACCCGTCAAGTGCATTGACACCGAAGACAAACCTGGAAACAAATTTTCCATTTTAAAACGAACACGTGTCTGCTATGTTTTATTTATTTTACTTTGTTACTGTAGGACAGGTACAAACATTTCAAAACGCAAAATTAACGATAAAAAATGAAAAACAGACAAGCAAACAAACAAACAAAACTAAACACTAAAAGTAACTGTTAGAGCAAGTCTGTTAAGTCTTTTAACGGAAGGAGTTTCAATTGATGAATCTATTCATCAATTCATTCCAGAAAATAAAATGCATTCTTTAGATTTTAACTAAACAAATTAACGGTCGTACTATTAAATCGTAAATTCACTCAAATGCAGTTTACACAGTGGTTTGCCACCAAGTTTTCGTTTGAACTTAACACCTGGACGTTTAACACAGTTTTTTTTATCAAAGTACATGTGAGCTCCATAGCCTTAAAGTTGCGCGGATAAGTACTAACATTTAAGTTTTAAACGAAGCTAACTAATGTTAAGATCGTCTTTAATTTCATTTTAATTTAATTTTTTTTTGTCTTTATTATTGTTTCAGCAAAAATACATGCTAAACTACTAAAATTACATTTCGCAAAGCCAAAAAAAATTAAAAAAATTAAACTAAGTAAAAAGTCATGAACATTAAATCCAATATTTGCATTAAATTGCCACTTTATATTTAAAATAGAGCCTGTTGATAAAGCTATTCTTAAAACGCTGGGTATTAACCCTAGGCAGCTGGCTGCATGGAACCCTGAGGCGCGCAGAACTGTCTTTAGTTTTAGGGAGAGAAGGATACAAAGGGTGGCCGGGCATGCTGGAGATCTTATTGAAGAGCGCACGATCTGCCTTTTCCAAGACATCATATATATCAATTTGATAAGATATATATTTACGCTTATAGCAGCGCTGTAGAAAATTCTGGACCACTGTTAAATCAGGTGTCTAGGACGCGTATATAGGAAGACCGTAAGTTAGTTTCGTTAAAACTATTGATCTAAAAAAGTAATCTATATCTGGTTGTTGGTATCCCTCCTTACGTAAACACCTTATCACATAAAGGCACTTATTGGCTTCTTGCAACTTAGCTTTGATATGCTCATTAAATCTGTGATTACTTTGTAAGGTAACCACTAACACTTTTAAAGAGGAAACTTGCGTGATGCTTGACTATGCTAGTAATTTCATTGTCCCTAATAGCCAGATCATTGATAAACAAATTAAAAAGATGGGGGCCACTAACGCTACCTTGAGTGGTTCCTTTGTTCACACTATGCCATTTATAGGTAACTCCCCTAAATACTAGTCGTTGTTTCCTGTCCATTAGAAAGCTAAGATACCAGTTTACGACATATGGATTAAGAGGAAGAGCCTTTAGCTTTTCCCCAACTAATGAGTGTTTCACATTATCAAAAGCTTTCGAAAAATCCATTGCAAAAAGCCTGACATAGGTAAAATCCTTATCATCAAGTGCCTTTAGATAATTATACTGCATTTGAATTAAGGCGTCTGTGCAACTACAACCATTCCTATATGCATATTGAGCGTCCGTCAGATTTTCCTCAAAGACTTTCGTGCTGTAGTGATGATATACAGTTCTTTGGAAACTTATTAGACGCAAATATCTATATAAATATATTCAAATGCGCCAAATGCGTCCTTAAATTCAGGAAATGATGATGGTACGAGAGAATAAGGAGTGGAATGAGAATAGAACAAGATCTAAGAAAAGTGAAAAAAAGCCCTTTCAGTCTGTGTATCCGAAGGCTGGATTTTTTTGATGATGCTCACTGCATATCTTTGTATAATCTAAGCTTCAAAACAAAGCTAGAAACCGGAGCTAAACTTCTCTCTTTACAATACTTACTTACCCCATGACCTACTGGTGTATCCGCCAAAAATATATCTCCCGACCCTTATTATTGTTACAGTTGGTCCCTTGCCATCACATCCTGAGTGAAATGTACTTGCAGCCCAACCGTCCATAGATGCACGCCAGCAAAGTTTCCAGGCAGAATTCACGCTTCGTGCCACAGGCGACAGCCAGCTTCTTAAAGTCCTCAAGTAGTTTCTGCTGTTTCCCACAATAACCGAGTCTTCTAAATCTAAAATAAAATATCGACCAGCATTAAAAATTAGTCCTTTCTAAGGGAATTTAAGACAGGTTTAGATTCTCGATTCCAGGCCGTGGATTCCAGATACCGGACTTTGTTGGTGGACCTTTGATTCCGGATACCATTGCCAACAACGCTTCCAGGCAGAATTCACGCTTCGTGCTACAGGCGACAGCCAGCTTCTTAAAGTCCGCAAGTAATTTATGCTGTTTCCCACAATAACGGAGTCTTCTAAATCTGAAGAAATATCGACCAGCATTAAACATGGCCTGTCGACTATTGATGGCCGACGTCAATATATATTAGTTAAGTTGACTTTTCAACGATATAAATAAGCATGACTGAGAAAGTATAATTTGGACCGTATTATACCCAGCGAAATGACAGGCAGGCGCACCTTTCATACTTTTTTCATATTAAACACTTGTGTATAAGAACGTGTTGATTAAGAATCCCCTGGCAAGAGCTTGCCATTTTAATATCCAAAAATACAAGAACCAGTTTAGCTAAGCAATATCAAGTAGCTTATGGTACTGTTTAAGATATGAACAATTTTATGAAGTAGAGATAGCAACTAGATGTCCCCAATAAGGTTATTGCTTTCCTTGCGTTAGATCTTTTGACACACGAATAGTCTTTCTCGTTTCATGCATTCGTTCATTCATTTGTTCATTCATTCATTCATTCATTCATTCATTCATTCATTCATTCATTCATTCATTCTTATTTGTGGATTATTATGAACATTAGTATCAACATCAAGGAGCTTATAACTTTGAGATTGTAAATTTAAGTACAACAAGACGCTGTGGTAGCGTATATTTGGGCGTGGTTTTACCAAAATTTTGCTTACCATTAAAGGAAGACTGTGCACTGTACTGTTCAATGCAAAAATCTATAACCCAATCTGCCTGTTTTCTTTTCTACTTGTAACTAAATGTTCTTTTTAAGAGGTTCCATCTCAATACTGAAATGAACTATACCTGTGTTTCCTCGCAAACTTTTTCCTCTCACTGCTTTCAGTTTTGCATGAGCATAACCCAAAGTGTATTTCATCTTGTAGTCTTTGAAAATTTAACTTACTTCATGTAACTTTACAAATTTCTTCAACTTTTAACAAGTCTTACTTCACCTAACTTTCATCATAGTAAAAGGTAAATCCTTTACTCTACTTATTTGCTGAACCACACAGCATATACAGTATGTTCCAGTCCACGACAAAAATCCTGTCACTTTATGACAATGTTTTAAAGCACATCTTTAACACAGATATGCTCTCAGCCAAATTCCAACATAGGACACCAATGTTTACAGCGCAAACAGTAAGGTTTATCTCAGCTCCACTGATACTCTCACTTTTAGGAAGATCAACTGGCATAGTATGTCTTTTCACCCCCATCAAATTGTACAGTGTATTCCCAGTACTAGCAAGGGCGCATAAAGTTCCTTAAGTCCAGTATCCACATGGATTATAACAGAGTAACACATTGCATAAATTGCTATAGCACAGCACTGTTTACAAGAACATTGTAAAAACTATTAACATATTAACATTTGATATACTACAGTATTCAACACTGCTTGTACAAAGATCAACTTCAAAGTTGACTTTATGTACACCCTTATAAGCTCATTATATGTGTTCATTCCTACATGTATCCGGATATAGACTCTGAAAATATTGTACTAATTTCTACATGGATGGTATTTCCAACAATACACATGTACCTTGACTATGACTGTTACCATACATATCTCTAGCATGAGAATCAACACCAATAATTCCCACAGTTAAAATGAATGAGTTGTAGTTCAGAGCCAAGAGTTTTTTAAATGATTTATCCAGTGACTTTCACTGTATTCAAGCTAGAAAAATCGCCCAGATACTGTAACAATTTCTGGCAATTCTGTTAACATTAACATAGATTAGAACTCAGTCTTGGTTTGCAACCACGTGACAAGGCGGCCATATTGGGGGTCAATAAAATAGAAATTTTGCGCGAAAAATTTACATGAAAATAGAGTTTAGTTCCCAGAGGAGAAATATGCTTTCGGTTCTTGACCACCAACATGGCCGCCGTAACGTCACGTGCAAACGAGCAATAGATTGTCTTGCAAACTATGACAGACTAGAATATCATTGATAACCAAAAATCCTTATTTCAATCATATCATCGACTGAAGCAATCCTTCTTTATTAATAGTACTGTAACTTCACTTTAAACTCTGTTGCCTTCGCATAGATCTCAGATCTCTAAGATCTTTAAAACTCCCTCCGAAGCTGATGTTTTGATTCTCAAATTAGCAGCGGTCTGTTGCTTTTGCGTGTCCGGTCTCATTCACTTCCGTCACCGAGAAATGCGGTTCACAACGAACTAAGTCACGTGGTACAAGTATCCTCCCTTATCCTTTTTTTACTCGCCACTACGCGCTTCGGGCACCCTTCGGGCGACGGTCTTCCGTCACCCTTCGGACGACCTGCTGTGCACCAACGAGGATATAGCTTGCGGTTATGGATTTTCAAAATACCGAACAACAAAGTCGATCTGGATCAGTTACAAAGGAAAGAAATCCTTTACAGAAGATTCATAAAGATCCCATTGGGCTAATTAATGGCGCTAAGCGACAGCTATAAACATTTTTCGAGGTGAGACTTTAAATAAGTAATTCATTTATTCACACGCAACTCCTCTGGACCCTATGCAGCAGGTCAAAAGCATAATTCAACTTTTTCACTTGCTGTAGCCCAAGTTTTTTTGACCCCTAAAAGAGACTATGTTACTGAAAACACAGACAATGCACATATTTTTATATTTTTGCACGTGCAACCCTAAACGAGATCTTCACAGCTAAATATAATAGCGTTTTGCCCAGAACACCGTAAGTGAGACCAAAATCCGAAATTTACACCCCTAAGCAAGACGACGAGCATCCCCAGCCCTTTTATATGCGCATGCGGAGCCCCCCCCTCCGAATGACGAACGCTCGCGCTCTATTCGTCTCCTCACTGCTTATCGTATCTACAAACACGCGAGACTCAAAGCTACTTAGAGCGTTCGTGTTAACCTTATATTTAAACCAACTGGATTGTAAGTTTTGTTATAAATAAATTTCCTACGACGAGATCTTAATTCAACTTCTTTTATTTCCTCCACAAAACAATTTTCCTCCCGTACAATTTACTCATTACCTTTTCTTGTCGTCACCTCACTGGAATCAAAACACTCTAAACACAAAACTTGCTGATAATGCAAAATCCCGACGCCCGGCACATTACCGTACCTTACCGCATCACAATATACACATGAAAAATACAAGGCACATGTATATTAGCAGTCACTCTGCTAAACAAAACTGACCGAATAAGAAGAATTGTTACCGCTATCAGTAGTTCCCAAACAAGCCTGAGTCCCTTTTGGTTTCAATTGTTGACAATCTTCTCAGTTTCAGCTTCCTTCATCGGAAGAGATTTTTATCAAAGGTAACTCCTTGTGTTCCGCATTGTGAAAATCAAAATCATTATTGTCACACTAATTACCAGCTACACAAATCTTGCGACTGTCAAACCTGATACACATGCTCCTGTCCAAACTCGATTTTTCACGTACACTCTTTAGTGATATTCCGATTGTCATTGCGTCTATGAGGTCCATGCATTTGGTCTTTGAATGTCTTGACAGTTTCCTTGATTTTTCTTTGAGCTCGCGGACCAGCCCATTATGAAAACACTCGGTGTTATTTTAGTGTGGGCCTACCGCGAACAGTGTGTGCATTTGTAAGTTTAACCCTCGATAACATACTTCAACATTTTATCCAGCATCAGGACGTCTGTTGCTGAGATCGACCAAATATTTATCTTTTTTCATTCCCAGATTCTAACTGCTTCTTCCTGCTGCTTTCAAATTATACCATTCTGCGCGTAGTTTCACATTTCAATCTGTCAGTTTTGGCCAATGAAACATTATCGGTTAATCTTTGTTGTGAAATTGGCAACATTATTTACATATTTTTGGCGCCGTACGCACATGTTTTGATCACGTTTTGTCTAAGTTTTAAGGTTTTTCGTGGGAACGTATTCTATCTGTAAACTCTGCATGTGTCAACATGGTAGAAAAGTTTTTTGTTTTTTTTTATGATTCCGCCAGAGAGTGTTGACGATCTAAAAAAAAACTGCATTTTGCATGATTTGCACTTACATGATTCCGAAGGTATGTTTTATGGATTTTGGTCTACTTTACGAAAACGATCAAGGAGAATATATAGTGTTGAATGACGTTCGCATGGCAGACATTCGCCTCGCTTCGCTTTTTTACTTGCCTTGCTTACCTTAGCACATATTGCGTGCCTATTGCACATTTGCGACAAAATAAACAAGTTTGCATTACTCTATTTGGGGCCCCGCCCAAATTTAAAAAAATAACAACTCATACTGTACCAAGCTGTACAGTCAACTCTCTGTAAACTGTTCTTTGGACCAACCCTCACTGTCTTAAGCAAAACTCGTACCGTATAGAGAGTCAAGGTGACGTGACACCAAGAATTTTAAAGCTGAATCTATTCGCAATGAAAACACGTCTGTTTCACTTAACTTGTACAAAACAATGCACCGCATGCTGCTACCAGAATGTTGACTAAATGTTAACTTTGTACTCTCGTAGACTCCATATAATGCAAGTCTTCAGTTAATTTTATTTCTCAAGAAACTCAAAGTTTGCTGAGGCGTTACGTGTTGGTGTTGTAAAGATAAATTTACTGTATGGTTATCATCTAAACTGTATTCCAGACAATTATTTTTACAGCAATATATTCCATATCACATATGATGATCGCTAGTGCCCCTATCAAATTAAGAACTTATTAAATTAAGACCATACTGTAAGTAGCCTAAAATCCAACTAAATACCATTGCTATAGAACCTCTTTAAGCTAAGTTGGAAAAATCTAAGTTCTTATACGTAGGTTTTTACTTTATTTTACACAGTAGTTTAGAGCACAAAGGCTATAATCTATAAAGAAAAGGATCTATTTTCTCTTCAAAATCTGCACAGCATGAAAAATCTCAAGTGGTTGGGAATTTCTTTATTTGTTCAGAAGTAAATGAGGAAGAAATATATATTTTTTTTCGCAAGTAAAATGATTGCGAAAAGTGTATTACTTCAGGCTTAGGAATAGAACAGGTTGAGATTAGAAGTGTGGCTTAAAAGCTCATACATAAATACGAACATCTCAGGTTACTGTGTTTACCAGAATGATTCTTTGATTAAAAGCAGAGCATACCTAGCTTTTGTTGTTGAACAACCACGTTGATTCTAGCCCTCTTTGTCCCCATTAAGTTCGTTGCAATGCACTCGTACAAACCGCTGTCAGCAGGAGTCAGGTTCTTTATGGTTAGTGTCCCTTGGTTTACTTCAGTCTTTCCAGCTGGCAAAGACATTCCCACTCTTCTCCAGTTTATTATGGGACGAGGAAAACCTTCAGCTTGACAAACTACTTGGTAGGTAGTGCGCTTAATTGGCTTAGCGAGTGATGGTGGAACTTTTGTGAAGATTGGAAGACCTGACATAAGATAAACAAGGTATGTATAACAACGAATAGAGAACAATCCTTGTGCGGATCTTTTGGACGATGGGGGCAACAGTACAATTCTAGAAGATGATACTACCTTTAAGTTGTCATATTTTAAGAGGTATATTAATGTAAATACTTATAATTATCATTTATTGAGTGTTAATTTTAGCGGCATATTAATTGTACAAGTTGACAGCAAGACAAAACAGGAAACAAATGAAACAAACAATAAAGCAAAACACACACAAAAAAATTAAAACCAAAAAAAAAAAACAAAAACAAAAAGAATAAGAGCGATAAGAAATAAGGTGGTTCAATCCTCGCCCTTTGCAGGCGTCAATAATCATGACTAAGCAGCTCTTACCTCGAACGGACAAGCTACCAGTGGCCTCTGACGATCCAAGAATATTTTTGGCGTGACACGTGTACTGCCCAGCATCTCTGTAATTCAGATTCTTAACGATTAACTCTCCCACTTTAATCAAATACTTTGCACCTGGCAAAAGCTTTTCGCCCTTGAATCGCCATTCGACGGTAGGGGGAGGATTTCCTCTAACCGTGCAATAAAAAGCAATATTTCCTCCTTCATTACGTGTCTGTTGTGCCGGTGACAACATTACTTGTGGAGCAGAAGCCGATTTCCCGGGACTGCCAGGCCGTCCTTGCATGCCTTTTGACCCAGGCTCCCCCATGTCTCCCTTTGCTCCTCTCGGTCCCAGCATGCCTTTTGGTCCAGGATTTCCATTGTTTCCCTTTTCTCCTCTCACTCCAGGCATGCCTTTTGACCCAGGCTCCCCCATGTCTCCCTTTGCTCCTCTCGGTCCCAGCATGCCTTTTGGTCCATTGTTTCCTTTTTCTCCTCTCGTTCCCGGCATGCCTTTTGTCCCAGGATTTCCATTGTTTCCCTTTTCTCCTCTCGGTCCCTGCATGCCTTTTGACCCAGGCTCTCCTTTGTCTCCCTTTTCTCCTCTCGGTCCAGCAGGACCCGTCATTCCTGTTTTCCCGGATTTCCCAGGGTGTCCCATGATACCTTGAGGCCCTTTCTTTCCGTTTGGCCCCCTCCTGCCACGTTGTCCTTTTGCCCCTGTTGGACCAGGGAGTCCGGGGGGGCCTGCAGGACAGACCTTTTCACTCGACTTACAGTACTTGAGGGGCATAAGTTGTTGAAACTGTTTTGAGAATTCTTTTCTTACGTCATGTATTGTGATGCTAATTAAAGTGTCATTTAAAACCTGTCTTCTGTTTCTGGGTCTGGTGGTTGTTAATGCCAATTTTGACCACGGTATTGCTGTAGTAAAAAAATATTATGGACATTAATAATATATAGCTTTAGCCAGCGCTAAAAGCGAAAATTTCGTTAATATAGTTATATAAGTTATAAACAACAACAACAAAAAAATGAGATATTCTTGTAATGCTAAACGGCGGAGGCAATGAGGACGACAAGAAAATCAATAAATCTAATCACCAAAAAAACACTTTTGGTACATTTCTTTGGGGTTATTTTGCACGACCCTACAATGCCGTTATTTTGCACGATTAATTAAAAGGTGAAACTTTCTAGTTACACATTTTTTTTTATGAAGGGAATTGTCGCGATATGCTCACAAAAAATTGGTTGTTTGTATTCCTGTTTGCTTTTATTTTCTCACTGCCACTCATTTTCACCCTACTGGCCGCTAGCATTTCTCATTTTCTTACCACCGCTACGAATTTTTCATGTTTTTCTTCCCACGAAATTCGTCTCCTTTGTTTTAAATCACTCGCACTAGCTTTTTTTCGTTTATCCACGTAAGTGTTGGCATAAAAAACGGAAATAACGTCGGAAAAGAATCGACTTTATTTATGTTTTCTCTCTCTTAAAGTCCGGGTGGCCATGCGATTCCCCGCCAAAAAACCTCCAGTTGCATTTGGGTTGCCATACCTGTCAATTGAGTTATTTTACATTGGTATGCCTGTGGTGCGGACGCACGGGCGGACGTACGGTCACGTGACTATCAAAGTTTCTTGGATGAATGGGTGACTTTCTTACCCTTGGTACTTTGCTGCTTGCGCTTCGCGCGCGTAAGGGCACCGCTACTAAAACTGAACTGATGTGTAACAAGAATCGCCAAAAGGCGATTACAATTGGGCTGCCAATTTTCTTGGGGGAAGGATGGCTGCACATACTTAGGCTACACGGGTTTTCGCTGACCACTGCGTGATATAGCATCTCATGTGAGAGGTTTAAAAACATTTACTCATTTGAACATTGTACCCTTTTAGAAAACTTTCGTAACTAGAAAATGAGTACCTTTTTCAAGTAGGGGCTGTACTATTTCAAATTCCACCCTTATGAATAAAAATAAGCGAGTGAGCCATTCTGAGCAAGAAACAGTAAGCGCTATTTTCACGCACCCCTCCCCCTTCCCAATCCCTCTGCCCCCTCCCCCCCACCTCGACGCGATTCTCAGTTGCTCGTTTTTCACGATGTTTTTTAAATTCTTTTTTGACGGACAATCTCGCCTTTGTAGCTTTTCAGATAGCAATACATATTTAGATATCAAACTTTCCATCATTTCTTGGCACTTTGGTGGGCTAGAAATAAATGTGGTGCGATTTTCTCCTCTGTTTACACGCTTTTCACTCTGTTTACATTTGGCGTTCTTGTCGCTTACGGTGGCCCGAGAGGCTATATTTAAAATTTCATTTTTGCAAGGGTTTAAATTCGCAGAGCTGAAACTTCAGGTCTAGTTCAAAGAATTACAGCTCTTTCATATAGTATAGTCATATTTTAAATTTGAGACATACCAGAATCGACTTTTATCGGTTAAAGTTGGGCATTATTTCGACCGCCAAAACAGCACACAATCATGGTGCAAACAATGAAAGCCCAAAACTATATTACAAAAGTTATTTTGCGAGGCATTTTTATGCAGTCTTAAAGCTTTGGTTAACTGGTAAATGCATTTGCAAAATCAAGTCAATAGGAGCTTCTGCGCGCTTGTACTGCTTCCTTGAAAATTGTTCAAATTTGCAGCATTTCGCGAATAAAAAAATGTATTTTTATCGAATTTTTGAACTTTTCCAAATTTCTTAATAATAAATAAAATGTAAAGCGCTTGAGGATTTCTTAACATCATTTCTTGAAATAGTTCACCTAAAGGGTTGTTTGGGTGGTATTAGCCAAAATGCGAATTTTTAGAACTGATTTGAGATTCTCGCTATTTTCCGACATTGGCTCTTAAAAGCGACCCATGGCACTGATAAAAAGCGCCAAAATAGCTTGAAAGACGTTTTTATTCAATGGATGTACACACACACTAGTAGCCACAAACAAAGAGAGATTTGCAATCACGTTTTGGAAGGGTTAAAAGTCATCCAAAGGTTTAAACTTCAACAAAGTGAAAAAAAAACCCAAAAGGCAATCATCGTAGATTTTTTTGAAAGAGGCGTTGAAAAAGCAAAGTATGTCTTCACTTTTAAACATGGGTAAGTACTAGTGTCAAACCATCATTGAGTTGTGGGTTGTCCGTTTTCACGACATAAATCCCGAGGGGGGAGGGGGGGGGGGGGAGTACGCTATTTCATTAACCTTATAGATATTTCTCTAAAATAGTGTAAAGATTAGGAGAGCCGGACGGTGCACCCCACTACGACTTCTCACAAATACCCATGTGAGAAAAAAATGGAACTCATTTTATAAACTGGGTTGCCCCACAGGCAGTCAGATAACAAGGATGTTCGTATCAGGCATGGGGTTCCGCGCTATACCAAGTGATCTCTTAGGTTTTTGCATCAGGTCAGTTACCGCACACCAGCACGTCCATAGATTAATTAATGTCAATTAAGGTGGCTGAACACAGTTTTGCGGGCGGTCAGCGGTAACTTGCGTGACGGAGCTTCTTTTAAATTAGACAAACAAACATGGCGGCGAAAAAGCAATGATACACAGAAGACGATTTCTCAAAATCTACTCATTAAAATTTTGTGATATTTGGCAGAATTTTTACTTTTATCGTACTTTCAATAATAAGAACTGTAAAATGGAAGTTGAACAGACGAATTTTGTGACACTTCAAATAATAACAGTGCAATCATAATATTGATTATCTAAAAACCCGTCTGTTAAAATTTGGTCAAATAAGTTTCAAATGGTAATGATTAATCATAGTACGCTGTGTGCAAGTTTATAGGAAAATCTAATGAGCGAATTTTATGTAAACTGAGCAAAAGTGAAATTTTAACGTTGTATTCAATCGTTCATGTTGCCATGGAAACTACGAAAACGTCACATTTTACCTGCTAGTCAAAATCTTTTATCAGTATATTTTTCACTTGCCAAGTTTCAGCTTGTGAGGTGCAACCTTTCTCTTGCCATGATTTGGCAAAGGACATATACTCACGAACTGCCACAATTGTGTTCAGCCACCTTAATGACCTTTTTTTTTTAATTTCTGTGTATTTCCGAATGTTCATTCTGTTTGACCGGAAAGAGACGTCGATCCTTTGTCTTGAGTGACTAGAAATAACTGAGAGGCCATCGGTCCTCTTCCTTCTTCTCCTTTAACTGTGAATGCTGTTTCTACAATTTTTATATTTTAGACAGTGAAAAAATATTCCGTTTGTGGCGTTCTAGAAAACAACGATTTGAAACTTTATCCCGCAGTCATGTATCCTAAATTTATTGTGGTATGACGCTCACTAACTTGACCTTGTACTGTAAAAGTAAATGGCAGGCTTTTGAAAACGAAGAAATAAAGGTTATATCAAAGTACCGAGAGCGCAAAGGGGGCGCGAAGAAATAAATTTTCTAGTACACCACAACTTCTATACAAAGGTAACGTAAGAAAACCAATATCATGTACAGTGTACTTAGTGATACTTTTTGCAAATATGAGTGGCCCTATGATGTTATAAGCTAGGGCCCAAAAGACAATATATCATACAATATAGCTAACTATAACCCAACCGCTTCCCTAGTAAATAATTAATGAGTAGAAACAACTTAGAGACGACTGGGGACGAGTCAGACCCGCCGTAGTCAATTGAACGAAACCGAACCACAAATCAATCGAACTCAATCGAACCCAGTTGGTTTGATTGTTGTTCGGTTGGTTCAGTAATCGAAAACTGGAAATTTTCGGTGAGTTCGATTAAACGAACTCGTGAGTTCGATTAACTCATAATTGAACCAATCGAACTCAAACGACGCGATTAGTTCGATTTTACTTGGCAGAAAGACAAAACGCATCCAGTTTCAATTGAATCGGAAATATCTCCCTCTTGTATCTATATGGAGCATTTAGTGGAAAACAAAAAAATATTTCTTAACCAGGAATGAACTAAAATCTTTATTGTTTAAGTGATTCAAAATCGACAAATTCACAACTAATACTGGTAAACATGCAAGTACAGACACCAGTTCACGTTGCAAATGTCTAAGTTGGCCGCGGACATCGTACGGTTTCCTTCAGAGCTGGATCTCCCCTTTTCTTCTTAATAATAAATCTTTCGCCGACACTGACGGTGAAAGCGGGCATTCGTGGTAGCCTATAACCACTGTTTCCCGCAGATTTGTTCACGTTGTTCACGTGTTTGACATAATGAAGCCAATACGTACACAAATGTAGCTTACTTGAACGCAATGCCTTTTGTCAGCTGTCTTGTTTGAAACCAGATGAAACTGGTTTTATTATATATGTTCGATTGTTACATGCAGTGTTCAATTTTCGAACGTTCGATTATGTTCGATTGTTAAGTGTTCGATTTCCAAACGTTCGATTGACTACGCTGGGACACTATTACTTGTTCACTTCATGCAAGACACAACGCCCCATTTACATGTAGCATTTACAAATGAGACCTTGATGGAGTTAGCGTATAACCAGTTCAGGTCCCAACGAAGAGAGGACAAAGGGATCTAGGTCTTAACGATAACAGTTAGACAAGATTATTCAACTTACAGCACCGATTTACCTGAGGTATGGGGAATCCCTTCTGAAAAATGTGTCTGCATCTTCTTGTAAAGATCTTTTCTCGTAGCTTTTGCCGAGGAACGAGTCATCCTCTCAAACGAGACCCTGTTAACCATGTTAACACAGGGCGAGTAATCAATGCGAGATTCCAGCGCCAACAGTCGCTCGTTTGTTGTTTCATTCTTCACCCAGAGACACCCACAAACAAAAACTAACATCACGGAAAGGAATGATGGCTTAATTGATGGAATAAAATCAAGGAGTCGATGAGATTTTGTAGCGTTTAAGGATTTCATTTTTTTGCAGCTTCACAATCGCTTTCTTTTACAGGGCTTGGCACACGAAGACGGAAGGTTGTGGGAAAGTTGCCAGTAAAACTTGACCTTTAAAATTTGGCTAAAAAAATATGAATATTCTTTTACAGATTACAGTTGAGGTAAAACTTCCCTGCTGGCTTTTGACCCTCCTCTATCAGCACCTCTTCTTCATAGTACGTGCTTGAAATTTCAGCAAAGTAGTGCTGTCTAATAACAAAAAAAAAAAGAAGAAAAAATAAAAAAAGAAAGGAAAAAAAAAAAAAAAGAAAAGAGACTGCAAAACGACATTTTAAATCATCACGTTTCATCAACATCCTATAACATACATGTGTTTGCATATAATATCTGGCCTCTGAAGTTCTGGCTTGAAACATTTAATTATGTTGCGTTACTTCTTATTCCATCTGATATGCCGATATTTAGTATTATCATAATATTATCCTTAGTTTTTTTTTTATTTTATTATGTTTATTTGCTACTATTGGTTTGTGCTATTTGCGGGCTTAGCTATCCTTGTGATCATCTGTCACGTAAATAAAAAATGTGTTGTTGTTGATATAGCTTATCACAAGAGATAACATTCTTTCTTGCTAACTGATTAGGACACAGCTTCCTTAACCTTCTCGCACGATCAAAGAGGGAACGCTGCGCTTAAGCCCCGGACCAGGCTCCGCATTGCGAGCCGAGAAGTAGTCTGCTGTGACGTAACATCGTAACATGTTAGTCGTGTAACGTACATCACCTTTATGGAGAACGTAAACAGTCAACGACGAAATTTTATTTCGCTTTCTGAATTTAAATATGGTCCCTTAAAATTCAAATTCAAGAGGGTTCGCGTACATTTGACAAAGTTAGTTGTAAAGTAGGAATAATCGCGATAAAGACTGAAAGAACGCAAATTCACTTTTAAAGCGACCTTTTGGTCGCGTCGTTGGATCTTTAAGTCTTTAGTCGCGACTTACAAGCGACTCGAACGACTTTGTATATGTTAAAAGACATTCAAAAGAGAAACGTTTGGTCGCAGTCACCCCGTAGCCAGGTTTTTTTACGGGGAGGTTCGATCCAGCGAGGAGACGGACCAGATGAGGCCGGAGGGGTAAGTTTCTAGGGGGCTGGGGAGCTTTGATTGTCTGAGACTGAATTGCGCAGCAAGTTTGGAATTGAGGTGGCTCACTTGGAACGCAACGCGTTAGCGTGAGACATCTAGGGGGGTCCGGGGGCATGCTTGCCCGAACAATTTTTAAATTTAAGCCCTCTAAAATATATGGCTGGAAATGCATTTAAAACTAACATGGTGTGGTGAAAATTATATACACTTTCAACAACAAAAAACGTCGCCATAAAGAAAAACTTTTCTCCACAAAGAGTGGAGTTTAAATATCCTCCAAGCAACACAGAGCTGGGCCCAGTATGTCAAAGCTGACGGGAATTCTCATAATCGCCGATTGTTAAAATAACAATTCTGATACAACACTTTACAGAAAACATTGGCAACAAACCCTAAAGGGAATTTTATTGAGCAAAGAAAAAATGTCTTGTAGGCACACCAAATCCCCTTTTTGTACTTTGCGAAGGCTAAAACATGTTTACTGGAAAGGGTGAGACAGGCTAGTGACCTCTTTTACAGCAATTTCAATTTTACTATACATTATGATTATATTTGAATAGAACAAAACTCCTACTTCACTTTTTTTAGGTCGCTGATCAATAACAAAGAGGACCTCTGGCGTCGCACGTACTCCCCCTCCCTACGGGCCTGTGAAGGGTAGCCCATTCAGGTCCGTAACGTGCTGTTTCTAAGCTCTCTCTCAGCCTGCGCACCTGGCGGAGCACCATAGTTTGACTTGTTCCCAATCTTGTTGCGACCCCTACAGTTGTGAGGATTTACATAGCGTGACCTTTAAGTCTTCTTTAATAATAATAATAATAATATACAATATTTATAGAGCGCTAATTCCCAAAGGTCCAAAAGCGCTTTACATAATAAAAATAACAACAAAAACCTAAACCTGCAAAACTACAAAAGTACATTGTCATCCTATAAAAATTCCCAATGGTCAAAGGCGCTTTACATAATAAAAATAAGAACAAAATCCTAAACCTGCTACACAGGGTTGTTGGAGCTGATGTAGAAAGTGGATGAAACTCGACAACGATAACAGATTACGGCATGACTTCGATTCTCGCAGTACAGAGCAATGTTGAAGGAACTGAGGCGTTTGGAAGAGACCTTTGAAGATGGTTCTAAAATCGCATACCTACTGCAGGTTGGTATATAAGCGGTGTTCAGTAATCTGCAAGATGTTTCGATTCGGTTTAAGAGAGACCGAGACAACTGATCTTATCAGCAATTTAAAGTCTTTCATAGCGAAAACAAGTCACTTTCTTCCTCTCGGACGTTTTTTTTTTTTAATATAACTGTAAGCCTCACCTTTTTACCTTAGTAAAACAAGTAACTTACCTTGTATAAGGGGGGGGGGGGGGGGGGGGCGTACTGCCATATGTGTGCTATATAGGTATGTGCCGCTTTGAAGGGTATGGTTTACTCTGGGGTAGGGTATATAAATCAGAGAGTTAAGGTCTACAATAGGGTATCATTTTCCAGGAAACTGATCAGTTGGTTGAAGATTTTAGTGTAGACTAGGGAAATCGTACGGGGAATTGCCACTCACAAATATGAAAAAATTAAATCGGATTTGTTTTGGCTGGATTGTGCTTGTGACCTCAGTAGTTTCTGCAAAACAGCTACTCTGGGATTGGGGGGGGGGGGAGGATTTTGGGAGTTTAGTCTAGTAAAGGGTAGCAAAATTCACTTGCACGAGCACTGGTATAGGCTAAGGGTTCAAGGGTCCCAGCTGCACATCCCCACCCAAAAATTCTAAAAGAACCCCCCGGTAATTTTCAAACAGGCTGGCGTGGTTTGCCACTTTAAGAGCGAGAACTCTACACCTTGATTAAACGCAGCGAAAATCATAAAAATTTACGAACAAGATTACATGAGAACAAAGCCGACGTGGCCATTTTACAAAACAATCCACCCTAGCAGACAGGGCCACACCAGATCATGTAATCAGGCTCCAAGAAAATTTTTGTCCTGTTTTTCATAAGTGCTATCTTTCTAACCTACGCATCGGGTCATGTAGCAGCTGCTTGGAAGAACGCTTCTCTACACTTCCTGGTGGCCAAAGCGTTTTCTCTAACATTTTACACTACTCTGCTTTAATTTTTTTTCCCACGGTAGGCATTTGCCTCATACTAACTAATCCAGAGAATTTTTAACCATGACGAAATAGGCATCAATTGTCATGTGTAAACTGAAAGATCTTTGACAAAATCTGTTCCTCATTTCAAGGAACCTGATTTACGCTATCTTCTGGAAAACATTTGGAATTGCCAGAGCTTGCTCAGCGCTCAGGAAGACCTGTTTGACGTGATTCTTGTACTATGGAATAAGTATGAAGAGTGGTTTCCGTGGAACTGTATTTTGCTCACAAAGGAGGAAGCATCTGCTCACGCCAAACTGGAAAACTTTACTGAGGTACGGCTCCTTTTCTTTGTTTGTCTTTGTTGTTTTAAACCCATGGCCAATAGATGGGTGAGGGGAAGGTGCCTGAGTAAACTGAAGAACCGCAAGCAAGCGTGAAGGTAACAATGAAAACCCCGTGAGCGGCACCCACCAGGCGCCGAAACACTGAGAATCTCAGTGGAATTTTTTTAGATACTCACCGAGACCCACCCAGAGGGAGGGAAGGGCTGGGAGCAAAAAAACCTTTGACACAAGCACAAGCAAGACAACGCATGCAAAATGACTTGACCTCCAAAGGAATGCTGTAACAATACTGGGACCCTGAAAAAGCCTTAAGCCCACCCCACATACAATTAGCAACGGAGACCGCTGGCCAGCATTGTCTTGTGTTTAACCTCACTTAAATTACATTTAGCCACATTTCATGTTTTAGAGCGTCTTTTAGTCGGATGTGGAAGGGGGGATCGGGCCAAACAAAAAAAAAAAAAACCCGCGACTAAGAACTTGCATTTTCCCACGTTAGTCTAAACAGGTTCTTACATAAAATGTTAATTAGCCAAAAGTTAGGCTGTTAAGGTTCTATAGATTCTTATTTTCTGAAGAAAAAAAAATTATAACTAAGAGTAATTAGCGGTATTCAGCTCATTCCTTTGGTAAAACCTCGATACCGTTACAATTATAAAAGTTGGAGTAACAAAACACCTCTGTCTCCGAAGAGGATCCTAAATGTTAACTTATCTTATTTGCACAAGTATACAGAGTTTTTTTTCTATTATAGATTTTTAATACAAACTAAGAACTTGTTTCAAATTTTGGGCTTCACAGGTTCTGTATAGAGGGGGCCTAACTGGCAAATTTTAGCCTAACCGGTTTTTAAAAAAACTGGTTCTTTAAGTCGCGGGCTTTTACTGTTCTTCAAAAGTAGGTGCATGATCTTTCGTGCATGATCGATCCTTGTAAATGAGGATTATTAACCGATGTTTGCTTTCTCGTTTGGTTCCTGCATGTTGAGATAACTACCCCCTTTTTTCACAAAGTCCTGGAATACGGAACAATTATTGCAAGCAATGGTTTTACCCATGCGAGCAAGCTCTTGTTCGGTGGGGGTAAAGGAAACGCCCTCCATTTTCAGCCCACCCCCACCCCCGAAAATGGAGCTGATTCCCTTTACTTCCTCCTATTATCCTCGCTCTCACTTTGTAATTCTTTCGATCAGGCATACGGGCGGATGTTTATCGGGAAGATTCTACCCAAGCACGTACTGGCTCGTAACTACTTTTCACGCCTGCCCGGCATGGCGGAGCACATGAAGCAGAAAATTTCTGGACAAACTCGAGGATTGGCTGTTAATAACGGGGCGAGAGCAGCAGCACTTAAGAGCGACTTTCTGTAAATACCACGGATAGGTGTGCAAAATGGAAAAATCGAAATCCCCCAAACTTTGTCACAACAAAGCCCTTTGGAAACTATTTTAGAAAATACAAGACTCAGTTCGTTTGACTTAATATTTTCCAAAATAATAATTTTTTTTAATTTTCACCTTCGAGAGGCCTTCAAACCACCGAAAAATGTGCTTCATACCCTCGCTTCGTGAATGAAAACGGATACTAATACCATGACTCTTCTTATATCAAACAATTTTGTGGTCCTTCCTTTCTACCTAAACGTTGTTACAGTTTCAAAAGATTTCAATCTGATTTTTTAATATTTTTTCAAAATTACCCTCTAAATCAGCATTATCGCGACCATCGATTTTGCCATTTTTCAACGGCGAAAATCCCTTCCTGGTACATGGCTTTCATTAGAAAAATGGTATTCCAGAGAAAGAGCAATGTTTCCCCTATCAATCTGTGAAATAAAATTCTGGGGCAATTGAAACTGCGAGGTTTTACAACTGAAAATATTTACGGTACTCGCGTGATTTACGACCTCTGAACTTGCAGTTGTATAAAGAGAACTTAGACAGCATTTGAAACTCTGGCACAAATTCGCCTCTTTTCCCGTAGTTTAAACACCAAAAACGATTTTAGATTTCACAGTGGTAAATTTTCAAAAGGAAAAGCAATTTTATAGTACGAAAGTGTGCTATGAACTTCTTGACTACAACACTTCCCTTACGTGCGTATTTGTTTACTTTTGCCGTATTTGTAACAGTTATCATATATGTACAAAACGGCTTTGGTGTCGGTAGCTAAATCTTGAAAATGCTCTCATTTCTCACGAACCAAATCGTTATAGCCATAAAAAAGGAAATCGTTTTGACCTACCTTACATTATTTGACAACCGAACCGAATCCTTTACTGCCTTTAACGAAATGAGATTGCGTGACAAAGAACTTTGAGACCCAAGCCTATACCGCGAAGACAGATACCATTACGAAAAAGACACTTGATAAGATACATGAAAACCACGCGGTGCCTTCTGTAGCTATAAAAGCAAAACATGTAAATAATCAAAATCCTTAGTTTTACTGACTTATCCGCTAGAGCGATTATGAAAACGTAAGACTAAAAACAATATTTTCCACAAGAGACTATGAAGTGGTGGGCCCTTATAGTCTCCTACTCTCCATAAACGCCTGCTTACACATTTTGAAATACGATTATTAATTCCTTACTTGTATCCTTAGAAAAATGGCATTGAGGGGGAAAAAAGCGCTAATTCGTACAGCTGTAGTCTGAAATATCATCCGTCCCTTCCCTCCACCCCCTAAGGGTCGGCAGCCCGTTTCGGGGTGGGGCGAAGAAACGCAGAACATTTCAGACTAGACATGGCGGGGCTAGAAAACCTGCATAATTTTAGAGCACCTCTGGTGTTAAAAGCAAAGCTTTCTGTAGTTCTGGCAACCTCGAGCAAGTTTTGCATTTCTGAGCAAGGTCTGGGTAAAATATAGGCTTATGTCAAGCCAGAAAAAAGTGAGCAGTTTGATAGAAAATGTCAAGTACGACCGAACCGCGCCCGTGTAAGCGCCCCTAATGACTCTGGCAGGTTGGTTGAAATGGAACAAAGGGGACCTAGCTCTAAGCATACCGTCTGCGCTTTAGCTGTGAGTCTGCCTTGGAGATAAATTTCGCTTATATTTTTGAGCAACTCTTTAAAGAAGATTGCAAGCCGTATAGCTGCGTCCGTCTGGAACTCTCGAGCTGTGAAGCCAATATTCGCGCCCCTCGCACCTTGAAAAAAAACGCGTTTTTTGAGAAAAAAAAAGAGGAAAAAAGGAAAAGAAAAAAAAAGAAGGAAAGGCCGACCGTTCGCACTAACCGAAAGATACTATTTTTGCATTGCTATTGAAAATCTGAAAAGGAACAGTCTTACACACGTAGCCCTATGTGATAAATTCACCTGGTACCGCCCCGACCCCATCGTTCCAGGTAAATAACCTTTACGTAAGCTTAGGATGTAAGACACACTTGCGGATACGCGTAAGCATAACGTGAGATACCCAGGCGCAAAAAAATAACAGTAGCGCTGCTAATGTTGGCTCCCCTCAAAAATGAAGCGTATTAACGTGGGGTTGAAAAGTGAGATATTCGGATATCTTCGGATAATTGATAGCGAGTTATTTCCAGTCCACGGACTTGCTCCTAAATTTTTCGAAAGTATTTGTTCTCTTAGAAAATCCAAAATTTCGAGATATCTTGATAGTTTTATACATACGCTAATCATTAGATTCCTTTTCTTCTTTCCTAACGATAAGTTAAATCGGTCAAGAAAAAAACAGCTTTCAGTAAGTTAAAATAAGTTTTTTGAAGGCGCGATCTTTGGTTTCACCGCTGAGCGTTCCTGACGGGCCCAAATATACGGGCTTGCAATCTCCTTTAAAGAGTTGCTCGAAACTGTGGACAAAATTTATTGCCAAGGGAAACGCACAACTAAAAAGCAGGCGGTATGCTTAGAGCTAAGTCCCCTTTGCTCAATTTCAGAGTTTTCCCTCCCCACCCAATCTCCCCCTCTCGCCAGAGTCATTAGGGGCGCTTTTACGGGCGCGGTTCAGTCGTACTTGACATTTTCTATCAAACTGCTCACTTTTTTTGGCTTGACATGTGCCATAACCTATATTATGGCAAAACGTTGCTCAGAAATGCAAAACTTGTTCGAGTTTGCCAGAGCTATAGAAAATTGAAACACAAGAGGTGCTCTAAAGTCATGCAGGTTTTCTAGCCCCGCCATGTCTCGTCTGAAATGTTATGCGTGTCTTCGCCCCACCCCGAAATCTACCGCGGCCCCTTAGGGGGTGGAGGGAAGGGACGGATGACATTTCAGACTACGACTTAGCGCTTTATCCTAAGTATACAAGTAAGGAATTCATAATCGTATTTCAAAACGAGCGTGATGAAAACAAGAGACTACAGTGGAACCTCTATTTAACGAAGGGCTAAGGAAATAAAAAAATTCTGAGCCACCCAACGACGGTTTCCTTCTAAATTCATTGAAAACACTTTTCAATGGTGTACCCAGGGTACTTTTAGATCTCTAGAAATGCATTCTAAGCGGCTTGCAAAATTTGTTCCTCTCCGGTCATCCTAGGGGAACTTGCATTGAGTATTTTCGAAATTACAAGGGCTTCAGTATTATTTTCCTAAAAATTTTAGATGCAATTTAACGTATCACGAAAGAATTTTTCTGATTCCTCTCTCAATCACATTTTTAAATCCGAACGTTTTAGGTTTCCTCTTTTCTACGAAAAATTAGCCTAACCTGGGATGTAATATGTGAAAAATTAAACTTCAGAAAATCGTAGGGAATTTAAAAGATAACCTTCGAAAATTGAACAGGAACGGAACGGTCATCTAGAAATTTTTAGGCGTCTCCAAGCTATAGAAAATTCTAGGCAATATCTACTTCTTCGAAGATATATTTACGAAAAACAGTCATTGAGTGTCCCTGAAATTTGCTCGCTTTAACGAGGTTTTTTTTTGATACCGTAAACCCTAAGCCTCCCCCTACCCGGGTGGGGTTTATTTATTTTAAGCCCATTTGAGGAGGAGGGGTGTAATAGAGACGGGAGGCTCAATATATTTACTTTACAAACTACGATGGTATCGCTTCTCGATAAAGAACTCGAATACAAATTGGAAAAGCTCAAGTAAAGGAAGTTTTAGGTCAAGCAACCGAGGATCATAATCAAATCAGAACTTCCAGTTGGTAAATAAACCATCCCGGATCAGTCCACACGAAGTTTTACGGTCGTGATTGATTAAATACAGTCTTCATTTATTAGTGAAGAATAATTAGGGGTGGGAAGCGCGTGCTTGATGGGGGGGAGGGGGGGGGGGGAGGCTTATTAACTTTCTTCCCCTGAAAAGGAGGGGCTTATTTGACAGGGGGCTTTAATATAGGTTTACGGTATATTTTACTATTATCGAGGTAAAGAAAATCATTTGTGGGTTCTTTGTATCGCGGTTCCACTGTATAATAAGGGCCTACCCCTATATAGTCTTTTGACGAAAAAAAAAAATTTTTATGTGTTACGTTTGCAGGGTAGCTCTGGCGGATAACTCAACGAAACTAAGGATTTTCATTATTTACATGTTTCGCTTTTATAGCTACAGAAGGTGCAGCGTGAGTTTCTTTTTCGGAATGGTATCTGTCTCCGCGGTATAACCTGGGCCTCAAAGTTCTTTGTCACGCAATCTCGTTTCGCTAAAGGCAGTAAAGGATTCGGGACTGTTGTGAAATAATGTGAGGTAAGTCAAAATGTTTTCCTTTTTTATAGCTATAACGATTTGGTTCATGAGAAATGAGTGCATTTGAAAGAATAGCTGCCGACACTATTAGCCGTTTTGTACGTGCATGTACGGCAAAAGTAAACAAATACGCACTTGAGGGTAGTGTTGTAGTCAAGAGGTTCATAGCACACTTTCGCACAATATAATTGCTTTTCCCTTTGAAAATTTACCACTATGAAATCTAAAATCGTTTTTGGTGTTTAAACTGCCGGAAAAGGGGCGAATTTGAGCCAGAGTTTCAAGTGCTGCCTAAGTTCTCGCTTGTATTCATCACGACAACTGCAAGTTCAGAGGTCGTAAATCACGCGAGTACTGTAAATGTTTTAAGTTCTAAAAACTCGCAGTTTCAACTGCCCCAGAATTTTATTTCACAGATTGATAGGGGAAACATTGCTCTTTCTCTGGAATACCATTTTTCTAATGAAAGCCATGTACCAGGAAGGGATTTTCGCCGTTGAAAAATGGCAAAATCGATGGTCGCGATAATGCTGATTTAGAGGGTAATTTTGAAAAAACATTAAAAAATCAGATTGAAATCTTTTGAAACTGTAACAACGTTTAGGTAGAAAGGAAGGACCACAAAATTGTTTGATATAAGAAGAGTCATGGTATTAGTATCCATTTCCATTCACGAAGCGAGGGTATGAAGCACATTTTTCGGTGGTTTGAAGGCCTCTCGAAGGTGAAAATTAAAAAAAATTATTATTTTGGAAAATATTGAGTCAAACGAACTGAGTCTTGTATTTTCTAAAATAGTTTCCAAAGGGCTTTGTTGTGACAAAGTTTGGGGGATTTCGATTTTTCCATTTTGCACACCTATCCGTGGTATTTACAGAAAGTCGCTCTTAATTCTCGCTCGCTCTGGTCATTTTGAGGAGGAAGGTTTAAACATGACAGTACGTCCAAGACACCGAGCTGAAATTGGGATTTTTTGGCGACCTGGAAGAAAATGGACTCATCCGCTCCACGGGGGTCGCAATGGGAGGCCCGAAAGAGGAGCGAACTTACAAATGTGCAAAGAAGCAATGAAAAAGTGGAGAGTACTTATTCCAGTCGGAGCAGGTAACGAAGCAACACGTGATTCTGTTTACATGCCTTAAAGGCAACATTTATTATCATGTTTTCACTCTTGGCATTGATTCAAACAAAATGCTGAATGCAATTTGTTGCAGGAATTTGAAAACGTTGTAGAATCGATCACCTTGAAGCCTTACGAATGAAGCAGTCAGCGGATGATCTTCGTACAGAACAACATGAGCCTTCAGACCAGGCGCAGTCTAATGTTTTGCCCAGTTTTTCGGTCCACACACCAGACCCCTTCCTCTCTCCAGCACCACTCGTGGCAGACGATGTTGAAAGCCCTTTAGAGGTATATGCCACTGTATTGTTGCTCTGTCGATCATTTTTGAAAGTGGAATATTTAAATTTTTTTAAGGAAGGAGATTTCGACTAGATTAAAAGGATCTATATTCGTAAAGAAGATTGAAATGAGATCCGAGGAGGCATTTGGTTTAAACGGAGATTGCGAGTTTTAAAAGGTCTGGGGGTTTGCAGTTTTCAAAAAACCTGCATAATGCACCGCAACCTTTCCCCGCGGGGGGATCCTTTCGTAAGCCCTCATACTGCAGTTCAAAAGTGATATTGCAGGTCATTACAGGTGTTAGCTAGCAGAAGAGATAATATTAGTCATTCAGTTCACGTTGAGTGTTAGACCCTCCCATTAGAAGTTTATTTCTATGCATTATGTAAATTCATTACGCTTCTCTATAGTGAAGCCTCTCTTCCCCGTGTGAAGGGAGTATCCCTTCCGGGAATAAGGGTTTGGCTGGAGATGAACATGCTTAGTAAAAAAATCCATTTGCACGGTAGCAAGTGGTTGTGGAGGCGATCTTCACCCATGGTGATGTGCTGATTCAGCGTTCCGAGAGCACAGACGTCCCTTCATTGAAAACAAGGCACTTTTTCGGGACGAGAAGCTTATTTCACTCCAACTAAACGTCCGCAGCCATGAGAAGATTAAATCATCAATTCTGGTTTCTTATGCAGCTCCGATAAAGGAAAATGTGTAAAATGAATTCCACCTTCACCAAAAAATCAAATTCTTCATCTTCAAATTTCAAGTTATTGCCAATTTCTGTAGTTTGTGTTTTTTGATACATAACGTATTGTATCTTGTAGAAACCTAATGCACTAATCTAATTTGTTGCTACTTTATAGCTTATAGCCTTCCAACCAATCTTGGTAGTGATCTTCCCCTGGTTACAGGTGGAGCCCAACCAGGACAACCAGGTGATGATTGCTCCGACGTTTTTTCTTCTGGCTCACAGGAATCATTAACCGCTGTGGAAACATCCTTGGAATGGCATCCAACGCCACAAGTACAACTGAAACTCCGCGCACTTAATAACTTCCTGAGGCATGCCGATGGAAGTTTGAGCCCTGTGCGGTCTCAATTAAGCACAAATGCCGATAACCTCTCCTCTTCCACCGCGCACTAATACAAGAGCAAAGGAGCACAAGTTTTGAAGACGGTATTTGAGGCCATAGCACCTGGACAATCAAAGTGGCTTACGCAGCAAGTTGTCGAAAAGTACTATCATTCCACTAATTCAGAGGTGAATTAGTGGAAACAGACATTACAATCTAGGCTCATTATCCTTTACAATGAGGCCTCAAGTTGGTACACAAGGCAACAAATCCTGTCGGTCTTTGTCTGCTAAACATGTTCATCTCCAGGCAATCCTTTTTCCCGAAAGGGATACTCCCTTCACACGGGGAAGAGAGGCTTCACTCGAGAGGGAGACCTCTCTTAAGGTACAGGTATAGAGAAGCGTAATGAATTTACATAATGCATAGAAATAAACTTCTAATGGGAGGGTCTAACACTTAACGTGAACTGAATAACTAATATTATCTCTTCTGCTAGCTAACACCTGTAATGACCTGCAATATCACTTTTGAACTGCAGTATGAGGGCTTACGAAAGGATCCCCCCGCGGGGAAAGGTTGCGGTGCATTATGCAGGTTTTTTGAAAACTGCAAACCCCCAGACCTTTTAAAACTCGCAATCTCCGTTTAAACCAAATGCCTCCTCGGATCTCATTTCAATCTTCTTTACGAATATAGATCCTTTTAATCTAGTCGAAATCTCCTTCCTTAAAAAAATTTAAATATTCCACTTTCAAAAATGATCGACAGAGCAACAATACAGTGGCATATACCTCTAAAGGGCTTTCAACATCGTCTGCCACGAGTGGTGCTGGAGAGAGGAAGGGGTCTGGTGTGTGGACCGAAAAACTGGGCAAAACATTAGACTGCGCCTGGTCTGAAGGCTCATGTTGTTCTGTACGAAGATCATCCGCTGACTGCTTCATTCGTAAGGCTTCAAGGTGATCGATTCTACAACGTTTTCAAATTCCTGCAACAAATTGCATTCAGCATTTTGTTTGAATCAATGCCCAGAGTGAAAACATGATAATAAATGTTACCTTTAAGGCATGTAAAGAGAATCAAGTGTTGCTTCGTTACCTGCTCCGACTGGAATAAGTACTCTCCACTTTTTCATTGCTTCTTTGCACATTTGTAAGTTCGCTCCTCTTTCGGGCCTCCCATTGCGACCCCCGTGGAGCGGATGAGTCCATTTTCTTCCAGGTCGCCAAAAAGGTCCTAAGTTCAGCTCGGTGTTTTGGACATACTGTCATGTTTAAACCTTCCTCCTCAAAATGACCAGAGCGAGCGAGAATTAAATCTTTCTCTGTAAGAATACTTGTCTGAGACACATTGACGGCTCTTAGATGAACCTTGATATCTTGGTGGCATGACGTCAGTGGAAAATATTCGGTTACCCCTGGAAAGCGTTTGGATATATCACAACCTTTATTTGAAAAAGTTACAAATGAACAAGAAAGTGAAGGCATACTTAACTCCGCAAGGTGTTGTAATTAAAGATACAGTGCGTTATCAGTGGTAAAATCTCTAAAGAAAGAAATTTACATGGGTTGTACATTCGAAAGAAACACGCGTCGATCACGTATTGCTATTGTGTTTATAATTTTGAACAGAGAAATTAAAAACAAGTCTAAAATTTCGAATAATCGTGGAAAGGACGTTTTCAGTAATAAAAAAAGAAATTACGAAATATTTTTGCTAAAACCTTTGGGCACTTCCTGTTTTAATAGGAAGTACAATTACCGCTGACCAAATCTCGGGCTTAGGTTCTCACGATTTCTGACTAAGAAATATGGCGCTATAAAGCAACAACCGATAAAGTGAAATTATCATTTCAGTTTGCGAATTTTATCAGTGCGTATAATAATTTATGAGAGGATTGCCACTGTGGATAAATGCACTTGTAAGATCTTGTAAAAGTGTGATGGGCAAAGCGTGAACTAAGGTAAAAGTTTTTGTTTACTTTACTCGTTGATCGAGTCCAAGTATTTGGCTTGTAATAGGGCCGTGATCATCCATTCACGATTAAAAATCAACTGAAACAGCACAGAAAGAGCTACAGTAGCATTTTTCATTTTGATAACAGTAATAATATAGTATTTAAATACTTGGCCACTCTTTTCTTCATGCAGATATTGCGGGTGTAATCTGGGCGCTATTAATATCATCAGTGTAAGCGATAATGCAATGAATATAATCTTCACTTTGACTTAAAGTGGTACAAATATTATTCATGGACCCAATTATTTCGTTATACGAGAAATTACGTTCATAAACGGATCGTGTGACATTTATTTTCGATGAGTTTGTTTTCTGTCATTGTTCAGTCTCAGAAATGATGCTGTCGAGTCACGTGGCTCAGACCAGCTTTTAAAGCCAGGAAATGTGAGATGCCAAAAATTTTCTTCGCAATTGTATCTGTCTAAGGATAGGACTAAATCGTTGTGAAAACAGTTTTAAAAAAGAAAGTTGGATTTTTCAGATATTTGGATCTAAACTTGAGCTATTTTCTCTTATTGCATAATCTTTGGTTACATGGGTGGGCACTGACATCCCTTGATTGGCACCTGTCACTCCAAATGACTTGAAACTGCCGGTATCAATTGGCATAGGATTGACCTTTATTTGTGTCGAAGAGGATTAAAATTCATTGTATCTTGCAACCAGGAGCGATGTCTAATTTTGATGCTTATTTTCGTGAAATTTTGATGATTAAGGGCAAAAATCCAGGGGGGGTGGTCTAACTCCCAAGGGAATAGTTGAAAATCAGACTCACTTTGTTTTGGGGAGTTATTGGGTGGGTCCTTCAATCTGACCAAGTTTCATCCAAATCGGAGAGATAGCTTGTATCACGCCTGCCTGGTCCTCTCATGGACACAGTCTTAAGTCTTTTTAACGGAATGAGTTTCAGTTGATGAATCTACAAAGAACTATTCATTCCAGAAAATAAAATGCATTCTCTAGATTTCAACTAAACAAATTAACGGACGTACTATTAAATCGTAAATTCACTCAGACGCAGTTTACACAATGTTTTGCCACCAAGTTTTCGTTTGAACTAACTCCTGGACGTTTAACACAGTTTTTCTTATCAAAGTACATGTGAGCTCCATAGCAGTTGCTGTGAAGTGTATTGAAAGTTATTTTTAAGACGGATGTATCTTATCTTTTAAGTTTAGCTTTTGTTTCATTAAGTCTTATTTTTGTCCACGTACTCTCTTCCTGTTTTGATCTTTTGTTTTTACTTGTACTTGAATTTATGCTTAGCTGGCGAACTTACTTGTTGCCATATTAGGAATGTTTTTCGCTTGGCATTGCTTCAGATGTTAGTTTTTAACAGGTGGTAGTGTTTGTGTTGTTATAGAGCTGACCTTGGCTCTTTGGTACAATGTACTTGTCAGTTACGGCTGTGCGTACTGGCTAATCTATTCCCTTGCTATAACAAACCTGTTGCAATATAGGCGATAAGATATTCAATAGAGCTCTCCTGGTCAGCTATAACCCAAACATCTCTAGCTTTGGCTACAAAAACCGCTACTAATACTTGAACTAGTGAGTAGACAAAATTAGAGAAGAGTAGAAAAGTAGAAAAGGGTTAGAAGAGTAGGAATATTAAGATTGTTAGCAGAAGTCAAAGAATAATAAAGGCCAAGATGTAAATCAGATTCCTGGTACCTCATCGTGTAGCAAGCGAGTTGCTCGAACACACCCCCACAAAATTCAGGGAAATCTTTTTTTACAGAAATTGTATCTAAAGACTCCATGAAAGCTTAATAATCGACTCAGCACAACTCAGGTCTGATTTAAATGCTGTACTGTCTTTAGTTATTTTTCATTTTTAGTTTAGAGCCTAGAATTCTCATACAAAAGATCATTATATTTATGAGCGGATAAGTACTAACATTTTAGTTTTAAACGAAGCTAACTAATGTTAAGATCGTCCTTAATTTCATTTCAATTTAATTTCGAAACTTATAAGGCGCAAATATCTATATAAATATATTCAAATGCGCCAATGCGTCCTTAAATTTAGGAAATAATGATGATACGAGAGGATAAGGAGTGGAATGAGATTAGAACAAGATCTAAGAAAAGTGAAAAAAAAGCCCTTTCAATCTGTGTATCCGAAGGCTGGATTATTTCGATGATGCTCACTACGTATCTCTGTATAATCTAAGCTTTAAAACAAAGCTAGAAACCGGAGCTAAACTTGTCTCTCTTTACAATGCTTACTTACCCCATGACCTACTGGTGTATCCGCCAAAAACATATTTCCCGACCCTTATTATTGTTACAGTCGGTCCCTTGCCATCACATCGTGAGTGAAATGTACTTCCAGCCCAACCGTCCACGGATGCATGCCAACAGCGCTTCCAGGCAGAATTCACGCTCCGTGCCACAGGCGACAGCCAGCTTCTTAAAGTCCGCAAGTAATTTATGCTGTTTCCCACAATAACGGAGTCTTCTAAATCTGAAGAAATATCGACCAGCATTAAACATGGCCTGTCGACTATTGATGGCTGACGTCAATATATATTAGTTAAGTTGACTTTTCAACGATATAAATAAACATGACTGAGAAAGTATAATTTGGACCTTATTATACCCAGCGGAATGACAGGCAGGCGCACCTGCCCTGCAGGCGCACTGACTGGAATGCGCTCTTTCCAGTCGTGAATTAATTAGAATAAACTTCCGCATATCTTTCTAGAATCATCTCCGCTCGTAGAACAGTGTGTGGCAGATAGCAACAGTGAGTGTGAAAAGAAGAAGTGTCTGACTAGTACTCAGCTCGAATTACGAGAAGAATATTAAATTTTTTTAATAATCTATCAAACAATAATTTATAAAAGTAGACCGAAATGTTTACAAAACCGCTAACAAGAGCGCCTCGTTGCATACTAATGAAATGGAATCCTTCTCTCTAGCGATCGGCCGGAGCTATCTCCATGATCTTTTACACACGTTTTTAAAAAGATTGAAGCTACTATGAGGTGAAATTGCATATCAAAAGAGATACGTTTTCTACAGATAACGGCCAAACATCAAGATTTTTTTTAGCATATTTCTAAAACTTCATCCCAAAATATCCCGATAATTCTTTTATAGATTCCGTTTTAACTTCACGAACATCGACTCCGCCGCAGGAACCGCATGGAGGTTTTTTTTTCCCTGCCGCAGGGTGCCTCCGTTGCCGTGGACGCTTTACAGAAGGAGATTATAACACCATTTCCTACTGTGCAAAGTAATTACTTTTCACGCCTTCGTCATCCAATCAGAAATACAAAGAAATACGATAAGTTCCATTTCCTTCAACGCTGTACGTGAGTATGCCAAAGGAGGGGACGTGTTTTCCGCGCGTTGCGAGACGGCCACCCCGAAGTCCGAGCACTCGCGCAAAAATGTAAACAGTTTTTCTTTACCTTTTCTCTAAGTCAGCTCGTTCTTCATATGATGTAAATGCAAGCTTTCACAACCTGCAGTGCGTTTTAGACCAGCTTTTGCCATGAGAGGCAAGGTAGCTGAATGGCAACGAACTTCAGTTTTTGTTTATTTTTCAGCAAATTACAGTCATTGATCTCCGAGGATATGTGTGTGCAGATTCAACGATAAGACTGTACTTGACTGCGCACCAATTCTTAAACTTTTTGTCATGAGTTTGCTAAACCGCAGCTTCGCAGTGAATCCCGTGTCACGCACGCGCTAGTGCGCTTTTATTTAATCTCTCTGATAGATTATTGTACATTCAACGCAATATAGTTAAATTTTTAACCAAAACAATGGAAATAATAATTGACTTTTTCTTTATATGGAAGTAGTGTGACATTATTATTTGACCTGCATTGGCTTCTTGAGCTGACCGTAATAGACGGAGTGCGCTTCTGGTTAGTGTAGAAGACATAACGAGAAGAAGACGGTTCTCCTGTGCCTTCAGAATGGTTCTAAGCCTAACGATATTACGATAAACATGTAAGTGGTAATATTCATCGGCATTCTGGTTGGCATTTTGTTGTTCGAAACGTTAGATATTCTAATCCGACTGCATTTGTTTGGTGACTATTATGCCATGATGTACTGTCAACGATGTAAAGTGTGTCGACGTCCAAACGGGTTACATAGAAAATTTCCGATATTTAATGACAGGCTTGCGGAAATAGTATTGTAGTAACTCGGCCTAAATTCCGGGAGATGTCATAGAAGCAGAAAACACGAAGACCAAGCGATCAAATGGATTCGGTCGAATACTGAAATCGCCATCCCGCCAAAACGTGTCCAAAGCCCGCCAAAAATTACCAAATCTCGCCGCTACCACTATTTAAAACTCTTTATCCAGTCAAGAAACGGTAGTTTCGAAAACGAAGCACTCGAAAACGAAGACCGAAGCACGAAGCATCCAAATCCCGAAAACGAAGACCCCAAATCTCGAAAACGAAGCACCCTATCTCGAAAACGAAGCACCCAAAACTCGAAAACGAAGACCCCTAAATCTCGAAAACGAAGCACCCTATCTCGAAAACGAAGCACCCAAATCTCGCTGTCCTTTATAAACGCGAGACCAATGTAAATACAGCAGAAATCAAGCGCGATAACGAATCGAATGCAGTTCAAATCTACTCAAGTTGTAAATGCATTTCCGCCGCTGATTGGGAGGCCGGTGGGAGGCTATGTTTATCCCCATTAGTGCTGGGTTTTTTTATTATTCAGTGAGGCGCCCTGGTGAGGCGGCGCAGTTCAAATAGATAAAATGCATAAAAAAATCAAATGGGATGTAACAAACAATAATATTGTCTCAACTAAAACAACGTGTAAGCAATGCATTAAAATTCATACAAAATTTCAACTACAACAAAAGGAAAATCAATTTCCGTTAGTGTTTGCGATTTTCTCACACCTGATTAGTCCCCCACGCAGGAGACTAACGCCTGATTGACTTTTACTGGCAATACAGTAACATTCTAGAAATAGTTTGGGCGTTCTCGGTTTTCTGATCACGTCCAAAACATAGCCTCCCACCGGGCCTCCCAAGCAGCGGCGGAAATGCATTTACAACTTGAGTAGATTTGAACTGCATTCGATTCGTTATCGCGCTTGATTTCTGCTGTATTTACATTGGTCTCGTGTTTATAAAGGACAGCGAGATTTGGGTGCTTCGTTTTCGAGATAGGGTGCTTCGTTTTCGAGATTTAGGGTCTTCGTTTTCGAGTTTTGGGTGCTTCGTTTTCGAGATTTAGGGTCTTCGTTTTCGAGTTTTGGGTGCTTCGTTTTCGAGATTTAGGGGTCTTCGTTTCCGAGTGCTTCGTTTTCGAAACTACCGTCAAGAAACAGCGCTTATAATGTATTGCAGGATTTTAGAAAATGAGGTATGGGAATGGAAATCATTGTTAAGGGAGTCTTTTGATCAATAGCTGCTTGTGGGTTTCACTTTTGCCATTAGTATTCGTAAGATTCATGCGAGAGGACTGTTTAAAAGAACGAGGAATGGAACGCCGCCGAGAAAAGCCTGAAGAGAAACCACTAAAAGCACCTTAACATGTTTCGAGGTTAACTAAGTTAAAAAAACAATGACTTTGCTGTTATTAAGTGCGGCGAGTTTTATTGTAATGCCATGGTGTTCTAGAACTCCTAAGTGCAAGTTTTGTAATGCAACAGAAACACTAGGTGGCACGCCCGTGATTCTGTGAGTTAGACACCACGGCATTATGAAATCACTTGTGCACCAAATGAAAATTTAAGAGTTGATATGTTTTAGCCCGACTGAGTGAGTTTTATTGTAATGCCATGGTGTTCTAAACTCCTAAGTGCGAGTTTTATCATGCAACAGAAACACTAGGTGGCGCGCCGTGATTCTGTGAGTTAGACACCACGGCATCATGAAATCACTTGCACACTAGTGGAAAATTAGGCGTTTTAAAATATCTTTTAGCTCGAGTGAGCGAGCTTTATTGCAATGCCATGGTGTTCTAGAACTCCTAAGTGCGAGTTTTATAATACAACAGAAACACTAGGTGGCGCCCCCGTGATTCTGTGAGTTAGATACCACGGTATTATAAAATCACTTGCACAATAACTGAAAAATTAAGGGGTATAAAAGCTATACAAGGTATATGTTTGTCTTGCGTTTTTTAATAAGTGATTTTCTTGTAAGAGACACCCCAGCCAGTTATACTTTTTTCGGGATTTATTAGTAAAAGAATTGTTTTCTCGTTACAAATAAGATGCGCGTAGTAAAATTCCCATTTCCGGAACTTTTAGTACCGTCCTGGAAAGCACAGTACGTAACCGGTTTTTCGGAAGAAGGCTTTTCTTTTTCCTTTTTTGATATTCATTTAGAACAATCTTGTTGCGATCCATTCGCGGAGAATCTCAGCTAATGCTGTTACATTTCGAAAACAATATTTTCGTGGTCTCGCGTTCTCCTCGCGCGCGGCCTTTTGCTTTTAATCACCTGGGGCTTTGGTTTGGCTTTGGTTTGGCCCGACTGATTTTACGCGATAGTTAAAAAGAAAGAATAATTTTAGTAATTTCATTTTATCGAAAAGGGTGACTTATCGAGCCTTAAATCTTCAATAATAAGTAAAACCAACCCGTTACAGTCGCAGTAATCTCTAACAAAATAAAATAGCGCTTGTTAATAAATGTGACAGCCGACAAACCGTGATTTACATGTTTCAGGTATTTTTTGAGACCCCCAAAGGGCGGTCTCGCTGGTTTCGTCAACGACTTCATCGTTTTGGATTGCGCAACCGGTCATTTCAGATGACCGGAGAAGCCGTATCTAAGGGCTTGCGGTTCCTCATATTGGACAAAAAAGTTCCCGAGAACGATTTTGTAGGAACAGTTCCCAGAAAAATCCGGATTTCCCAATCGAACGCGAAATCCGAAAACGGATTTCAAGATAGTCCGCTGTTCACGAGAAAAGTTTAGCAAATCCTTTTTCAGATTTCCCAACCGAACGACAAAAAGGGAAATAAAAAAAATTCGGTTTTGGATTTCTTAATTGAAATTCACCCCGAGGACGGATTTCTCGGAGGTGAAATCCGTTTTTGGATTTCGTGTTCGATTGGGAAATCCGGATTTAGATTTTGAAAATCTGAATCCGGATTTCCCAATCGAACGCACCCTATAGACAATGGCGTCATTTCGTTGCTATGACAACTCCGATGTCATTAAAACCCTATGATAAATTTTCATCTATATCTAATAAAACTATGGTAGCAATTTTTCCAAATGTTTGTCTATGGCGACGTAGTTATGCTCAAAATTGGAAGGTATTGACCCTGAAAAACTGTTACAGTATCGAGCCACCTTCATATGCCAGTACGGCCTACGTTGTTGCATCGTTTGGCCTCGTTTCTTTTCTACTGTTTCGTAAAAATTTGGGCAACTTGCGAGAATTTTTTGGGCAAATAGTTTACCACTCCCTGGCAAAAGATTGCCCTTGTGCCTTTGATAACAAGTCATACTGTACCAAGCTGTGCTAACAGTCAACTCTCTGTAAACCGTTCTTTGGATAGCCTCCCCGCAGACGTCCTGTGGGGATTGTTCTTGTTCGTCACGCATTCATTTCTCCCCACGGACCGACCCTCACTATCGAAAGAAAAAACGTACCGTCTAAATCGGCCTTAACAGAGAGTCAAGGTAACGTGACACCAAGAACTTTAAAGCTGAATCTATTCGTAATGAAAACACGCCTGTTTCACTTAACTTGCACAAAATAATGCACTGCATGCTGCTACCAGAATTGTGACTAAATGTTAACTTTGTACTCTCGTAGACTCCATATAATGCAAGTCTTCAGTTAATTTTATTTCTCAAGAATCTCAAAGTTTGCTGAGGCGTTACGTGTTGGTGTTGTAGTGCTAAAATTCACTGAAGAGTGCATTCAATACAGTAAAAAACCTGCGTATAAGAACCTAAAATTTAAGAACCTGTTGAAAAGATAAATTTACTGTATGGTTATCATCTAAACTGTATTTTACAGCAATATATTCCATATTAAATATGCTGATTGCTAGTGCCCCTATCAAATTAAGAACCTGTTAACTTAAGAACATACTGTAAGTAGCCTAAAATCCCACTAAATACCATTGTTATAGAACCTCTTTAAGCTAAGTTGAAAAAATCTAAGTTCTTATACGCAGGTTTTTATTTTATTTTACACAGTAGTTTAGAGCACAAAGGCTATAATCTATAAAGAAAAGGATCGATTTTCTTTTCAAAATCTGCACAGCATGAAAAATCTCAAGTGGTTGGGAATTTCTTTATTTGCTCAGAAGTAAAATGAGGAAGAAATATATATATATATTTTTTTCGCAAGTAAAATGATGGAGAAAAGTGTATTACTTCGGGCTAAGGAATAGATCAGGTTGAGATTAGAAGTGTGGCTTAAAAGCTCATACATAAATACGAACATCTCAGGTTACTGTGTTTACCAGAATGATTCTTTGATTAAAAGCAGAGCATACCTAGCTTCTGTTGTTGAACAACCACGTTGATTCTAGCCCTCTTTGTCCCCATTAAGTTCGTTGCAATGCACTCGTACAAACCGCTGTCAGCAGGAGTCAGGTTCTTTATGGTTAGTGTCCCTTGGTTTACTTCAGTCTTTCCAGCTGGCAAAGACATTCCCACTCTTCTCCAGTTTATTATGGGACGAGGAAAACCATCAGCTTGACAAACTACTTGGTAGGTAGTGCGCTTTACTGGCGTAGCGAGTGATGGTGGAACTTTTGTGAAGATCGGAAGACCTGACAGAAGATAAACAAGGTATGTATTACAACAAATAGAGAACAATCCTTGTGCCGATCTTTTGGACGATGGGAGCAACAATCCTAGAAGATGATACTTACTTTAAGTTGTCATGTTTTAAGAGGTGTACAAATGTAAATACTGTTAATTATCATTTATTTAGTATTAATTTTAGCGGCATATTAATTGTAGAAGTTGACAGCAAGACAAAAAAGGAAACAAATCAAACAAACAAAAGCAAAACACAAAAAAATAAAAACAAAAAACGAAAAGAATAAAAGCGATAAGAAATAAGGTGGTTCATTCCTCGCCCTTTACAGGCGTCAATAATCATGACTAAGCAGCTCTTACCTCGAACGGACAAGCTACCAGTGGCCTCAGACGATCCAAGAATATTTTTGGGGTGACATGTGTACTGCCCAGCATCTCTGTAATTCAGATTCTTAACGTTGAACTCTCCCGCTTTAATCAAATACTTTGCGCCTGGCAAAAGCTTTTTGCCCTTGAATCGCCATTCGACGGTAGGGGGAGGATTTCCTCTAACCGTGCAATAAAAAGCCATATTTCCTCCTTCATCACGTGTCTGTTGTGCAGGTGACAACATCACTTGTGGAGCAGACACCGATTTCCCGGGACTGCCAGGCTGTCCTGGCATGCCTTTTGACCCAGGCTCCCCCTTGTCTCCCTTTTCTCCTCTCGTTCCCGGCATGCCTTTTGGTCCAGGATTTCCATTGCTTCCCTTTTCTCCTGTCGTTCCCGGCATGCCTTTTAACCCAGGTTCTCCCTTGTCTCCCTTTTCTCCTATTGGTCCAGTAGGACCTGACGTTCCTGTTTGTCCGGTCTTTCCAGGTCGTCCTATGGGACCTTTAATCCCTTTCTTCCCCTTTGCTCCCCTCCTGCCACGTAGTCCTTTTGCCCCTGTTGGACCAGGGAGTCCGGGGGGGCCTGCAGGACAGACCTTTTCACTTGACTTACAGTACTTGAGGGGCATAAGTTGTTGAAACTGTTTTGAGAATTCTTTTCTCACGTCATCTATTGTGACGCTAATTAAGGTGTCATTTAAAACCTGTCTTCGGTTTCTGGGTCTGGTGGTTGTTAATGCCAATTTTGACCACGGTATTGCTGAAGTAAAAATATTATGGACATTAATAATATGTAGCTTTAGACAGGGCTAAAAGCGAGGATTTCGTTAATATACTTATATAAGTTATATATAAAAAAAATCGTGTAATACTAAACGGCGGAGGTAATGAGGACGGCAAGAATATAAAGAAATCTAATTACCAAAAAAACACTTTTGGTACATTTCTTTCCGGTTATTTTGCACGAAAGCAATGCAGCTGTTTTGCACGATTAAAGGGTGAAATTTTCTAGTTACACATTGTCTTTTTATGAAGGGAATTGTCGCGATGTGATCACAAAAACTTTTGTTCTTTGTATTTCTCTTTTCTTTTACTTTTCACTGCCGCTCATTTTTACCTTGCTGAACGCTCTTTACTGGCCGCTAGTATTTCTCATTTTCTCGCCACCGCTACGACAATTTCATTTTTTTCTTCCCACGAAATTCGTCTCCTTTGTTTTAAATCATTTGCAATAGCTTTTTCTCGGTTATCCACGTCAGTGTAGACATAAAAAAAACCGGAAATTTTGTCGGAAAAGACTCGGGGTGTCCGGGTGGCCATGCGGTTCCCCGCCATTTACATTTGGGCTGCCATACCTGTTGATTGAGTTATTTTACATAGGTAAATAAAATAGGGAGAGTGTGTGACCAATTTGACCTAACCGGGACGTCCAAAAATTATTGTTCTACCGGGGTCATAAAATGCTGTTAATAACAAGCAGTACATTTCCCAATTCTGGTTCTTAATACTAACAAAGCAAATTAAAGACCCGCCGTACTCAATTGAACGAGACCGAGCCAAAAATCAATCGAACTCAATCTAACCCAGTCGGTTGGATAGTTGTTCGGTTGGTTCAGTAATCGAAAACTGGAACTTTTCGGTGAGTTCAATTAATTCATAATTGAACCAATCGAACTCAAACGACGCGATTAGTTCGATTTTACTTGGCAGAAAGACAAAACACATCCAGTTTTAATTGAATCGGAAAGATCTCCCTATTGTATCCGTGATATGGAGCATTTAGTGGAAAACAAAAAAATTTTCTTAACCTGATTCAAAATCGACAAATTCACAACTAATACTGGTAAACATGCAAGTACAGACACCAGTTGACGTTGCAAATGTCTAAGTTGGCTGCGGACATCGTACGGTTTCCTTCAGAGCTGGATCTCCCCTTTTCTTCTTAATCATAAACCTTTCGCCGACACTGACGGCGAAAGCGGGCATACGTGGTAGCCTTTAACCACTGTTTCCAGAATTGTTCACGTTTTCCGCCCTCCGTACTCTCCGTAACTTATTGGAACGCAATGCCTTTTGTCAGCTGTTTTGTTTGAAACCAGTTGAAACTGGTTTTATTATATATGTTCGATTGTTGCATGCATGCAGTGTTCCATTTTCGAACGTTCGATTATGTTCGATTGTTTAAGCGTTCGATTTCCGAACGTTCGATTGACTACGCCGGGACTATATTAAGTAACATTATTACTTGTTTATTTCATACAAGACACAAGCCCTCATTTACATGTAGCATTTACAAATGAGACCTTGGTGGAGTTAGCGTATAACCAGTTCAGGTTCCAACAAAGAGAAGCCAAAGGGCTTTAGGTCTTAACTATAACAGTTAGACAAGATTATTCAACTTACAGCACAGATTTACCTGAGGTATGGGGAATCCCTTCTGAAAAATTTGTCCGCATCTTCTTGTAAAGATCCTTTATTGTATCTTTTGCCGACGAACGAGTCATCCTCTCAAACGAGACCCTCTTAACCATGTTAACACAGGGCAAGTAATCAATGCGAGATTCCAGCGTCAACAGTCGCTCGTTTGTTGTTTCATTCTTCACCCAGAGACACCCGCAAACGAAAACTAACAACACAGATAGGAATGATGGCTTAATTGAAGGAATAAAATCAAGGAGTCGATGAGATTTTGTAGCGTTTAAGGATTTCATTTTTTGCAGCTTCACAATCGTTTTCTTTTACAGGGCTTTGCACACGAAGACGGAAGGTTGTGGGAAAGTTGCCAGTAAAACTTGACCTTTAAAATTTGGCTAAAAAAACATGAATATTCTTTTACAGATTACAGTTGAGGTAAAACTTCCCTGCTGGCTTTTGACCCTCCTCTATCAGCACCTCTTTTTTTAATACGCGCTTGAGGTTTCAGCAAAGTAATGCGGTCTAAAATAACACAAGCAAAAAAGAAAAGAAAAGAAACTGCAGAACGACATTTTAAATCATCACGTTTCATCAACATTCAATAACATGTGTTTGCGTATAATCTGGCCTCTGAAGTTCTGGCTTCAAACATTTAATTATGTTGCTTTACTTCTTATTCAATCTGATATGCCGATATTTAGTATTATCATAATATTATCATTATTATTATTTTTATTTTATTATGTTTATTTACAGCTGTTGGCTTGTGCTATTTGCGGGCTTACCTATCCTTGTAATCATTTGTCACGTAAATAGTAAAAATATTGTTGTTGCTGTTGATATAGCTTATATCACAATTATAGATAAGTTACATTCTCTCTTGCTATCATTAATTACACAGCCTCCTTAACCTTCTTGCACGATCAAAGCGGGAACGCTGCGCTTAAGCTTAAGCCCCGGACAAGGCTCGGCATTGGGAGCCGAGAAGTAGTCTACTCTGACTAACATCGTAACATGTTAGTCGTGTAACCAGGGGCAAGCAAAGTCTGAAATATCTGTTCTGAGAAGCAAAAATTGTCTAGAATTTTCTATTACTTGAGGACGGCTAAAAATGTCTAGATGACCGTTCCATTCGTGTACAGTTTTCGAAGTTTATCTGATAAATTCCCTACGATTTTCTGAAGTTTAATTTTTCCCATTTCACTCCACAGGTTAAGCTATTTTTCGTAGAGAAGGAAAACTAAAATTTTCGGAATTGAAAATGCGATGCAGAGAGGAATCAGTCTGAGAATATTCTCACTTTCCTAAAACTTTAAATTAGAGCTAAAATTTTCGGGAAAATAAAACTGAAGCCCTTGCAATTTCGAAAAGACTGAAGTTGCCCTACGATGACCGAACAGATATTTATTTTTTAGATCCAGTTAAAATGCATTTCTAGAGATCTAAAAGTACTCTGGGTAGCCTAAAAAGTGTTTTCATTGCATTTAGGAGGAAATCGTCGTTGGGTGCACCTGTGTAACGTACATCCGTTTTCATGGAGAATGTAAACAGTCAACGACGAAATTTTATTTCGCTTTCTGAATTTAAATACCGTCCCTTAGAATTCAAGAGGGTTCGCGTACATTTGACAAAGTTAGTTCTAAAGTAGGAATTAAATCGCGATAAAGACTAAAAGAACGCAAATTTACCTTTAAAGCGAAGGTTTGGTCGCGTCAGGTCGCGTCGTTGGATCTTTAAGTCCCTAGTCGCGACTGACAAGCCGCTCAAACGACTTCGTATATGTTAAAAGACATTCAAAAGAAAAACCTCTGGTCGCAGGGCAGCCCATTCAGGCCCGTGACGTGCTATTTCTATGCTCTCTCTTAGCCTGCGCACCTGGCGGAGCACCATAGTTTGACTTTTTCCCAATCTTGTTGTGACCCCTACAATTGTTTCCTGGTTAAACACGTTTTTTTTTTTTTTTTTTTTTTTTTTTTTTCCATGAATTCAAGAGGATTTACATAGCGTGACCTTTGTTTCTTCTTTGGCTACACAGGGTTGTTAGAAGATGTAGAAAGTATATGAAACTTGACAACGATGCCAGATTACGGCATGACTTCTCGCAGTACAGAGCAATGTTGAAGGAGCTGAAGCGTTTGGAAGAGACCTTTGAAGATGGTTCTAAAATCGCCTACCTACTCCAGGTTAGTATACAAGCGGTATTCGGTAATCTGCAAGATGTTTAGGTGTAAGAGAGACCGAGACAACTGACCTTATCTGCATTTTCAAGTCTTTCGTTGTGAAAACAAGTCACTTTCTTCCTCTCGGACGGTTTTTTTTTTTTAATATAACTGTAAGCCTCACCTTTTTACCTTAGGAAAACAATCTCACTCCAGTAAGAGCATGTTGGGTAAGGTGGCCAGTTACCAGTAGTACCGATCAAGGAGCGAATTTCCCCTTTGTAAACGGTCGTTGCCATTTTTAAATGTAAGACGCTCAGGGCTGGATTTTACACGGGCTGACTAAGTTTGCCGCTTTGACACCGAGATCTCTGCACCTTGGTTAAACGCAACAAATCAACTTTGAATAATTACATGACAACCGAGCGGCGTTTCTTTTGCGACACATTCAAGGATTTTCTTAGTTGTTGGTTCACCGATTTCCACAGCCAGAACGACAGTCCGAAATTGAACATAAGCGTCTTTAATATTCTATGGTTCCACGAAAATGTCGCCGTCATGGTAAGGTGTTCCGTTCTTTAACCAGTCATCCTAAACTCGCGTACTCCATGAAGACAGGTAGTTGACCTCTTTGTGTTTTGTGGACGGTATTCTTGCTTCATTGCTCGACTGAATTTCCTTGTAGTGATCCCTCGCCCGGAATCTTCTTTGTCTGTAAACAGGCAGGTCGGTCGAAAGATCGTCGGTGCGAAAATTGAAATTGTCAACTGTTTGCTCGTTGTCTACGCCCTCAATTGAAATGAAGATTCAAAATTGTTTCTGAATGCTCAATTGCAGTACCGCCACCGAAGCTGCTTTAGTTTGAGTACTAAACGTCTCTACTTCTGATTCTGAATCGCTCTAGCCTCTTTTGGCTGTTTCTAGCATTCACTGAGAACAACTAATCTGAAACGCGACTTTCAAAAACTAAGTAACACAATTAAAAAGCCGACTGAAACTTGTGAATGTCAACAGTGCCAAACTGGAGTGTTAGAAAACAAAAGGAAGATGAACAAAATAGGCATCAGTTCGTCAATATATTTTCGCATTCCTTGAAGAATCCTCGCCAATGTAAAAATAAGCCGTTTGTCGGCCTTCAGCTCGTGGTTATGTGATTTATTTTCCTCTCGGGCAACGCAAGAGGGGAACAAATCACCTAACCCCTCGCTTCAGGCCGATAACCCTCGCTAAATGGATCCGGGCCCCATCTGCTTTTTTGTAACGCATGATAGCAAAACCTTTTATCTTACTCTCTTATTTAGGTTCCAAAAGATTCGTCAGTTTTACGAAAAAATATCTACTTCTGTCCAAGTTGCAACTCATTTTTGCCGTCAACAGAATTCCAACTTTCATCCAATTCTCGGTGAGTCTGGCTTAAGATTAATTTTATTATTGTAATTTTTTTCAACCATTAAATGTTAACCGTTGATAAAGAGTTATCGTCCGCGAAATTTGAACTAAATGTCTTCAAATCTGATTATTTATCCACAAATGTCCAGCGCTGGCCACAAGATTCCTACTTTCCTTTTTCATCCTTAGTTCTACACTTCTCAGAGGTGTGGAAGTTTGGAATAGTCTGACAAAGTAAGGATATTGTCACACTTTTCCGCCAGTCATGAACCCTTTCTCATTCTTTACTTAGTTCTACACTTCTCAGAGGTGTTGAAGTGTGGAAAAGTCTGACAAACTAAGGATATTGTCACACTTCTTCCCTAGACACGAAACCTCTGTCATTCTTTACTTACTTCTACACTTCTCAGAGGTGTGGAAGTGTGGAAAAGTCTGACAAACTAAGGATAATGTCACACTTCTTCCCTAGGCAAAAACCTTTTGTCATTCTTTACTACGTTCTACACTTCTCAGAGGTGTTGAAGTGTGGAAAAGTCTGACAAACTAAGGATATTGTCACACTTCTTCCCTAGGCACGAAACCTCTGTCATTCTTTACTTAGTTCTAACTTCTCAGAGGTGTGGAAGTGTGGAAAAGTCTGACAAACTCAGGTCATCATCAGGTCAGTGTCGAGCTAATTCTAAGCTCTGTTGTGACACCAGCCTTAGCTTGCACACCTGGTGCAGCACCATTGTTAAACTTTTTCCCAATCTTGTTGTGACCCTTAGTTTTAAACACGTTTTTATTTTTTTGGAGTTGATTCATGAATTTAAGAGAATTTTTATAGCTTGACCTTTGCTTCTTCTTTGGCTTCACAGGGTTGTTGGAAGATGTAGAAAGTGCATGAAACTCGATAATGATGCCAGATTACGGCATGACTTCTCGCACTGCAGAGCAATGTTGAAAGACCTGAGGCGTTCAGAGGAGAGCTTTGAAGACGGTTCTAAAATTGCCTACCTACTCCGGATCCAGGCTGGTGAACATGCAGATTCAGTAATCTGCAAGATGTTTTGGTATAAGAGAGACCGAGACAACTAAACTTATCTCCATTTTCAAGTCCTTCGCAGTGAAAACAAATTACTTCTTCACTGTAAGCCTCACCTTTTAGCCTGACTAGTAAATGTTGAATTGGAGGCTTATGTAGTCGGTTTGAAAAGGCGGCCAGTTACCAGTAATGATCAACGGAGCGAATTTTCCCTTCGTAAACGGTCGTTGCCAGTTTTTAAGACACTCAGTGCCTGAATTTTACCCCGGGGAAGCGGGGGAGGGAGAGTACCGCCATATATTGGCTAAATCGGTATGTGCCGCTTTGATGGCTATGGTTTTCAAGCAGTTTACTCTGGGATAGGGTATATAAATCAGAGAGTTTAGGTCTACTTTACGTATCATTTTCCAGGAAACTGACCAGTTGGTTGAATATTTTAGTCTATACTAGAGAAACTGTACCGGGAATTGTCACTCAAAAACATGAAAAAATCAAATCTGATTTGTTTTGGCTGGACTGTGTTTGTGACCTCAGTAGTTTCTAGAAAATAGTTACTCTGAGATAGGGGCGGAGGGGGGGGGGGGGGGGTGGTTGGGAGTTTAGTGTAGTATAGAGTAGCAAAATTAACTTGAACGAGCTCCAGTATAGGCTATGGGTTCCAGGGTCCCAGCGGCACATCCCCGCCCAAAAATTACCCCCCCCTCCCCCCCCCCCCCCCGCGGGAAGTTTACACAGGTCTGCGCGGTTTACCGCTTTGAGAACGAAAACTCTGCACCTTGGTTAAACGCAGCAAAAATCATAAAAATTTCTAAGATTACATGAGACGTTGCCACTTTACAAAACAACTTAGCCTGGCAAACGGGGCCATTCCGGATCATGTAATCAGGCTCTAAGAAAAGTTTTGTCCTGCTTTTCATAACTGTCTTTCTAATTTACACATAGGGTCATGAAGCAGCTGTTCGGAATAACAATTCTCTACGCATCCTGGTGGCTCTAGCTTTTTCTCAAACATTTTACGCTACTCTGCTTTTTTTTTTTTTTTCGTTGACATTTGCTTCATACTAACTTAATCCAGAGAATTTTTAACCAGGATGAAATAGGTATCAATTGTCCTGTCCAAACTGAAAGATCTTTGACTAAATCTGTTCCTCGTTTTTAGGAACCTGATTTACGCTATCTTGCGGAAAACATTTGGAATAGTCAGAGCGTGCTCAGCGCTCACGAAGACCTGTTTGACCTGATTCTTGTACGGTGGAATAAGTACGAAGAGTGGTCACCGTGGAACTGTATTTTCTCACAAAGGAGGAGGCATCTGCTCACGCCAAACTGGAAAACGTTACTGAGGTACGGATTGTTTGTTTTGTTTGTCTTTGTTGTTTTAAACCCATGGCCAATAGATGGGTGAGGGGAAGGTGCCTGAGTAAACTGAAGAACCGCAAGCGAGCGTGAAGGTAACCATCCCACCAGGCACCGAAACACTAAGAACCTCAGTGGAAATTTTTTAGATACTCACAAGGACCCATCCAGAGGGAGGGAAGGGCTGGGAGCAAAAAGGCTTTGACACAAGCACAAGCAAAGACAACGCATGCAAAATGATTTGACCTCCAAAGGAGTGCTGTAAAAAATACTGGGACCCTGAAAAAGCCTTAAGCCCACCCCACATACGATTAGCAACGGAAACCGTTGGCTAGCATTGTCTTGTGTTTGATCTCACTTAAATTACATTTAGCCACATTTTATGTCCTAGAGCGTCTTTTAATTGGATGTGGAAGGGGAGATCGGGCCAAATCAGATACAGCAAATACAGTAAAAACCCGCGACTAAGAACTTGCATTTTCCCACGTTAGTCTAAACACGTTCTTACATAAATGTTAATTAGCATAAATTTAGGCTGTTAAGGTTCTATAGATTCTTATTTTCTGAAGAAAAAAAATAGATTATAGCTAAAAGTAATTAGTGGTACTTAGCTCATTCCTTTGGTAAAACCCGGATACCGTTACAATTATAGTTGGAGTAACAAAACACCCTTGTCTCCAAGGAGGATCCTAGATGTTAACTTATATTATTTGCCCAAGTATACAGAGTTTTTTTTATTATAGATTTTTATAGAAACTAAGAACTTGTTTTAAATTTTGGGCTTCACAGGTTCTGTATAGAGGGGGCCTAACTGGCAAATTTTAGCCTAACCCGTTTTTAAAAAACAGGTTCTTTAAGTCGTGGCTTTTACTCTTCTTCAAAATTAGGTACATGATCGTTCGTGGATGATCGATCCTTGTAAATGATGATTATTAACCGATGTTTGCTTTCTCGTTTGGTTCCTGCATGTTGAGATAACTACCCCCTTACTTCACAAAGTCGTGGAATACGGAACAATTATTGCAAGCAATGGTTTTACCCATGCGAGCAAGCTCTTGTTCGGTGGGGGTAAAGGAAACGCCCTCCATTCTCAGCCCACCCCCACCCCCGAAAATGGAGCTGATTCCCTTTACTTCCTTCTATTATCCTCACTCTCACTTTGTAATTCTTTCCATCAGGCATACGGGCGGATGTTTATCGGGAAGATTCTACACAAGCACGTACTGGCTCGTAACTACTTTTCACGCCTGCCCGGCATGGCGGAGCACATGAAGCAGAAAATTTCTGGACAAACTCGAGGATTGGCTGCTAATAACGGGGCGAGAGCGGCAGAACTTAGGGCGTAATCTTCGCTGTTGAAATACAGTTTATAAAATCTTCGTGACCAAGTGACAAATCATTCTGATGCGTATTTTGTTTTATTTGTTTCTTTAAAGATGTACATATATAGGTATTATTTCTTCAACAGTATTAGAACAAAATTTTGTCTTGTTCGTTATTGTAAATAAAACAATAACACTGAAACAATAGCCCTTCCTTCCATCTGCGTCGTTAAAAACTCCTCTCAAACTAAAGACATGGCTTGCAAAATTGAAAAAAAAAAAAAACAACAACAACAACAATTAAATCTAAGCAAAATCTACTATTCTTTAAAGCTTAAAGATAATTTTCGCTCTTCAAAGTATACTTCACTAATATGCGCTTTGTAGACTGTTTACAGAGGGAAAAAGTCGTTACGCAAAGTTCCCATGGTAACATAATTTATGGAATTCAACAAACCGTGGACGGACATGCAAATATGGCAGAAAAACGAAAAAAAGGACATGTATGACTTTCCTGTGCATAATTGCTCTCAGGAATATAACGTTAGCCCCTCTGTTTGTTGTTGAGATCCAGAAATTTTGCTACCATGGTAACGTGACGTCACACTTCTTACTATTGTCTGACCTTCTTGGAATGAATTAAATAACAGAATGCTTAGATTAACTATCAAAATATCCTTGCCCAAAACTTTTGGTGGAGAATATCACATAATTACTAATTCAGCTCCATGATCACTTTTCAAGAAAACGTTCATTACGCGAAGAAACACAAAACAGCCTTCATAAAAGTGACGGAGAAACCAAAATCATTTTCTCGTTAAAAAAAAAAAAAAGACTTGAATGCCCAAAGTTAATATTGAATTATTTAAAATTTTAATTTTAAACTTCGCATACGTTCACTCCAATAGTGCTAATTTGTTTATTCAAACAAAGTAAATTCGCACTATTTCTCCAATTTCCTTCATTTTCAATCAAACGTTCAGGCACAAGAAAACCTCAAGATTTACTTTTCGGGAAAAATACATTTTGTTCTAGGTCTCCTAGCGAGAGATATTTCCAATCATTCATATGCTCCAAACAAACCTTTGACCCAGGTTTTAAACCCCTTGTGTGAAAAGTTTTCTGTTATAAGCATCGTACATGATAAACTAAAGCATGTAATTAATGGTCTACGGCCAATCTGCATTTTCGTATCAGTGCGACCTGCTCTCGGTTGGCTTGTTAGCTCAATTGGTAGAGCGCTGCACTGGCATCACAGAGGTCAAGGGTTCGAATCCCGTACTTCCCTGCTAGCAGAGGTCTCTCACGTGAGAGACCTGCTAGCAGGGAAATCCCGTACAAGCCTGATTTTTTTTTTTTTCAGGCTTTCTTTTCGCAAATGTAACTGCTACTCAGGTGAACTGCAATGATCTTCTTTCATTTGCATGCATATATGTTCATAACTTCATTGCGCAATTAATGCATTATAAGTGTAACTAAATTCAATAGCATGTTTGCTTTAATTCGTTTCTCAGATACGTTTCATCTCGTCGTTCCAAAACATTTTTTATTCCCGCTCATATGCTCCCCGATACATAAGCCCCCTCCCCCCGTTTATAAGCCCACCTAAACTCCCTTGTGAAGTTATACATTAGGCCCAGGGCTTCAACGTGGGAAAATTTTCAAATTTCCCACTAACCCGGGTTATCTTAACCCTGCTTTGAACAACCGTGTCCTGGCTTTAAAAGTTGAAGTTGCATTATTTCTAATTCCATCTGGCATGCCGATATTATTTTTAAAGTATTATCATAATAATTAGCCTTATATTTTTTATTTTACATATCATCATAATGATAATAAATTTTTATCACTACTATTGGCTTGTGCAATTTTCTGGCTAATATAATCTATCTTTGAAATCATACGTCGCCTTGTTGTTGATATAGCTTATCAGCTCCTTAACCTTCTCGTTCGATCAAAGAGGGAACGCTGCTGGACAACGCTCTTTTTTTTATATCGAGCGGTAAAATGCTGGAACACTCTCCCTGACGAAATTACTGAATGTAAAAGCTTGCACAGTTTTAAATCTAAGGCTAAGAGTCATTTTTATACAATTTTTGCATGAATTTATTATATCTTATTATACCTTATTATAGTTTCTTATCATCGTACGTACTTTTATACATAGATTAATATATATATATATATTTTTTTTTATTTGTAAATTGTTGCGGAAGAGCCCATTGGGAGCAGTAATAAAGTTTATTATTATTATTATTATTATAAGAGGGAACGCTTATTGTCTATATAGCGTAAATTGGAAACAAACTAAATTTAACAAAAAAACAGCGGAATGTAAAGTGTTTGTAGGTGCCGTGCCTTTTATTTAAATGCAGTGCATATTTAAAACGTTAGGTAGGGGAGAAATTACTGGTGTTCTAGGGGACGTAAGGGAAGAGAGCAGCGACAACTGGTAAAATGCCCTTCCCTCAGCCCTGACCTCAGCTAAAGCCTGGTTTTCACTAGCGTATAAGCATAAGGAGATACCCACGCGCAGAAGGGCACATTTGATTCAATTCTCGATACCAGCTCTCCTTAACCCGATGATAAACGAGATATCGGAAGAAGCGCTCGCCATTTTGTTTTTGATATGTTCGCATGAGGTCTTGGGTCAAAGTGACCTATGATTGGTTCACGACCTGTGCTTATGCTTTTGTTTATTTCGACCCTGTTTTCATTAGTCAAAGCTACGAAATAAGCATAAGCACAACCACAAGAAGAACGAACCCGTCCATGTTCCCTGTGGTTTATGATTATGCTTATGTCGACCCAGTTTTCACTTGCTTATACATGAGCTTGTGCTTATACGCTTATGCTTACGCGCTAGTGAAAACCTGGCTTAAGAAAGGCCTGATACGCCAGGCTAATAAAAAGTCAGTTCTATGGCGAATAACAAACAGATCAGGCCTCATGATGCCGGTTGTTTACCATTTTCATTGGCCAACTTGGACGCTTCAGGGTTTAGGCCTTGCAAGCAAATTCGCCTTTAAAAATTGCACAACTCAGTTCTATTCCAAGGGTAGACAAACGGTCTCGAAGCAGGAAACTACTGGTATAAAAGAAATTCAGTTGGTATCATTCCGACCTGGAAATGCGAGTGCTCTGGGGAAATTTCCTGATGGAACCAACTGGAAAGTCGCAGTGTTTCATTTACTGTCCAACCAGATTTTGTGGAAACCTTTTTTAAAACAATGGCAATAAATTTAGATGACAAATCACCTTCACCCTGTTGTTGAGAGGGTGAAGAGCTTATTTGGGGATGGGGTTATTTCAATTAAATATGGTATAGTTTAACAAGTTAGTCAGAGACGTCATTATATCACTAAACATGTTTTTCATATTTCAGTTATAGGGGAACGAGAAACCTGGATAAGATAACCAACTTTTTTTCCGCTAAATTGAACTAGATTAATGCCTTATGGGGTATTTCATCTTCTATTTCCTCGTTTAGTAGATACAGGGCAGTATATAATGAATTGGTTTTAGCGACTATTAACGTAATGTTTGAGACTAATGGAATACTAATATCAAAGTGCATGTGGTCCATTATTAATTATTATTTCTAGTTTGTTTCGTAAAAAGTTTCTACTTCGTCTGGTGTGAAGTAGTATGATCCCGCCAGGAATGTTTTGGCGAAGGTGCTGCCGTAGCTGTACCCGCTCGGTGGGCTGTAAGTATTGCCAAGAGCGCTGTGAGAAGCGCTAGAGTATGATGCGTCGTCGGAAATGTAAATGTCATGTGACCCTCCGAATGTAGGTCCATAACCTGAGTTACAGTATATTGACCATCTGTCTGAACTATATTTCCCTCTCTGAGGCAGTTTAACAGGTGCCCATCCTGGTTTATTCACCAGTGAAAACAAAAATGCTTTGGAGTCGTACTGGGGCCCACCGCTGGAATCTATCAAAGAGAAATTAAAAGTTGAACCAAATGTAATTAGCGTTGTTTGTTCTGATACTCACTTTAGAAATTAAAACCACCCGTCAAGTGCATTGACAATGAAGACAAACCTGGAAACAAATTTTCCGTTTTAAAATGAACACGGGTCTGATATATCTTATTTATTTTACTTTGTTACTGTAGGACAGGTACAAACATTTCAAAACCAAAATTAACAATAAAAATGTAAAACAGACAAGCAAACAAACCAAACAAAACTAAACACTAAAAGTAACTGTTAGAGCAAGTGTGTTAAGTCTTTTAACGGAAGGAGTTTCAATTGATGAATCTACAAAAAAACTATTCATTCCAGAAAATAAAATGCATTCTTCAGATTTTAACTAAACAAATGAACGGACGTACTATTAAATCGTAAATTCACTCAGACGCAGTTTACACAGTGTTTTGCCACCAAGTTTTCGTTTAAACTAACTCCTGGACGTTTAACACAGTTTTTCTTATCAAAGTACATGTGAGCTCCATAGCCTTAAAGTTGCTGTGAAGTATTTTGAAAGTTATTTTTAAGATGGATCTATCTTATCTTTTAAGTTTAGTTTTTGTTTCATTAAGTCTTGTTTTTGTCCACGTACTCTCTTCCTGTTTTGATTTTTTGTTTTACTTGTACTTGAATCTGTGCTTAGCAGGCGAACTTACTTGTTGCCATATTAGGAATGTTATTCGCTTGGCATTGCGTCATATGTTAGTTTTTAACAGGTGGTCGTGTTTGTGTTGTTAGAGCTGACCTTGGTTCTTTGGTACTTGTCAGTTACGGCTGTGCGTAGGCTAATCTATTCCCTTACTATAACAAACCTGTTGCAATATAGGCGATAAGATATTCAATAGAGCTCTCCTGGTCAGCTATAACCCAAACATCTCTAGCTTTGGCTATAAAAACCGCCACTAATACTTGAACTAGTGAGTAGACAAAAGTAGAGAAGAGTAGAAAAGTAGAAAAGAGTTAGAAGAGTAGGAATATTAACTGAGATTGTTAGCAGAAGTCAAAGAAGAATAAAGGCCAAGATGCAAATCAGATTCCTGGTACCTCATCGTGTAGCAAGCGAGTTGCTCGAACACACCACCCCCACAAAATTCAGGGAAATCGTTTGGTACAGAAATTGTATCTAAAGGCTTCATGAAAGCTTACTAATCGGCTCGGCACAACAGGTCTGATTTAAATGCTGTACTGTCTTTAATTATTTTTCACTTTTAGTTTAGAGCCTAGAATTCCCAGACAAAAGATCATTATATATATGACCGGATAAGTACTAACATTATATATAAATATATTCAAATGCACCAAATGCGTCCTTAAATCCAGGAAATGATGACGATATGAGAGGATAAGGAGTGGAATGAGAATAGAACAAGATCTAAGAAAAGTGGAAAAAAAAGCCCTTTCAATCTGTGTATCCGAAGGTTGGATTTTTTTGATGATGCTCACTACGTATCTTTGTATAATCTAAGCTTCAAAACAAAGCTAGAAACCGGAGCTAAACTTGTATCTCTTTACAATGCTTACTTACCCCATGACCTACTGGTATATCCGCCAAAAATATATCTCCCGACCCTTATTATTGTGACAGTTGGTCCCTTGCCATCACATCGTGAGTGAAATGTACTTGCAGCCCAACCATCCACAGATGCACGCCAACAGCGCTTCCACAGAGAATAACCGCCTTTAGCCACAGGTACTAACCAGTTGCTTAACGAGGTCAAGTGGTTTCTGTTGTTTCCCACAACGACGGAGTCTTCAAAAACTTAGAAGAAAATACAATAACTATAATAATAATAATAATAATAATAATAATAATAATTATTATTATTATTATTATTATTATTATTATTATTAGTAGTAGTAGTAGTAGTAGTAGTAGTAGTAGTAGTAGTAGTATTAGTATTAAATATACTATTATCATTATTATTATTTAAATTTAAAAAGAATCCTGTCGAGTCATTTTAGAGATAATACGTGATACAAAAAAGCTCTAAAAGTCAAAATTTAGAATAAAGTTGCACTTAGAAAGGTGGTGAGAAAACAGGTTAGATTTCAGGATCGCAATAAAGAAAACACACCAACATTTCCTAGCATCGAAAAACTATATTAAGCAGCCTTCTGACGCTACTTAAATTTAATTTGAGTTATTTAGAACTTCTTATTACACATTTTTTCACGGCTATTGAAAATATAAGATTAGAGATACATTTCCGTTTTATTTGAATTTACACATACACAATTTTTTACTTTCACGGACCGAAGGTTGTTTGCTAAATACCACGCTTAAAGTTCCTGGTGTCGGATTCTAAATAGCTCTAGCAGGTCTAGATCGCGCAAAACTCAGATTTTATCGATTTCAAAGTTTTTTACCTATTTATTGTCATAGTGATGTCGATTGTATTAAAAACTACATTTTTTACAAACTTCAATTCATAGTTAATCACTGGTGAAAGCTTTGTAGTGATCGGACAAGAATAAAATCTTTTTCAAGGTCATCGCGCAGAATGCCTGGACATCATTATTAATTATTCATAGTCATCGAAGCGGCAAATTTGAATGCGAGTGCGCTTTGAAGACCCAAGAATTAGAGGAGAAGGGGCCCAAATTGGTCAAGTAAAATATGTTTTTCTGTTTTTCAGAAGTTGTAATCTTAACTTTCACGCACGGCTTTTTGGAAAGCAATGATGTATCAACACTTTAAGCCTTAAACTAACAAATATAAGGAAGTACAAACTAAGACTATTTTTTTAAAACTCGAAAATTCAGAAAAATCGGTCGGTTTCAGTATGGACGCCACTTTTGACAACCATTTTCTGATCATTTTCACCAGCTTTCATATTTGTGCACGTGCGGTAAAAGAAAGATGGGGCCTCTCTAGAACAGAATCCGTTTTAATTTCCAAAATCGGTAAAGGAGAACCACTGTTCTTTTCGATTTGAAAACTGCTAGTGGTTGCTGGTTGGTATGGTCTCCGAAAAACTGTATCGAAACACCTTAAGAGGCCCTGACTGTAAATATCGAGAATCCGCCGACAGTTGCAAAATTTCATAATTTATTTTATTCGACCTAAAAGACCCTTTTGCTGAACTATTTTCAAAAATGGAAATTAAAAGTTCCATCGCGCTTTGCTTTTTCCGAAAAATCAAAAAGTTCAAATTACGCCGAGGCGGCCCCCAACCCCCCGGAAAACAATGAAAAATTCTGCAACTTCGCTAACTCCGTACGCGACAACGCGTTGAATTCCCAGTTTGCTGTTTTAAACATTGGTAAAAGAACCCTTTGTCTTTTAAAAAATGTAAACTTCATGTAATTTTGTCAAGTTTAAGACAACATAAAAACCCGTTGAAATAACCCATTTTCAATCTTTTGGGTTGAGGTGAAATAAAGGCCAACTTTAAAGGCCTATAAAAATCCTAGTATATAAATTTACGTGTCATATTGTACATCAGGTGAAAGCTTTATCCTCGTAGGTCATTATCTCCAACTGCCGTTTTTGGCCCGCAAAAATTAGCGCATCCAGTTTGAAAAGAGTTCGGGCTATTTTGACCAAAAATTCAATGCAAATTGCTCAGCGGATGTCACGCAAGAGGTCACGGCCAATCCTTCAGTTTGCAAATAATGCATCTTTTTTCTCTTCTGATTGAAAATGTCAGCAAAGAGCGCCTTGAAGTACTTCAATAACCTTTTTTATTATATTTAACGATCATACAAGCACGCCAAATATCGTTTTATTAATCTTAGATCTATAAGCGAAGATAACGGTCGTCGATCGCGTTGATGTGTAGTCCAATAAATTGACATAAAATTTGATTCACATACACAGCGAAACGTATTACGGAGTTGAAGAGAATAGTGTAGATGGTTATTACTCTTGGTTTAGAATAACGTGACCTCGGATGTAATCCCAGGAGCTCCCTATCTTACTCAATTTTTCACCGAAAAGGTCAACAAAACAGACTGACAAAACAAATGATCAATGAAGATGTGTGTCCTTGCGGTTCTTGCTTACCGTAATTCGTTCATAAATGATTAAGTCAATCACTCAAATATTTTTCTTGCCTGTAAAAAAAAAATGAAGAAAAAGAAACCAATCAAGAGTAAACGAAAAACTTTCGACCTTTTTCACCAAAAACCCGCATTCCAAGACGAATGTTACGCAAAAGTGTTGCACATCAGGTCACATTGTCGTTTCGTTTTTGTAAGGTAACCGTTGTTTCTTTTTTCCAACGTTTTCAGCAGGATTTTTCGTTTGAGAATTATCTTTTAACCATGAACAACACTGTTACGAAACGACACTAGTACCATTGCGTCGAGTAAAATATTACAAACTGACGTCAAATCTGATTTGTGTTATAACATCACGTGACGTAACCGTCCTACCGAGTTGGCTGGAGAACATCAATTGAACAGATGGATGTTCAGTTCCAGCAGAGACTACAGCTAAAGGGGACTGTGGAATTAGTAGCATGGAAGTGAGTCAACTTTCTTCTTATCAACCATCGAAACCCTTTCTTCTATTTGGGCATGGTAGTAAACCCCAGTTTCAAAGTATACCCGGGTACATCGGCTCTGGGATACCAGAGACGAAGGACTTTTTTGAAAATTTTGGATAACCCAGACAGACTTCAAGCGATGGAAGTGATCCAAAAGAATTGCTACCAATTGATCATCCTTGTCACTTGAAAAACCGAAATGCCCCGAAATACATATTCATGACAAAAGGATGATATTGAAGATAAAATTGTTTTGATCACTGACAGATACCGGTATTGGGGTTTGCGTAAAAACTCATAATAGAAGCGTAGGAGAAAGGTAGTTTAGCGGACGTGGCCGAACCCTTCTCCCAGGGGAAAACGGAAAAGGCGGAGGGTACAGCAACACCTTGACAAACGGGTAGGCTCAAGCGAGCTATTCTTTTCGAGCGGTGAGCGATGCGAGCCAGCAATTAGCGCAAAGAGCGCTAGACCGGAGCGACCGCACCCCAGTCATTTCGCGTTTCTCTTTCTGGTGCCCCTCGCCTCTCTCCTCCGCAGAGGCTCCCGCTTGGTATTCCAGTAATAATAGCAATAATTAAAAACAAACAAAAAAAAAATGGTAGGAGTGTTGTGAACGTTTATCCCATCGTCTCTCGCCCGCCTTTCTTGCCTCTAGGACATAAACATGCTTCTGCGGAGGAGACATGCGAGTGAGCACCAGAAAGAGACGGAGATGGCCGGCCTGGTTCGCCCTAGCCTGCCACTTACACGCTCTGTCTTGGCTCGCGCTCGTTGATCTCCGCTCGAAGAGGATAGCTTGCTCGATGCTATCCCATCCTATTGCTTGAAAATAAACATTTGGGGTTGGGTAGAAAACGACCACATCAGCCTTAAGACCCAAAACCGAAAATGTACTCGAAAACGGCTATCCTGATCTTACTGATCTTACATGTGTAAGGAACATCAAGATCTTCAATTATCAATGAATCTGATCAATTTCTTCATTTTCTTCAAAACCTCACCTTAAGTAAAAAAGGAAGAGCCCCAAAAAATCCCCTTCAAATCGCTGGAAGCTCGCATGAAATGGGACTCTCGACCGAAGCAAAAGCAAGATACAACAAGACGAATAGGCACAATTCACATGTTGCCAGGGTCCCTGCAACCAGTTCCGTAAAACGGACTGTAAGATATATCTTTGGAGCCTCTATTCTCACCAATTTTAGCACAGTCCATCTTTATGTAAAAAAAAAAAAAAGACCGTTTACAAAGGCACAAACACAATTTACATGTTGTCACACATATATCAAGTTAGTGCTTTTTAGAAGCGGGTGTTCGTTTTTTTCGGTGTTTTATTTTTATTATTATTAGAAGACGAAGACCCGCAAAACGTTCCTAGCGGGCGGCGAGGAAAGGAGAAGTGGCTGTCATTCAGATTCATTGATAATTCGAGATCTTACACGTATCATGCCGTTTAGAGCTGAGGCCAAGTGACTACTTTCAGTGGGGTTTTGTAGATAATCAGAAAGCTTTTATTGTACGTCTCAGGTCGAGATAGCCATTTCGAGATGTTTTCAGGACCGGATTTTGAGGAGAGTTACCCGAACATCTTACGTCACGTGAAATTATATTATCACGCAAATCAAATTTGACATGTTTGTAATAATTTACTCGACGCGATGGTACAAATGCCTTATGGTAACTGTTTTTCATGGTTAAAAAAGAATTCTCAAACGTTGAAAGAAGAACAGCCCATGGTGAACAACGGGGCGATAATGTTGTCAGAAAGGGCTTCTCTTTTGCGTGACATTCGTTTTGGAATACGGTTTTTGGTGAAAAACGTCGTGAGTTTTTCTTTTACTCTTGATAGGTTTCTTTTTCTTCATTTCTTTTCTTCTACAGGCAAGAAAAAGGCGTAAGCAATTGGCATTATCAGCAGTATAAATGTATGAACGAATTACGGTAAGCAAAAACTGCAAGGACGCACATCTCCATAGATCATTTTGTTTTGTACTCAGTCTGTTTTGTTGACCCTTTCGGTGAAAAATTGAGTAAGAGCTCCTGGGATTACATCGTGTTATTCTAAAGCAAGAGTAACAACAGTTAGTACGTCTACCCTATTCTCTTCAACTTTGTAATGCGTTTCGCTGTGTATGTGAATCAAATTTTATGTCAATTTATTGGACTACACATCAACGCGATCGACGACCGTTATCTTCGCTTAGATCTAAGATTAATAAAATGATGTGTGGCGTGCTTGTATGATCCTTAAATATAATAAAAGGTCATTAAAGTACTTCAAGGCGCTCTTTGCTGACATTTTCAATCAGAAGAGAAAAAAAGATGCATTATTTGCAAACTGAAGGATTGGCCGTGACCTCTTGCGTGACATCCGCTGAGCAATTTGCATTGAATTTTTGGTCAAAATAGCCCGAACTCTTTTCAAACTGGATGCGCTAATTTTTGCGGGCCAAAAACGGCAGTTGGAGATAATGACCTACGAGGATAAAGCTTTCACCTGATGTACAATATGACACGTAAATTTATATACTAGGATTTTTATAGGCCTTTAAAGTTGGCCTTTATTTCACCTCAACCCAAAAGATTGAAAATGGGTTATTTCAACGGGTTTTTATGTTGTCTTAAACTTGACAAAATTACATGAAGTTTACATTTTTTAAAAGACAAAGGGTTCTTTTACCAATGTTTAAAACAGCAAACTGGGAATTCAACGCGTTGTCGCGTACGGAGTTAGCGAAGTTGCAGAATTTTTCATTGTTTTCCGGGGGGTTGGGGGCCGCCTCGGCGTAATTTGAACTTTTTGATTTTTCGGAAAAAGCAAAGCGCGATGGAACTTTTAATTTCCATTTTTGAAAATAGTTCAGCAAAAGGGTCTTTTAGGTCGAATAAAATAAATTATGAAATTTTGCAACTGTCGGCGGATTCTCGATATTTACAGTCAGGGCCTCTTAAATACGCCTCGATCAGCTTTAAATGGCATTTGCCGGCGGAAGTTCCATGGAAAAGGCGTTACTCTCAATAAAGACTTTTCCGTTATCATCCTTAGCAGTGTAGTGGTAAGGTGTTCGGTGAAGTCGCGTCGAGCCGAATGTGCCGAGTCCGAGTCCTTTCTTAGTATCCTTTCTTTCTTCTATTCTTCCTGTCTTTTTGTTGTTGTTTTTCAATATATAAATGTTGTAGTTAAATTTTTATCTCAGCTAATTTTTGATTTTCGTCTGTTTTTGGGCATTTGTAATGTGTGCTAATGAAGTTGAAACAAAAGGAAAATTAAAAATTACCTGAGATAAAAAAATAACTACAACATATATATTTTTCCCTATCAGCTTCCTTCCCTTCCTCGATCTTAACTTCTGCTTCGCGATGTTCTGCGATTCACGTATTCCTAGTATACATATAGTTCACTCCGGAAACAAACAAAACAAAATAAATCGTGTAATACTATACGGCGACGGCAACGAGAACGGCAAAAGCATCAATATTTCTAATTAGCGAGAAAAAAAAAAACAGCTTTGCACTTGCAGCATGTAACTAGCATTATAAGCACAACTAATTTAGCTTTTTAGTTATTTATTTATTTTTTTTTTTGTCTTTCACTATTGTATGCACTGTTTATTTATTTATTCACAATTCTTGCCGGATTTTTGATAACGTTATCGCCAAATAGACCTCTTGCGTCCAACAGGTGTTACGTAGCTATTATGAAAACTAAGAGTGCAACCATTGCTTTTTTTTTTCTTCTCCTCCTTTCCTTCTCCTCGCTTTTTCTTATTAAACTTTAATTCTTCCCCTGACAAGGGGGGAGGTGGTGGGGGTGGGCTTATTAGAGGGATGGGACTTATTTGAGAGGGGGGCTTAATAGGAAACAAGTGTCAAATGAGAATTTTGCAAATCCAGACAGAAAATTCTGCTTCATCACAGACAATAACTTTAAACCTGTAACAGACCGTATTTATGTCTTTCAATGTAGCATTTGCCTTTAAGTTACCAAAACATGAAACATAAAAACAGAAGTTGGTTAAATAAAAAGTAAAAAAAGAAAATAATAAAGTTAACGTAATTCAAGTCAAATTTACGTGTCCTTCAAGTCAATATAAATAAAATTGCTAAACCTGCAAACATAGAAAACAAGCCAGTTTAAAGCTAACGTTCGATTTCTAAGATCTCAACGAAGGATAGCCAGCTACTTCAAGATCTATGGTGGTATTTCGTGAGTTCAACAGTTATAATAAGCTGGATTTGTTTAATAATTATATATTAATTAATTACATTTAATTAATCCTGCATCATCACGGAGAGTCAACTCTAAACCCGTAACTGATCCGTAAACAACTAAGAATCAAAGAGAATGTTGGAAAAAATCCCTGGAGGTACCTTTTAGCAAATCCAAACAGATATAGACGGTGCTTTTTATACAAACCTGAACGACGTTGCACTACCACGTTGATCCGGGTCTTCCTTGATCCCATAATGTTAGTTGCTATGCAGTCGTACAAACCACTGTCAGCAGGCCTTAAGTTCTTAATGGTGAGTGTACCTTGATTTACCTCAGTTCTGCTAGCAGGTAAAGGCACTGACACCGATCGTCTCCAGGTAATTACGGGGCGAGGATATCCTCCAGCTTGACATTTTGCTTGAAATGTAGTACCTTGTGCCGGTGAGGCAAGGGAAGGTGGAACTGTTGTGAAGATTGGAAGACCTGAAATGGAAATTGTAATTGAAAGAAAAAATATATGGCAACATATAAGTATTCTTCTTTCCTTTAAATGTTGTCACTCATTACTTATCCAATCTCCACATCCAGAGCTATAAATATGTCTTATTGGACGGTTTAGTAGTTAGTATCGTGGGATATTTTTACGAGTCACGCCGTATTTTGACGAGCCCGTAAGGCGAGTCAAAATACAAGAGATGAATAAAAACATCCCACGATACTACACACTAAACCTTCTAATATGGGATTTATTATTCAACTCGAGATGTTTTAAAAAGGAACTCAGTAACAAAGTACGTAAAACGAGAATTGGTGACTGATTAACGTGACTCCTTTGTAAGTCCAGTTTTGGCGTGTTTTATGGAACGTTGTTGCTGATTGCATGGTCTAAAATGAAAACTTGTCTAACTAGTTTACTCGGCAAATCAAATTTTGTCGGATTTCCATGGTTTTCTTTCGCGCTTCGGGGTGCTAACTTTCAATCATTTGCTAGGAAAACAGATATGAAATGACAAATAATTGTGAGGCTTATGATGTTCTTTCGGTCCTTTTGTAAAACCCACTGCAAGAAGGTAAACTGAGCAGAGCAAATTGCGATGGGAAGACGAAAATCCCCTACGAAAAAGGAGTCTTAAAGAACTATTCGTAAACAACGGACTTGAAACCTCATCTTTGCCGTGATGAGTATTAATTTTAAGACTTCCACACAGACTTTTCTCGCATTTTAAGAGGACAAGGGGTGATTAATTTTAAGATCCTCGGCAGGGTTAACATGCATTTCATGCGCACGTTCAGTTCTGTTTTGATCTTCTCTGTTGTATTTTATACTTATGGTGTTTGTTTTTTTTGTTGTTGTTGTTTTTCAAGCGCCCTTGACCGCGGACCTTAGTGCAATGGTCTGTGCAATGGTCAAGCGACAATACTTAACATAGCCGGAGTGCAATGGCTTTGCCGAGTAAACGCCTGAAGGAGGGTGCACCAGTACGCCAAAATCGCCCAGGAATCGAACCTGGCCCCCCTGACGCTCCCCGCCCAACGGGGCACCAAATGTCGACATTGCATTGTTGAGGCAAAAAAAAAAAAAAAATAAAAACACATCTTTATTCAACCTTACAATTTCAGGAAACAATGCATTTTCTATCTTGTGCAACGTTTGTAGAAAACTGATCAAACTAGCCTTCTGGAGTACAAATAGCGTGAGATATTTGTGCTCGTTATGGGTGTTAATTATTTGTACTCTACTGAGTAAAGTTGAATAATAAGGCACCTTATACTTACTAATTTATTGGTTAAAAAAGGCAGCGAGCAATTATTTCCCCTTGTTTTTATTGATTTAAGAGTCATTTATTTTGGTTATAAATAACTCTAATTGGTACTGTAGGTGCTCTTTAATTTGGTTTAAAGTAAAATCAGTTAAGGTTTTATATTCGGGCATCGGAATATTATTTGCTTGCCCAACATAATAATATAATTAACCACTTTAAAATTTTTCCTAAAAAACCCAAATATGAAATTAATAAGCTGACGTTTTAAGGAATGGAGAAGCCAGCTTTGAGCCATTTTGTTACTGAAATTCACATTGAGTGAAAAAAAAACCAGATGTTCGAGGAATTCTTACATACGCTATGCTTTTAGATTACCTCGGAGAAATATTTTCAAAGGGGCGAAAAAAAGACCCTTGATATTAAAATTCCTTCTCAAACTGCCGGATGCTTAGACCGAGGAGAATCGGGCACAAAGCATTTCGTGCCCAATCAGGAGCCGACATCTGCTTGAATTTTTGGAAGTTGTTCGTTGAGAGTTGGTACCCAGGAGCTCTTTCGCCCGTACTTGAAAACTTTCGTCCCGCCTTTTCTCCCGACCCGACTGACTGCCCTTGGGTCTCCGAAGATGGGCCAACTCGTGAACCGATATATTTTTTGTTTGCTTGGGTCATTATAATTTATGTTTTCCTTTGTTTCTATTTTTTTAGTGACAGAACATTATGTTACAGAAACTGTCACATACTCTCTTAATGTCGTTATGTCGAAAATATCCATGTATTTTTAGTTTGCTCTCGTTATTATAATAATTGACATTTTCTTTCGTTTTCTTTGATTGACAGGACCTTTTGTCACACAAATTGTAAGATGTGTCACATACTCTCTTTATGTCGTTATGTGAAAAAAAATATCCCGTGGGGGTAGTAGTGGAGGGACTTGTGTGACCTGAAACAGATTCCGTGTTTTTTATCTGTGAGGGAAGGAGTAAGATTCGTGTCCCTTCGCGTGTTTCGCGGCGAAATATTAACCAGCGCTTTGCGGGCAGATGACTTAGATTTCGGCGGGGGTTTCAAAGATAGGGTCATTTTCGCTGGTTCTTTGAAGACATATTTGCGTGCACATGTGGACGTTAAACTCCATTATTATAGGAAATTATAATTAACGATGCACTTTATTAATGCGATTTAGAAAATAAATCGCATTAATTTAACGTATTTTTTAAGATGCATTAAACTAAAAGGTGGTTCGACCCAGTATTTGTAGGTACACCTTCCATCTTTGAATCTCTTATACTTAACCAAATTGATCTTTATTGTAAAAACATTAAAACACATGTATTACACATAGACAGAAACTTTATTATTATATTTTTTTTGGGGGGGGGGGCGATCGGAATAAATATCACGTGACAATGACGTCACAATACCTTAAAGCTCTAAATCAAATTTCTGCTGTTAACGGCATTTTCTTTGGAAATGCTTTACGCTACGTATATTTTGGGTGCTTATCTTCTGTTGTGCGAAGTTTCACAAAAAACTATAAGAGGAATTTCGAGACATCTTTAAATTTCAACAAAAAGTTTTTATCACTCATTCGTTTTGCAAATGACCTTTATGCACTCTAGAACCGTCTAAACGCAAGTTGATTTGCGCGATTAAAAAAAAACATGAAAACATGGGAATCAGTCAAACGCAATGCTGAGCTCTTATTCTTAATTTTGAAGGCTACTCTCACAAACATAGGGATTAAACCACAAGTCTTCAATAGATTTTCTTTAAAATAATTCAGTGCTGCAATTGATCAGTGAATTATAAAATCCACGAATTTGGCGTCCATTGAAAACTTTTTAAGTTGTCTAACTTAAAAGCAAATTTGAGTAAATATTGAAGTGATGTCATAAATCTGGCTGCGTGTTTGCTCTAGGATTTCCTATTGTCTCGAGTTTAGCACAACATCAAATTCCCATGCAAGAGCGAGAATTTACCGTGCCTGGTTGCCCTCTGAAATCTTTTCGAAATATGGTAATGCTGTAGAAAGGGAAAAAAACAATAGCGAATAGATTACGGAGGTCAGCCATGCAAGCGCTGTAAATTCTTGCGTGCTTCATGTCTATTTGATGTTGTGCTAAACTCGAGACAATGGCCGAATTTATACTAGAGACGAGTTACCAGTCTAGACGGATAATTCGTCTAAGGGGGTGTTTACATGACACCGGGGCGACTTTCGCCCCGGAGCGAGTTCACTCCGGTTCCCTCTCATGGCTCTATAATTGTTTACATGATACCACCACAAATTTCATGCTGGCGCAAGTCACCCCGGCGTGAGTTCACCCCGGTTCTTGTACCGGGGCGAGAATTTCACTCCGGTACGCAATCTCGCAACGGTATCATGTAAACACGAAACGACCATCGTTTCGGTGTGAAATCGGTCTGCCGGTAGACTGGAACGGGTAGCGCATGCGTGGTGTTGCGATTTTGAATCACACGTGCATTTTATCAACATGAAGTGTACCTTCAAATAACGAGATGTGAAATGATCCAGTGATCATGTAAACGCGATACGAAATCAAAAAGTCATGTCGGTATGAAACTCGCGCCGGTAAGAGTTTTCTCATGTAAACACCCCCTAAGTATAAACTCGAAGACGAATTTTGCTCCATAATTTGTCTAGATATTTTAGCCGAGAAACGAGCGCGGGAAACAAAAAAAAATGCGAAAATATAGAAACCAGTCCCTCTCATATGGAAACCGTCTTAGGGCAGCCTAGATATAAATTTAGAGACTGATAATCCGTCTAAGACGAATTATCTGTCTGTTAGCACGTCTTGAAGACGTGCTAACAGAGGAATCAGCCTCAGACGAATTCTGCTCCATAATTCGTCTTAGCACCGAATTTATACTAGAGACGGTTTATCCGTCTGAGACGGATAATTCGTCTCTGGTATAAATTCCGCCAATAGGAAATCCCAAAGCAAAAACTTAAGCAAGAGAGATTCAAAGATGGAAGGTGTACCTACAAATACTGAGTCGAGCCACCTAAATTAAATCGATGTTAATTTAAATCACCCTCACAAAATTGTTGTTTTACAGCACCTTCATAGTTCCTCTATCAACGTCTCGGAGTCAGGGAGTCACTATATATCTGACAGATCTTCTTTATGAATTAAGTTCAAAATGTCTTTCGACTGGTCTTCGCATTGATCACAGTTTCCCCGAGAGGAGAGAGGATAGCTAACTTCTTTAGTCTTTCTTGTTAACATTTCTATGGCCCGTTCACCCCCTACTGCACGGTCACCTTTATGGTGAGAAGTCGGACTCGCGCTGATCCGGCGGGGCCAGGTTCGAATGCCATTTGGAACCTTGCTGGATTTGTTCTCACACATGTCCAATATACACAAACGGATACGATTTGTCAAACCGATGGTCCATTGGTACCAATGGTACGATTGGTACCAATAAAAAATTATGTCATTCCAATGGTTCTACTGGTGAATATGAATCTCATTAAGGGGGCTTAGATTATTTTCCCATGTGACCTGGCTTGGTACAGGGCAATTCCGATGGTCCATTGGTACCAACAGAAAATGATGTCATTCGAATGGTTCTATTGGTTAATATGCACTTCATTAATAGGAATTAGATTATTTTCCCATGTGACCTGGCTGGGTACAGGGCAATTCCGATGGTCTATTGGTACCAATGGTTCGATTGGTACCAATAAAAAAATGATGTCATTCCAATGGTTCTATTGGTGAATAAAGCGAGGTCGAAATACAAACATGCCATGTGTATTCTTTGCTCTATAAGCCATCTATCCAAAACAAGTTCGCTTTTACACCACGTAAAAACGCGCTAACAGTTATAATTATGAATGTTCCTCCGATCTATAAGCCAACAACGCAAAACAATGTCGCTCTCACGCAAAGTAGAAACGCGCTAATACTTATTATGAATATATTCCTCGTTCTATCAACTAACCACACGAAATAATTTCGCTCTCACACAAAGTAGAAATGCGCTAATAGTTATTATGAACATTCCTTGTTCTATAAGCCATCTATGCAAACAAGTTCGTTCGCACACAAGGTAGAAACGCGCTAATAGTTATTATGAATATTCCTCGTTCTATAAGCTAACCACACAAAACAATTTCGCTCTCACGTGTTTAAACCAAAACAAGTTTTCAATGAAGGGTTTCCAAAAAGGATTGTTATATCATGCTGTTGGTTATAACTTTGTATTGTATTTGGTGGCTCCTAAAAGAGCCGTTTTGTATTCACGTGACTGAAGTCACTTTTAACTGTTGTCGTGGGGTGTGTCGTGGTAGCCCTTTGAGGTATGAAGTCGTAGTAAATACCATTGATGTCTTTTCTCGGCTGCAGCTTTCGATGAGGCCCATGACTGAGCGAGAAGAATCCATCTACTGATGATTTCAGGATTGCACCCGTTGCCGTGGAAAAACAGCAGAAGTTTGAATGTCTCCTTATCACCCATTGGTTTCTTCCAGAATATATGCGAATGTCGTTAGGCCACGATTTCTCTGCAAAAAGGCGTCGCCGTTGAGCAGTCAGAATAGCTGTTTCCTTTCTTCTACGACTTCTTTCCCAGATAGCAGCCGTATTTCTTCTCGGTATAAGGATATCATAGCCATGTTCCAACTGATCGTATAACCCTGAACTGGGACCACGCCGATAATTTTCAGATTTATAAACACGCGTCCTTATGTGAGCAACATTTCATATCACTTTCAATTTTTTTTATTGTTTTTATTGTCTTATTACTATTTGTAAGGGTGATACGCTTTTCTCACTTTTTCTTTGTTATTCTGAAAATGAAGAGACCCAACTGTGATCTCACTTTTTTATTGGATGAGATGTGATGCCACTCTAGAAACAAAGCAGTTCGAGTGACTGTCAGTCCATTAGGGATAAAAGCACGTTGTAATTTCGCTGGCTTGTTGTCGCTTTAGTCTACATATCTTGCGTGATTTATGTCCCCTGAGATCCACATTCATCAATAGAACCATTGGAATGACATGCCTTTCCATTGGTACCAATGGACCATTGGTACCAATAGACCATTGGAATTGCCCTTTACCCAGCTATAAAAGGAAATGGAAAATAATCTGTAAGTCTCCTTAATGAGATACATATTCACCAATAGAACCATTGGAATGATGTGCTTTTCTATTGGTACAAATCGTACCATTGGTACCAATAGGCCATCGGAATTGCCCTGTACCCAGCTAGATCACATGTAAAATAATCTTGGTCCCTTTAATGAGATACATATTCACCAGTAGAATCATTGGAATAACGTCATTTTCTATCGATACCAAACGACATTGGAATTGCTCTGTACCCAGCTAGATCACATGTAAAATAATCTTAGTCCCCTTAATGAGATACATATTCACCAGTGGAACCATCGGTATAACATCATTTTCTATTGGTACCAATCGTACCATTGTTACCAATGGAGACCCTTCTTATCACCACTAACACCAATGGAGTCTATTTGTGAGTATTGGACAACCCTCTTCGTTCTCGGGTCCCGTTTCGAGTTCGCCTGTAAAAGGCCAACACAGATTGCCTCCTGCCAGCTCTAGCTGGGGTTTTAATCTCGTTACCGTTATAAAATTATTTGATTAGCTGTTTCTAATTATTTGTTGAATGGTGTGCCTGTAAACTAGCTGAATAAGCTAAATGCACTTTCCACTATAAACAAACCTTGAAACCTTGAACCAACATATAACAACAGAAGGAACGCGCGATTTTCAGCAAAACAGGCTCTCATTTGAATACGAAAAGTTCGCTGTTAGCTTTGAGTCCTGAGTTATTACAGACTTCTTCACGTTAGGCATCTTCAGTAGTTAGTAGTTATCTAGTTCTGAAATCGAAGCTAGATGATTTGAAGAAAAACCTAAGTATACTAGAGTCAACATCTGTGATTCGAACTCTTGGTGTGTATAGTTTTTTTTTGCCCAGTGTTTCTAAACACAAAAGCTGAGTGTACATCCTTACTTTAGGTCTTTTGACACGCGAATAGTCTTTCATTCGTTTCGTTTATTCATTCATTCTTTTCTTCGTTCCTTCGTTCATCCGTTCCGTTTCCTTCCGTTCCATTCCGTTTCGTTCCATTCCTTTCCATTCCTTCCTTCCCTCCTTCATTCATTCATGATCATTCATTCATTCATCACCATATGTCGGTTATTAAGATAAACAATTAAATCAAGGAGTGTATAACTTTGAGGTTGTAGATTTAAGTATAACGACAAAAAACTGTACTAAACTGTACTGTCAATGGTCTAAAAACCGATTTAAGGACCTATCCTAATTGTCCGTCTTCCAGAGGTGTCCATGTACAGAGAGTGAAAGCAACGTGAAACCAATAATTTCAAAGTTGAACCTATTCGCAATGAATACACGCCACTCCCTTTGTTATAACATATAACCCTACATTGCCAAATGTCGCGCACGTTATTCACATTTCCACTTCCACTACTCCTCAGAACGTTGTAGAAATGTTTTCAAAAACCTTCAAATAATAGCTTACCGCCGTTCTAACAATTTAAGCGATATTCTTGTGAAGCCTAATTGCCAAAGACTGATAATTGCAACAATTCCCGGGAGACCCCCGGTTCTTTTCGGTGCAACAGCAAGAACTCCACCACAAGCCCCTATATTGACCACTGCTGTGGCAGTTATACTTTCTTCTCTAAGGGTACATGAAACCTACAAAATCAAATCTCACATTACTTTGTGAGACTTTCAATGTTATCTACACGCCTTTGTAATTTTCAATATATTGGGGAAACGAAACGCTACCTCAAGGACCATTTTAATGAACATAGACGCCCTATACTTAACCCCTCCGGTAGTTACATCCAAACTACAGTTACAGAACACGTTCTCGGCAATAGCCACTTTGTTTCTCATGTGTTACTTATCCCAATTGAAACACTTAGATATGAACGCGATTGTCTTAGGAAAGCACGTGTGGCGCACTTCATTCATAAAGCCAAAACCACAGAGCCTCTGGGAATGAACAAACATGACGAACAATAATCATTATGCATAAAATCTTTATCTTTTTCTCGGTTCATTTTTCTTAGGAGCCCCACCTTACCACGTCATACCATGTAACTTTCGTTTATTATTTTACAGTAGTATATATTCTGCCGTATATTCGTGGTTTTTCCTGATAAACCTAATGAAGACTGGTATTGGCCAGTCCAAATATTGTATACTTCAGCCTTTTTAACGTTGTTTGATCGGTCTTTGCAGTACTCTTTTAACAATAATTCAATTTTTATCTTTTTCGACTGATCACGATCTTGTTTGATCCAGTGTTGAGCTACATTGATCGTTGACGGTTTTTACAGTGGTTTTTCGAGCTTTAGTTTAGATCACTATTTATTAAGTATTAATTTAAACAGTATATTTCTACAATTAAAGTTGTAGAAGTTGATAGCAAGTCAAAAAGGGAAACAAATCAAACAAAACATAAAGAAAAACAAAAAAAATAGAAAAACAAAAAGAATGAAAGCGATAAAACCTAAAATCTCAACTGTGAGTGTGATTCAATTCTCGCCCCTCAGACAGGCGTCAATAATCATGACTAAGCAGCTCTTACCTCGAACGGACAAGCTACCATTGGCCTCAAACGATCCAAGAATATTTTTGGCGTGACATGTGTACAGCCCAGCATCTCTGTAATTCAGATTCTTAACGTTGAACTCTCCCACTTTAATCAAATACTTTGCACCTGGCAAAAGGTTTTTGCCCTTGAATCGCCATTCGACGGTAGGGGGAGGATTTCCCTTAACCGTGCAATAAAAAGTCATATTTCCTCCTTCATCACGTGTCTGTTGTGCCGGTGACAACATCACTTGTGGAGCAGACGCCGATTTCCCGGGACTGCCAGGCCGTCCTTGCATGCCTTTTGACCCAGGCTCCCCCTTGTCTCCCTTTTCTCCTCTCGGTCCCGGCATGCCTTGTGGCCCAGGATTTCCATTGTTTCCCTTTTCTCCTCTCGGTCCCGGCATGCCTTTTGGTCCAGGATTTCCACTGTTTCCCTTTTCTCCTCTCGATCCCAGCATTCCTTTTGACCCAGGTGCTCCCTTGTCTCCCTTTTTTCCTCTCGGTCCAGCAGGACCCGACGTTCCTGTTTCTCCGGTCTTTCCAGGTCGTCCAGTGGGACCTTTAGGCCCTTTCTTCCCCTTTGCTCCCCTCCTGCCACGTTGTCCTTTTACCCCTGTTGAACCAGGGAGTCCGGGAGGGCCTGCAGGACAGACCTTTTCACTTGACTTACAGTACTTGAGGGGCATAAGTTGTTCAAACTGTTTTGTGAATTCTTTTCTTACGTCATGTATTGTGACGCTAATTAAAGTGTCATTTAAAACCTGTCTTCGGTTTCTGGGTCTGGTGGCTGTTAATGGCAATTTTGACCCCGGCATTGCTGAAGTAAAAATATTATGGACATTAGTAATATATAGCTTTAGCCAGGACTAATAGGGAAGATTTCGTTAATATACTTATATAAGTTATAAACAAAAAAAAAATAATAAATAGAATATTGTAATGCTAAACGGCGGAGGCAATGAGGACGGCAACAAAATCAATAAATCTAATTACCAAAACAACACTTTTGGTACATTCAGCTTTGTGGTTATTTTGCACGACTACAATGCCGTTGTTTTGCACGATGAGGTGAAACTTTCTAGTTACACATTGTTTTTTTGTGAAGGGGATTGTCGCGATGTGCTCACAAAAAATTTTGTTGTTTGTATTCCTGTTTGCTTTTATTTTTTCACTGCCGGTCATTTTCACCCTGCTGGCCGCTTTTTACTGGCCGCTAGCATTTCTTATTTTCGCACCACCGCTGTAAACTTTTATTGTTTTTCTTCCCCCGAAATTCGTCTCCTTTGTTTTAAATCACTCGCACTAGCTTTTCTCGGTTATCCACGTAAGTGTAGACATACAAAAAACGGAAATAACGTCGGAAAAGACTCGACTTTGTTGATGTTTTTTTCTCTCTTAAAGTCCGGGTGGCCATGCGAGGGTGACTGCACATACTCATACCACAAGGGTTTCGCTGACCATTAGCGTGACATAGCATCTCATGTGAGAGTTTCAAAAACATTTACTTATTTGAACATTGCACCCCAGTTTGGAAAACTTTCGTAACAAGAAAAATAAGTACCATTGTTAAGTTGGGGCTATATATTACCTTTTCAAATTTCACCATTATGAATAAAAATAAGCGAGTGAGCCATTCTAAGCAAGAAACAATAAGCGTTATTTTCACGCTCCCCTCCCCAATCCCTCTGCCCCACCCCCCCGAAAAAGTATATATAGTGTGACTAATTTAACCAAACCGGAAATTCCAAAGATTATTGTTCTACAGGTCATAAAACGCTGTAATAACAAGCAGTACATTTCCCAATTCTGGTTCTTAATACAGTAACAAAACAAATAAAAATTTAAGTCTTGTTTCTGTCTGATATTGCATTGTGGAGCCTTTCTAACTGTCCTAGTTAATATGTGTATACAGCTATTTCGAGAAAGGTTGTCGGAAAAAGTGCACGCGACAAACCCGAAAGGCATTGTGGGTTGTTTTGAGTTTACTGTTTTCAAAGAAATTTGAAAGAATTGGCACGAAAGGCCATGAAAATGTGTTTGCGAGTGCTAAAGGAAAGCAACAAAAGTAGGTTCGACAGCTACAGTCGTCAGGAACAGTGTATCGGTCATATCCCATATTACCTTTCGGGATTGTCGCGTGCACATTTTTTTCCGACAACCTTTCTCAAAATAGCTGTATACATTTTTAGTATAATTACATCGATGATTATCGAAAATAGAGCGCTGTGATTAGCTGGGAGCTTCGCTTTATCCCGCTATAATCACCGCGCGGTGATTATAACATTGAAGGCCAGCACTTTTCAAAATGACAGCCAGAGTTTTTGATGTTTCGGAGTCGGAAATTGTTCAATAATTTTATTTTCTCGAATAATCATCAATGTAATTATACTAAAACAATTAGTCTCCTCAGGCGACGTGAATATCGGCGAATAGTCACCGAGACGAAGTCGAGGTGACTATTCGCCGATATTCACGTCGCCTTCGGCGACTAATTGTTAAATATATTTTTTGACGTGGTGATATATATTTTTTGACATGCATGGTGATCTACAATGAGCACATTTCCCGGCCCAGGACATTCCTATCCTGTAAAGAATGACCTTTCACATGCAAAGCAAGAATCGCAATAAGAAAAATTAAAAGGGACATTGGCCGTCAAATTTTAAACGATTTAAACTTCAACATAAAGAGAAGAGAAACTTAAAAGCGACCCATCTTTTGAAAATGGCATTGATAAAAAGTGCCAAAATAGCTTGAAAGACGTCTTTGTTCAATGGATGTACCCACGCACACTTGTAGCCACAAACACAGAGAGATTTGCAATCACGTTTTGGAAGGGAAAAAAGTCATCCAAAGGATTGAACTTCAACAAATAGTGAAGAAAAACCCCAAAAGGCACTCATCGTAGAATCTTTGGAAGGAGGCGATGAAAAAGCGAAGTACGCTACAATTTGAGAAAATTGCATACTTGATTTGCGTGAATATCTTTTAGCGTAGCCTGCGAACAGCAGACTTATTTCCAGTCGTCGCTTCTCTTCCTCCGAAAAAAATGGTTTTTCTCGGAGGGTGAAACTAGAAACTTGAGCCAAAAAAAACGGATGCTCTCGTAGGTTATTTTTAGCGTTACCTGGCGCGCATGAATATTTTTCATTTAATTTTCGCCTGCGCGAATATATATCATGACGGTGAGGGAGCTTTAGCAACGACGACGGCGACGGCAACGAGGACGTCAAAAAAGCAATAGGTTTATTGCCCAAAACGACAACTTTGCACGTGCATCACGCTTTTTTGTACATTTCTTTACCGTTCTTGCACGACTACGACGTGAAAATGCATAATTGCAAGTTTTATGGAGGACGTAAACAAGCGTCGACGAATCTCTTTTTCTCTCTCTAAACTTGAGTGCGGTCTTCAAGAAAGCAACTCCAGGGAATTCGCGTACACTTGTCATTTTCAGCAAATTGGATAAACGCAACAAAGATTGAAAAAAACGGGAATTCATTTTAAAAGTGACGTTTTCGCTGCCGTTGCCGTCGTCGATGCTAAAGCTCCCTTATATTGTTTTGTACTTCGAACCCCCCCCCCCCCCCCCCCCACCTCATAAGTTCTAATGGTCCGTCCCTCAATTATGAATATGCACAATATTTTCACTTGTTTAATCTGTTTAAATGGTAAACAACACTTATTTATAAATGTAAACTGTGCAATGCGTGCCAGGCGTGCCAGGCGTTTGAAAGTAGGTTACGACAGTTTTCTTGTAACTGAAATATCTGTTCGGAGAAGCAAAAATTGCCTAGAATGTTCTAGGCCTTGAGGAAAGCAAAGAATTTATACATAACTGTTACATTCATGTCAAATTTTCCAAGCTTATCCATTAAATTACTACGATTTTCTGAAAATGCGATGGAAAGAGGAATAGGAAAAATTCTCACTTTCGTAAAACTTTAAATTGCATCTAAAATTTTCGGGAAAATAATACTGAAGCCCTAGCAACTTCGAAAAGACTCAAGTTGCCCTAAGATGACCGAACAGATATAAATTTTATAGCTCCGATTAGGAGGAAACCGTCGTTGGGTGCCCCAGTGGGACCGACACTAAGTGTCCGGCTTAGAGAGATGTCCGCCTTATATGAAGTCAAATAAAGGGATTAAAGAAAGACAGGGACCAACTCTAAGTGGCCGCCATACAGAGGTGTCCGTCAAGAGAGAGTCGACTGTATGATCAGAAGACCTCCGGGATCCTATGCAAGTAAAAAGCAATAGAGAGAGTGTCGCTGTAAACGATAATTATAGAACTTTTTAGTAGTAAGAACATTCCTTTTCAAGGTTGCCCCTGGTCCCAAAGGTGTCCATCTCAGCCAGAAAGTTGACTGTCATAACAAACTGATCAAAAAGCAATGCAGAGTTATTTATACAGCGTATTTTATATACTAGATAGAGGATATTACATGGCTGCGTGGAGATACGAAATTTCTCTTCGAGTTTTGAAAAATATTTCACTGGTGAGCGCAGCGAACGAGTGAAATATTTTTTTCGACACGAGAAGAGAAGTTTCGTAGCTCCAAGCGGCCATGTAATGTTATATTTATCATATAAACATACCGAACCATTTCATTTAATAGTTTTTTGGTGTGAAAGGCGCGATTTATTATGTAGCCATAGCAACGGTGATACTTTCACATGTAAAGATATCAAATTTTCGCGCGAAAGCTCACCTGGTATTTCATTGGTGTTTATATAATAAGCGTTTTTATAAAACGTGCATTATCAAATACAAGAGAATAAACCTGAAGTAACCTCTCCGAGAGGTTTGTCCACAAGGGATCGAGAAAACACAAAATTTAAAAGTTATGTCTGACCGTTACCCGTAGGACAAGATAAACTACCTCACCTGAGTACGTATGGCCGATCCCTTCTGAAATAGGTGTCCGTGTATTCTTGTAATAATATTTTGCGCTATCTTTTGTTGGCGAAGGATTCATCTTGTCAAGATTTTCAGTCGAGATACTCTTAACGCAGGAAAAACAGTGAAGGCGAGATTCTAGTACGATCAGTCGTTCGTTTGTTGTTCCATTCTTCACCCAGAGAACCCCGCAGACGAAAACTAATATAACGGAAACAACCGATGGCTTCACTGATGGAAGAAAATCAGAGAGTCGATGAGATTTCGAGGAGTTCAAAGGTTTCATTTTCTTCAACTCTATATGAACAGTCGTTTTCTGCAGCCACCCGAAGACGGACTTTTTACAGGAGGTTGCCAGTATAAAATGATCCTTTGAAATTGGCCCAAAAATATATGAATGTTATATTATGAACTTTACAGCTGACGTGTAGCTGCCATTGCGGTTGACCTTCCTCATTCTTACCTTATCGCCTTGCAACAAAACGTGCTCAAGGCTTCAGCAGTGAAGTCAATATTTTAGAAATTTATCCGTCATGTCTTCTTCCAAAGGCAAGTATGTATTTGAAATAAATGTGCACGTTTTTCTCTTTAACCTTTGAAGCCCTAAGAGTGATAAACATGAAATTTCTCTTTATAATATCAATGCTTTGGAAAACAGAGTGGTCACGAGAATAGCCTGCGAAGCGCAGACGTATTTCCAGTTAATACATGAATACAGTACATGAATCAGCGCAGATGAGTCTAGCTGATATTTCAACAAATTCTCCCCGCTACTTCTATTGAAAGAGTATAGGGGTAATAAATAAGAATCTCAATTTTGATATTAGGGTTTAAAGGGTTAATCGTCAGCTTTAACGGAAGTTTATGTATTCTACTGTTTATTTTATTTTAATGAAAAAAAAATTGTGTATTTCTTTTCTTTGTTGCTTTCGGATAATAAGCGATTGGAAACAAACCAGAAGACTCGCTTTGCACAGGATATAGTTTTCGAGTTTGTTCAGCAATGTTTTGTTATCCATATCTCTCTAATAGGAGTGGAAATCCCGTGCTCGGATGATTGTGTGTGACATTTTAGACATTAGCGCGGAATGCTCAGGGTCGTGCTAATCAGATAAAAGCGGTTAATTTAAGATCCTGGACTAATCAACGAGTGAGAAAATGAATGAGTGAGTCAACGAACGAACGAACGAGCTAATGGATGAATGAGTGAATGAATGAATAAACGAACGAACGAACTAATGGATGAATGATAGAATGAATGAACAAACGAACAAACTAATGGACGGATGAATGAATGAATGAATGAATGAATGAGTGACATCAAGAGCCATAATGTCTTATTATGGCTTTTGATGACATAGAATATTTTGTACAGTCGGACCTCCTCTAAAAGATATTTAAAATTTCCAATCCTTCTTTGCTTAGCTAGAAATTTCAGTTAAATGATTTCCTTTACTATTTGGTTCTTCATTCAGAGACATCTGCAAACGAGAACTAATATCACAAAATGGAACGATGTCCAATTTGACGAAACAAATTAAAATCAAGAAGTCGATGAGCTTTTGGGAAGTTTTATGATTTCATTTCTGCAGCTTCACAGTCGTTTCCTTTAATTTCATAGGGCTCTTCTCCAAGATGAGAGGTGTGGGAAAGGTGTACGAGAATAATCCTTTACATTACAGTTGATGTCGTTGACCACTTCGTGTAATACGAGCTCGAGTCTTTGAGTAATAGCGTTTTATGATTTAACTGATGACGCTACAGCCCCCGAGATGATCCCGACCCTGAAGTGATCCCCAGCCCCAAAATGATTCCCAAATGGATCCCCGCAAGTGATCCCGATCCCGAAATAATTCCCGTTTCTCTTCGTGTCGATCACGAAATCATCCCCAATTAATTTTAGGAATGAAATGGTATCCTAGAGCTATGGTTCAGGAAAAATACACAATGTTAATTAATAAACAGTTTCACTAATCTTCACTCGCTCGCATTCTTAATGGCATCAGTCTGGGATTAAACTTTGATCTGGATTTTAAAATATTTATGTGTGTGTATGTATTGCTTAATACACAAGACTAATGAGTATAAGTTTAGAAACACAATCAGGTGACCATGAATTTGACCCCTGTCACAGTGATAGGGTCAAACAATAACAGCTAAATTATTTATTTTATAGAAAAATAAGTAAGAATAATTTAACAATTATTGAAAGATGCTAGGTCAGGAGCCTAGGATATGAAGAATTAATTCTGCAGATCGAGGAGGGTGTTATCCACCTCGCCCTATAACCCCTCCTCGATCTGCAGAATTCTTCATATCCAACGAAAGCCAAATTCAATAATTGTTTCATTATTCCTTCGAAATAATTCCAAGTTTAAAAACAAGCTAAAACATGTTAACCTCGGTCGATGTAAGCAAACAGATATTGCATCTTTATCTAGAAAGTTTGGAGATTAAGGTCTGCTCAGGTCAGCAACAAATAGCAGATGTTGTCCGTCGAGTTGTCTTCCTTTTTTTGCGATGTTTTTAGACAATATTTCGCTATGCAACGAGTAAAATGTTCCGCGACAGTTTCGTCATTTTGTTCTAGCTACCAAAACAACTCAACCTCGTCCCAGGTTTTCTCGTTCAACGGTGCAATAACCTGCAACAAGGCTGCACTTTTGACGTCATTTTGACGTCATCGGTTCAATATGACAAAATTCTTTCCAAATATCTGGTCAACAACAGCTGGTTCAGTGGTGAGTTATGCGTGTGGTTTTAACAATCAGAAACGGGGAAATATTTGGATGAATAATAACGATATTTAGTGTTCGAAGACCTCAGTATTTTGTTTTTCATACAAGTCTCAAAAGTTGTTTGTAAGGCGACACCGACTCTCTTGTGAGAAAGTTAACTTACATAACACACTCGTAACGTGAGCTGGGGACGCCTGCGTGTTAACTAACATAGGCTTCTATTCCAAGGTAGATGAGACACCAAATGTTGGAATTAAGAGCATCTGTACTAATAATAAGGAAAGTTAGTCTGTAGAGACATCATTATATCACTAAACATATTTTTCTTTGAATTATAAATGACAAACTTGGATCATCGTTACCAAATTTTTACGGATAATTTGAACTGCATAGCTAGTGCGGTCATTTTAATCGACACTGATTAAGCCTCGCTGTTTGCCTAAGCATCTCCTTTCTTCGAATGAAGATCCTAAGTTTAAAATAACCAGAAAGTAAAAGTGCTTTGTAAGACTATCACTGTCCACTCAAAAATTTATTCAAGGGGAGAGTTGGATACCTTAAACGTTTGCTTATAAGCCCCCTTTCCTACCGAGCTAGTGGCCTATTAAAATTAAGCCGGTTTTAAGCCCCCATCCAGCTTGTGTTCATTGAAATGAATGCCATTATTCTTTACGACCCTAGTTTATCTTAACATTCTTCAGAGCGGGTTTAATTTTTGCTTCCTGCGGTAGGGCTGGGAGCTTCTGAGGTACCCCCTCTGGTGATACAACTTCAAAACCTCTCGTGATATATTAGCGAACAAATAGGTATGTGCCGCCACAGTTATCCCATTCATAAAAGGTCGCTGCCATTTCTAAAACACTTGGAAAATTTTTGACCTGATTTTGAATGTTTCTATTACAAAGTAAGAAAATCCCAACCCAGATTTCGAACGCGAACTTTCGATCCTAGTCTCTCGGATCTCACCACTACACTACCACACCGATCCACCAAAATTCGGAAAAATTTAAGTACCTAACAAAGGGTATGGTTTTGGCGCCGTTTTGGTCTGAAAACGGGTAAAGATTTTGCCCATATCGGTCTGGAATCCGCGTATGGCTTACAAGGGAATACGGTACTGTGTATGAATGTGTTCGTCGTTTCAATTATAAATGATTAAGAAAGATAGAAATCTTTTTGTTGGTGTTCTAATCTCAGCAATGATGACATAATTTCTGTCAATGTACGTATGTTGCGTTTTGTGACCACCTCTAGGTCTTAATTAAAAATGTGTATGGATTTTAGAGGCCAGCGTCTGGAAACAGGTGTGGAATTGACATTTTTTCGTCTGAAATAGGGTCAAGATTCGGTGAACCGAGCGGCACAACCCCTCCAAGAATTCCCCACTGCCCCTGCCGTGAATTAATAAGTTATAAAGGAATGATTTATAAATGACCTGTATGAGAGAAATCGTCTGAAAAGGCGGTAGGCTGGCTCATGATATGTTTATTATTAAAATTACATAGAACAATATCATCATTATCTCCAACGTTTAGGTAAATAAACTTGATTGAGACAATGACGTAATTTGACATCATTTGGACGTCATCGGCTGTTGGAAGAGTTTTCAGTTAGATTTCCCTGCAAAGCGCAAAATACTTTTAAAAAAAGTAAGGTGTCTGGCCAACGCAATTAATTAACAACCTTAACAGTAAGAGCGATGTCATCACGACGTCATTTATTTAGTATCATATAAATCCACCCAGTAAGAGCTCTGGATAGTCCGTTTCCCGTTCCTATGTTGTCCAGTGCTTTTCTTTTCCAAGTCCGGTCTCCCTGCCATGCAAAATGTCACACAGCGTTCGCTGAACAGGTAATGGAGCCAGTGAAAATCACTCTCCAAGGGGAGATCTATTTTTTTCAAAGGAAAGAAAAAACTGAAACAACGAACTTGAAGCTTCCGTTAGATGCTATAGATAGGTGGTTGTTGCCTGGCCATAAGCTGCTCGAGTCAGTCTTTGAAACCTTATTTGCCATTCACTTTGTAGTCTGCGTCGCAAACGCAATTTAGCCAGAGTTTACTTATTTACGTATAATATATATACCTCTATCTCCCCTGCCCTAACCCCGCCCAACTCCAACCCTCTTGTTCACGCTTGCTTTCGCGAGAACGAGGCGATTTCAACCACTGGTTTCTTGTCCAGCGGTTAACTGTTTTTTAGGAACTCATATGTTCTCCGTTGCGGAAGAAGATACGGCCGTGAGAAAAATATGAGCTTTAATGTCTCAAACGAATGCTAAACATCAATCCGGCGAATGCGTTTGCTTACTTTGCCTCTCTCAATTCAGACAGGCGGCGGAGCTTCCGAGTTTACGATGATATGTTAGAAGAAAAATACACGTTCAGACTCTTCAATGGATCAAGGAATCTGAACAAGCTGCATCGGATCACGAGTCAAGACCGATTATTATTCCACACATGGAACTACCTTTTAATGCTGGATACGCTGAGTAAGTTGAATATATCTATTATCATAATGGAAAGCTCTATGTCTCTCTCTTGCTATCTCGCTGGTTTGGAGTAATCGACGGTACGTAATGACTGATCATCACACGTAATGATCAGTTTCAGTCTTTAAGTATCTCAGCGTTATCATTGATGTTCAATTTGTTTCGTACCCAACCTATAAACACAGTAGTGAAGGGGAAAATTTTTATCGATCGTGGATCCTAGATCCTGGCTCTCTGAATAATGAATGCCTTAATATATTTTTTTTACAGCCCTTAGATAGCAACGGTTAACATGGCTTGGAAGATCAACAGAATAAACTAATTGATAATTATTACATGACTCATTCAAAATATTTCCCCGATTCTGATTGGCTAAAAACACACGGTTAATTCACCATAAACAGTTACTGGCTGCGGCCGCACTAGGGGACTTAACCGAGGTATTTCCAATTAACCTTTTTAAAGTTAACTCGTTTAAAATATCAGCGAGTGCGACCGGGTTGTCTTCAGTCTTAACCGAGTTTTAACGGGTTAATTTATGCAAATTAAGCAAGAACAATAGATTTTCTTAACCAGGTTAGGTTTTTTTAAACCACCTTGCGAGGTAGTTGAACGTAGGTTAACTAGGTCAATCAGTTAATCATCTCCGCCTAAGTGTGAGAATGTTTTGGCTTTATCATGCACGCAAGCACAACTGTTTCGAAAATTACTTCTTTTGCTCCAAGTCCAGCTTTTCTTTCTTATAAACACAACTGAGTTAAAACTTTTAAGAAGTCAACCTCTGTTTACTAGTAATACGGGGTCAAATTTTGTCAGTCACTCTGAGGCGAGCGTTATGAGGGCTCCTCCCTGGTCGTTCCTGCACTACTCAACTACTCTTAGTACATCATGGCTGGTTCAAAGTCTTGGACAAGAGAGGTCAAGTTGATGTAGTATTTATAGACTTTTCAAAGGCCTTTGACCTTGTCTCTCATAACATTCTATTAACCAAACTTTACAAATATGGTGTCCATGGAGGCTTGATAAATTGGTGTAGAGATTAGTTAACAGAACGTCAACAGCGTGTTGTAGTGAAAGGAAAGGCTTCCGACTGGTTAACCGTAACCCCGGTGAATTAAGGAATGGGTGCTCGTTACATGGGGAGTTTTACGACTTGATCTTGTTTTTTTTCCAGTATCTTCCTTCATTTTAACCTTAGACCGCTGTGTTTAAGACCAGAACCACTTTGGACCTTAAACACTACTTTTTTCAGATCACGTGACCAGCCACGCCCATAATTATGCAAAATTTGGACTTTGTAGATTACACCAGTTTACTGAATGTGAACACAATCGTTTTTCCTTCCACAATATTTCATTTGCAGTCAAATAAGCTAAATTAATCGGGGATTTGTGAAATGATCCATTCCTTCGTAATTATTAGATATTTTCTCTCGTCCCAGTCTCCCTCTTAACAAGAAACGTTATAGTTTACAAAACGTAGATAATTTAAGAAAACCCCGATTAATTCCATAAACTTTGTGTCAATAGTCATTGACAAAAAGTGAATTAAATTACAAGTGTTATTTATAAAGTGGTGTAAATTTGGATTCAAATAAAAAGTCAAAAATGGGTGTGGCAAGTCACGTGACGCAGACAATACATTAGTAATAATGAAAAATGAATGTTTATGGGGAGTAAATATTGAATTTAAAATATCAATGCGAAAGGTAAAATCCCTAACTAAAACAGACCACCCCCCTCCAAATTTGCAGTGCCCCATTCCTTAATTCACCGGAGAACCTCTGGTGTCCCACAAGGTTCTTTGTTGGGACCATTATTCTTCATAGTCTACATCAACGATTTACCGGGGGTAATTAGTAAGGACAGCTCAATTGCTTTGTATGCGGATGACCGTAAAATGTATAGAGTTATTAGTACTCAAGAAGATCTGTCTTCTTTTCAAAGTGACATAGATAAAATTTCAGATTGGTGCAAGATGAATAAGATGAGAATTAATACCAAGAAATGTAAGATCATGCGAATAACCAGGAAAAAGTCACCCTTAGTTGGGGAGTACAATATTGAAGGTCAACCTTTGGAAAGTGTTAATGTGTATAAAGATTTAGGACTATTTACTGTTAGTAATCTTTCATGGAACCAACACGTAGATAAAATAACTGCCAAGGCTAATAGGGTTTTAGGGTTGGTTAAGAGGACTGTAGGGACTTAAAGGATATTGATACCATGAACACACTCTATTGTAGTCTTGTGAGACCTTTATTAGAATATTCATGCGAAACTTGGAACCCTTATACTAAACGTAACATTGATAAATTGGAGGCTGTTCAGCGAAGAGCTACCAGATGGATCATTGGGTCTGATGATGATTATGATACTAGACTATCTAAGCTAAGATTGTTGTCATTATCCAGTAGGAGGTTCACTAGAGATGTCACATTTTTTTTTTTAATGTAATTAATGGACATTATGATATTGACATTTCAAATAAGCTCATATTTTGTAAGGACAGAAATACAGGTTATACGTTGACGAAAAATGACAGACAGGACCTTGTTCCAAATTTTAGTAGAACTGATGGTTTTAAATATAGTTTTTTTTAACCGGATTGTAAATGAATGGAATGGTTTACCCAATCATATTAGAGAATCAAACAGTATTGCAACTTTAAAAAAAATGTTTTAAACTTTATTAAGGATAACTAAAACTTTTACATTTCTATTTGCATATATTTTTCTTATATTTAGATAGTCGGGGGCATCCCTAGTATGGCGCATTTGCGCTTTTGGTTGTCTCCTTCTCCATAGTAGTAGTGTTAGCTTATTTGCTTGTAATGTAGTGGAGTGAATTATTAATAAATAAATAAATCCCAGGCAAAATATATAGCACTACCTTTTGTTTTGCCACTAGTTGTTACAGGTATAATAAGAGACTCGGTATTTCTGAATGTAACAAGTCAGTTTGTCACCTTCTGCTGACTTAATACGCATTTGCACTTTCTCCGTAAAGGGAAACTTGTAGAAGATCAGACAGTGTTATCTGATCTAGGTGTACAAGGTGGACAGACAGTTCAATTAGAAATCGAGTCTGCAGATCTTATTAATAAACTTCTGAAGTATACAAGAGTATCACCAACCTACAATTTGCCAGACAAAGTCAATGTCAAAGTAGAAATTGGTAATTTATTTTATTGTTCAATATTGGCTCCATTTGCACTCAGTAAATTAAATTACTCAGCTGACAGTGTGCCATCTTTTCTTATTCATCACCGACAATATTATTATCAGAGAACACCAAACCCATTATACTTCTGCTGTCTTAGAGACCTGCCAGGAAACAGGTCCAGCATAACATCAACCCACAGAATGTAGACGTTTTATCTGACGAAAAACATACCCAACACACACTTAACAAAGTCCCACGTTAAGGTGGCCATCTTAATCCTCTCTGAATGGGAATATGTAACAATTTTTCAGCCTGAATTTCAGACAATCACTTCGAGTCGCTTTTACTCCCTCAGCAAGGTCTGAATCGACCAGCTGTTAATGCTATCCAGTGATGTCACTTAACGTGAAAAGGAATCTTTTATTAAATTTGTTCTTTTATTTTATTCTCAGATAGCAGGGAAGTCGAGGTGGTTGTTCACATTGTGCAAGAAAAGAGAAAGAAGCCATTCTTAGGAGGCTACAAACATAGACTTACAGGGGTAGAGTTCCATAATGCCTCCACTCAAACAATTCCAAGGATCCGTGTACCTTCTTTTGTTGAGAAGTTTCATCGAGATACTCAGACCACAAACTTAGAAACAGAGTCCAGCAAACAACGAATACAACATCAAGTAAACGCAAATGGTATACCATGAGTTTGAGAGAATTGACTGTTAAATGAAGTGTGAAGTATGCAGTTTTACATTTTATTTTATTTTATTCATTTTTTAGACCAAAGATGGATGTTATGTATCAAATGTCACAGATAAAATACTGATTGCATCACAGAAAAATTTTAAAGAAGGTCAGTACATGATCGCTAAAATAAAGAGTGTTTGAGCATTTTATAATGAGACTCCCTCTTCCAACAAAATCTAAGCCACAATGATTGCATTGCCATTCCAATCAAGTTTGAAACCAGTTGGTCGTGCAGTGTTTGCAAAGAAGTCTGTTAAGAAGTCTGCTGCATGTTCAGAAGTTTTGTTTTGCTTAATAGTTACAAAACCCGTTGCTGGTTTTGTTTTGTTGTATGTCACCAAGGTTAAAATACTCGAGCTTGCTAGCAATAAAACTCCGCAAAACAGTTCTTGATATACGATGATTTTGTTGAAAAGCCAATAATTTGGTGGAACGAAAATATAGTCTGTAGATATCCATAGAGAGGCTCAATAATACTTTTGTTTTGTTTAACATACGCATCTGCAGGTTATTATCCTGCAAACATATTAGAGAAGGTGGCTGCCAAAGAATTATGTTCAACAGCTAAGAGAAGATTGCATTCGACGCCAGGAATGGGAATGACAGGAAGAGCTCAGGAAACAGAGGGAAAGGGAAGAAAGAATAAGAAAAGAATGGGAAAGAAAAATGAATCCCAAGACGAAGGAAGACATTGATCTTCTTTATTCTCATTTGGAGAGTAAGTTGATTGAAAAGTGTGCATGAAAATATCGTAAAGAATTGTCTTAAATGTAGAAGCATGTGTTGATTTTCACATTTCTTGGTTGCACCTTATGCTTGTTCAATAAAATGTTTGATAATTATTTTGTCCTTACTTACACTACACTCCCACATCATTAGATTTTTTTAACCCTTTTTTTTGAGGGCGAATTTCTGGCTCTTACCCAACATTGATTCTCCTTGTCAACTTGGAATACGATGCTTGCGGTGTACTTACTGCTAATACAGTTTTGTAATTGTTATTTTTCAAGAGTGGCGTAATGAAGAAATGGCCCTTATAGACGAGCTCTACTCTGGTCCAGAGAGAAAAGCAGCCCTTGTTGGGCTGTTAGAACAGGAAGCACATCTTATTGCCTCCATCGATAGACACAAGCTGGTTGCTGATGAGGAAAACAGGGACAAGAGGATCAAGAGTTTTTTAAACAAGGTTTGTTCAACCTGTGTGTTTTTGTAATGTCGTGTAACTTACAGCCTGAGCAATTAAAAACAGCCCACATTTCGCGACGTTTCCACTGGTTTCCCCCGCAAACGCCTCAGAAAGGCAAAAAGAAGAGGACAACCATGTGTGGCAAATTCGTGACAGGGCTATTACTTATGTGTTTTTGGTGATCTTCACTGAACTTATTGTTTTCTGGTCTTTTACAAGAAGACCTGTTTAAAGGAGGATGAAGTTACGCGGAAAAGTTTTCAAGCAAAATTTTTGTCAAGCTTGTCACATAAGGTTTCCGTCTAGGGCCATAAGGGAGAGTACAGTTGGTCTGTAATTATGCACCCTATTTAGATTAAAATGTTCATTCATTCTTCTTTCCACTACCGTCCTGTTGCGTAAGCTCACTATTGACATCTGAGAAACTTGCGCAAAAAATACCATACTTTTGACGTGTAACAACCCGGATCTTTGTAGTGCTTCTGATTGGTCATAGGAACCATTCAGAAGCACTACCCAGATCTGGGTAGTGGCACGTCATCAATAGACGTCATTTCACGTTCTTTCAAAAAATGATTCGGCTCAAATTATGGAAGACTGAGGTGACTCTTGAAAAAAAAATTATTGTCTTCCTCTTCACACTGAAAGGAGGTCAAGTGTCGCAAACTTTGTCTCATTTCTTTCGTATAAGCTACTGTACAGCGGCTAACATCCGACCGCTTCACAGTGGTACATTATTAAAAAAACTTTGAAATTATCCTCACATAAAAATTAGTGAGTAGAAAGATTGATCAAAGTAGAACCATAGTAAACAACAGTGACAAATCTAGGGGAGGGGCCTGGGGAGCCCGGGCCCTCCCCCCTTATTTTTCGACCCAAATGAGGCCCAAAGTGCCGAAAAACGTTTGTTTGAAGGCCGCCCCCCCCCCCCCCCCCCCCTTATCTCAGGGTCTGGATGACCTCCCTTATCTGAAGGTCTGGATCCGACACTGAACAACAGAAATTTCACAAGTTACACTGTATCATACATGGACTAAGATTCTGTATACTTGTACATGTGTTTCCAGTCACATTCAATGGAACTATCAAAAAGGTTGTACAGTGCTTAATCTCGATTTCTCAAGTTAATGATTCTTAATTCACAATTCACGGGTCTTTCTGCAGGTACCGGAAAGCTTTGTATTTTTGGTCACTTGGGATTAGTCTTTATTTGGAGTTCTTTTGTTTCCCGTCTTTATTTCTTTTGTATTACGTAATCTGTGCTCCGGTACTCACAGAAGGAACCCAATTCACATTCTTTTTTCCTTCCCGCTTCTTTTTTAAACAGGCTGTATATTTATTTACAACGTTTAATTCTCTCCACAGGCTGCGGCCCCAAAGCAATGGAAAGCTTTTGACGGAAAGATAACGGAGATGGACACGCCTTATACCATCCGCGTCCAAGAATTACGGGACATTTACAGTACGCTTAGCATGAAGTACCTAACGCAAGATGAAAGATTGGATGTACTGCTGACCCTAAATATACTGTAAAAGAACACGACTGTAAACTGACGCAAGAGATTATTGAATTGATTGACAGAGAAGCTGATTTATTGATGAGGGGAGTCAAAGAATCGAATCTAGAAGGTAGATTTATAATCTTATGACAGTCCTGGATTACTCACAAGCATGCTGTTTAAAGAACAATGTAATTCCTGCATCACGTTTTTTTTTTTTTATCCTGTATACTTTAGCCCCTACTGCACTATATCATTTATCGTTTTTTCTTGTGCATAATTAGCGACTGTTTAATTTAGTCTTAGTTTTCTGGCATGTAAAGAAAATCGACCCCGAAGTAGATTGTACTTTCCAACGGAGATCTTCAAATCGCCACTTCCGCAGCAAGTAACACTCTGCAGGTGCTGTTTCGTAGTTCGGGGACGTTCTCTAGTCCTTCATTCTTTTTGCCCGCGTTCCTCACAGTTTGACACCGTTGTGAAACTTTTAAAAGGACTCCAGACACAATAGGGCAGTAGCGTGATAGTGCGGTGATGCGCGTGTGGTGATGCGCGTTGCGTCTGCCTCCTCTACAGGTTTTCCAAGGCTCAGTGGGGAGCACGGAACAAGCGAGAAGAGCGAGAGCTGGAGACAAGCGAAAAGTGCGTCAGGGTTAGGATGGAAACGAATTAACTCGAATAACCCCCTGAGAGTCATTCTCCCCCGAGAATTTTACACAGGCTGGGGCGGTTTGCCGCTTTGAGAACGAGAACTCTGCACCTTGGTTAAACGCAGCAAAAATCGTAAAAATGTAATTTATTACATAAGAACAAAGTTGACCACTTTACAAAACAACTTAGCCTGGCAAACGGGGCCATTCCGGATCATGTAATCAGGCTCTAAGAAAATTTTTGTCCTGCTTTTCATAACTGTCTTTCTAATTTACACATAGGGCCATGAAGCAGCTGCTCGGAATAACACTTCTCTACACATCCTGGTGGCTCTAGCTTTTTCTCTAACATTTTACGCTACTCTGCTTTAAAATTTCTTTTTTTCGTAGACATTTGCTTCATACTAACTTAATCCAGAGAATTTTCAACCATGACAAAATAGGCATCAATTGTCATGACCAAACTGAAAGGTCTTTGACTAAATCTGTTCCTCTTTTTTCAGGAACCTGATTTACGCTATCTTGTGGAAAACATTTGGAATAGTCAGGGCGTGCTCAGCGCTCACGAAGACCTGTTTGACCTGATTCTTGTTCGGTGGAATAAGTACGAAGAGTGGTCACCGTGGAACTGTATTTTGCTCACAAAGGAGGAGGCATCTGCTCACGCCAATCTGGAAAACGTTACTGAGGTACGGCTCCTTTTCTTTGTTTCTCTTTGTTGTTTTAAACCCATGGCCAATAGATAGGTGTGGGGTAGGTGTCTGAGTAAACTGAAGAACCGCAAGCGAGCGTGAAGGTAACCATCCCGCCAGGCACCGAAACACTAAGAACCTCTGAGGAAATTTTTTAGATGCTCACCAAGACCCACCCAGAGGGAGGGAAGAGCTGGGAGCAAAAAGGCTTTGACACAATCATAAGCAAAGACAACGCATTCAAAGTGATTTGACCTCCAAAGGAGTGCTGTAAAAATACTGGGACCCTGAAAAAGCCTTAAGCCCACCCCACATACGATTAGCAACGGAGACCGCTGGCCAGCATTGTCTTGTGTTTAACCTTACTTAATTTACATTTATCCGCATTACATGCTTTAGAGCGTTTTTTAGTCGGATGTGGAAGGGGGGATCGGCCAAATCAGATGCAGCAAGTACAGTAAAAAAACCCGACCAAGAACTTGCATTTTCCCACGTTGGTCTAAACAGATTCTTACATAAATGTTAATTAGCATAAATTTAGGCTTTTAAGGTTCTATAGATTCTTATTTTCTGAAGAAAAAAAATAGATTATCGCTAAGATTGATTAGTGGTATTCAGCTCATTCCTTTGGTAAAACCTGGATACTGTTACAATTATAGTTGGAGTAACAAAACACCTCTGTCTTCAAAGAGGAACCTAAATGTTAACTTCTCTTATTTGCCCAAGTATAAAGATTTTTTTTATTATAGATTTTTAATAGAAACTAAGAACTTGTTTCAACTTTTGGGCTTCACAGGTTCTGTATAGAGGGGGCCTAACTGGCATAGTTTAGCCTAACCAGTTTTTAAAACAACTGGTTCTTTAAGTCGCGGGCTTTTACTGTTCTTCAAAAGTAGGTGCATGATCGTTCGTGTATGATCGATCCTTGTAAATGAGGATTATTAACCGATGTTTGCTTTCTCGTTTGGTTCCTGCATGTTGAGATAACTACCCCCTTACTTCAGAAAGTCTTGGAATACGGAACAATTATTGCAAGCAATGGTTTTACCCATGCAAGCAAGCTCTTGTTGGGTGGGGGTAAAGGAAACGCCCTCCATTTTCAGCCCACCCCCACCCCGAAAATGGAGCTGATTCCCTTTACTTCCTTCGATTATCCTCACTCTCAATTTGTAATTCTTTCCATCAGGCATACGGGCGGATGTTTATCGGGAAGATTCTACACAAGCACGTACTGGCTCGTAACTACTTTTCACGCCTGCCCGGCATGGCGGAGCACATGAAGCAGAAAATTTCTGGAAAAACTGGAGGATTGGCTGCTAATAACGGGGCGAGAGCGGCAGCACTTAAGGCGTAATCTTCGCTGTGGAAATACAGTTTATAAATTCGTCATTGTTTGGCCCTTCGTAACTGTAGGTTCTATACATTGTACATTAAAAGGAAAATCTTCGTGACCAAGTGACGAATCATTCTGCTGCGTATTTTGTTTTATTTGTTTCTTTAAAGATGTACATATATAGGTATTATTTCTTCAACAGCATTAGAACAAAATTTTGTCTTGTTCATTATTGTAAATAAAACAATAACACTGAAACAATAGCCCATTCTTCCATCTGCGTCGTTAAAAACCGCTGTCGAACGAAAGACATGGCTTATAAAATTGAAAAAAAAAAATAAAATAACAACAACAACAATTAAATCTAACCAAAATCTACTATACTTCAAAGTTTAAAGATAATTTTCGCTCTTCAAAGTATACTTCACTCATATGCGCTTTGTAGACTGTTTGCAGAGGAAAAAGTCGTTACGCAAAGTTCCCATGGTAACATAATTTCTGGAACTCAACAAACCGTGGACGGACCTGCAAATGTGACAGAAAACCGAAAAAAAAAAAAATGACATGTATGACTTTCCTGTGCATAGTTGCTCTCAAGAATATAACATTTAATTTAGCCCCTAAGTCTGTTGTTGAGATCCAGAAATTATGCTATCATTGTAACGTGACGTCACACTTCTTACTATTGTCTGACCTTCTTCGAATGAATTAAATAACAGAATGCTTGGATTTACTGTCAAAATATCCTTGCCCAAAACGTTTGGTGGAGAATATCACATAATTACTAATTAAGCTCCATGATCACTTTTCAAGAAAACGTTCTTTACGCGAAGAAACACGAAACAGCCGTCATAAAAGTGACGGAGAAACCAAAGTCATTTCCTCGTTAAAAAAAAAAAGACTTGAATTCCTAAGGTTAATATTGAATTATTTAAAATTTTAATTTAAACTTCGCGTACGTTCACTCCAATAGTGCTAATTTGTTTATTCAAACAAAGTAAATTCGCACCATTTCGCCAATTTCCTTCATTTTCAATCAAACGTTCAGGCACAAGAAAACCTCAAGATTTCCTTTTGGGGAAAAATTCATTTTGTTCTAGGTCTCCTAGCGAGAGATATTTCCAATCATTCATATGCTCCAAACAAGCCTTTGACCCAGGTTTTAAACCCCTTGTGTGAAAAGTTTTCTGTTATAAGCATCGTACATGATAAACTAAAGCATGTAATAATTATTAATGGTCTACGGCCAATCTACATTTTCGTATCAGTGCGACCTGCTCTCGGTTGGCTTGTTAGCTCAATTGGTAGAGCGCTGCACGGGTATCACACAAGGGTTCGAATCCCGTACTTCCCTGCTAGCAGAGGTCTCTCACGTGAGAGACCTGCTAGCAGGGAAAACCCGTACAAGCCTGATTTTTTTTTTCAGGCTTTCTTTTCGCAAATGTAACTGCTACTCAGGTGAACTGCGATGATCTTCTTTCATTTGTATGCATATATATATTCATATTAACTTCATTGTGCAATTAATGCATTATAAGTTAACTCTAAATTCAATAGCATGTTTGTTTTAATTCGTTTCTCAGATACGTTTCATCTCGTCGTTCCAAAACATTTTTTATTCCCGCTCATATGCCCCCCCCCCCCCCCGAGATATAAGCCACCTCCCCCCGTTTATAAGCCCACCCAAACTCCCTAGAGAAGTTATATATTAGGTCCAGGGCTTCAACGTGGGATTTTACGGTAGTGTTGTCTAATATTTGCAGATCAGCATTTTAAAATTAAATCATCACGTTTATTTCATCAACATTCAATAAATTGTTTTTGCATATAATCTGGCTTCTAAAGTTTTGGGCCCAGTTGTTCGAAGGTCGATTACCGCTAACCCAGGGTTAAATTTTAACCTAGGTTTCTTTTTCTTTTCTTAGAAGGCATTTTCCCGGATAATTTTCTCTATTTTTTTAGAGCATCAAATCATCAAATTGTAGGCAAAAAGAATAAAACTGAATTTGTTTTTATCTGAATTCAAATTTCCCACTAACCCCAGGTTATCTTAACCATGCTTTGAACAACCGGGTCCTGGCTTTAAAAGTTTAAGTTGCATTGTTTCTAATTCCATCTGACATGTCGATATTATTTTTAAAGTATTATCATGATAATAATTACCCTTATATTTTTATTTTACATACTATCATCATGATAGTAACTTTTCATTACTACTATTAGCTTGTGCAATTTTCTGGCTAATATAAGCTATCTTTGAAATCATATGTCGCCTTGTTGTTGATATAGCTTATCAGCTCCTTAAGCTTCTCGTTCGATCAAAGAGGGAACGCTTATTGTCTATATAGCGTAAATTGGAAACAAACTAAATTTAACAAAAAACAGCGGAATGTAAAGTGTTTGTAGGTGCCGTGCCTTTTATTTAAATGCAGTGCATATTTAAAACGTTAGGTAGAGGAGAGATTACTGGTGTTCTAGGGGACGTAATGGAAGAGAGCAGCGACAACTGGTAAAATGCCCTTCCCCCAGCCCTGACCTCAGCTAAAGCCTGGTTTTCACTAGCGTATAAGCATAAGCATAAGGACATACCCACGCGCAGAAGGGCACATTTGATTCAATTCTCGATACCAGCTCTCCTTAACCCGATGATAAACGAGATATCGGAAGAAGCGCTCGCCATTTTGTTTTTGATATGTTCGCATGAGGTCTTGGGTCAAAGTGACCTATAATTGGTTCACGACCTGTGCTTATGCTTTTGTTTATTTCGACCCTGTTTTCATTAGTCAAAGCTACGAAATAAGCATCAGCACAACCACAAGAAGAACGAACCTGTCCATGTTTCCTGTGGTTATGATTATACTTATGTCGACCCAGTTTTCACTTGCTTATACATGAGCTTGTGATTATATGCTTATGCTTACACGCCAGTGAAAACCGGGCTAAAGAAAGGCCTGATACGCCAGGCTAATAAAACCGTCAGTTCTATGGTGAATAACAAACAGATCAGGCCTCATGATGCCGGTTGTTTACCATTTTCATTGGCCAACTTGGACGCTTCAGTGTTTAAGCCTTGCAAGCAAATTTGCCTTTAAAAATTGCAAAACTCAGTTTTATTCCAAGGGTAGACAAACGGTCTCAAAGCAGGAAACTACTGGTATAAAAGAAATTCAGTTGGTATCATTCCGACCTGGAAATGCGAGTGCTCCCGGAAATTTCCTGATGGAACCAACTGGAAAGTCGCAGTGTTTCATTTATTGTCCAACTAGATTGTGTGGAAACCTTTTGTAAAACAATGGCAATAAATTTAAATGACAAATCACCTTCCCATGTTGTTGAGAGGGTGAGGCGCTTATTTGAGGATGGGGTTATTTCAATTAAATATGGTATGGTATAAGAACTTAGTCAGAGACGTCATTATATCACTAAACATGTTTTTCATATTTCAGTTATAGAGGACCGAGAAACCTGGATCAAGATAACCAACTTTTTTCCGCTAAATTGAACTAGATTAATGCCTTATGGGGTATTTCATCTTCTATTTCCTCGTTTAGTAGATACAGGGCAGTGTATAATGAATTGTTTTAGCGACTATTAACGTAATCATGTTTGAGACTAACGGAATACTAATATCAAAGTGCATGTGGTCCATTATTAATTATTATTTCTAGTTTGTTTCGTAAAATGTTTCTACTTCGTCTGGTGTGAAGTTGAGAGTTCCTGCCAGGAATGTTTGGGCGAAGGTGCTGTACAAGCTGTACCCGCTCGGTGGGCTGTAAGTCTTGCCAAGGTCGCTGAAAGAAGCGCTAGAGTATGATGCGTGGTTGGAAATGTAAATGTCATATCCTACTCCGAATATAGGTCCACTATTTGAGTGATAGTATATTGAATATGCTCTCCTTGAACTATATTTCCCTGTCTGAGGCAGTTTAACAGGTGCCCATCCTGGTTTATTCACCAGTGAAAATAAAAATGCTTTGGAGTCGTACTGGTACCCACCGCTGGAAGCTATCAAAGACAAATTAAAAGTTGAACAAAATGTAATTAGCGCCGTTTGTTCTGATACTCACTTTAGAAATTAAAACCACCCGTCAAGTGCATTGACACTGAAGACAAACCTGGAAACAAATTTTCCATTTTAAAACGAACACGGGTCTGATATGCTTTCTTTATTTTACTTTGTTACTGTAGGACAGGTACAAACATTTCAAAACCAAAATTAACAATAAAAAATGCAAAACAGACAAGCAAACAAACAAACAAAACTAAACACTAAAAGTAACTGTTAGAGCAAGTCTGTTAAGTCTTTTTATCGGAATGAGTTTCAATTGATGAATCTACAAAAAACTATTCATTCCAGAAAATAAAATGCATTCTCTAGATTTTAACTAAACAAATTAACGGACGTACTATTAAATCGTAAATTCACTCAGACGCAGTTTACACAGTGTTTTGCCACCAAGTTTTCGTTTGAACTATCTCCTGGACGTTTAACACAGTTTTTCTTATCAAAGTACATGTGACCTCCATAGCCTTAAAGTTGCTGTGAAGTATTTTGAAAGTTATTTTTAAGACGGATCTATCTTATCTTTTAAGTTTAGTTTTTGTTTCATTAAGTCTTATTTTTGTCCACGTACTCTCTTCCTGTTTTGATCTTTTGTTTTTACTTGTACTTGAATTTATGCTTAGCTGGCGAACTTAATTGTTGCCATATTAGGAATGTTTTTCGCTTGGCATTGCGTCAGATGTTAGTTTTTAACAGGTGGTAGTGTTTGTGTTGTTATAGAGCTGACCTTGGCTCTTTGGTACAATGTATTTGTCAGTTACGGCTGTGCGTACTGGCTAATCTATTCCCTTATTATAACAAACCTATTGCAATATAGGCGATAAGATATTCAATAGAGCTCTCCTGGTCAGCTATAACCCAAACATGTATAGCTTTTGCTATAAAAACCGCTACTAATACTTGAACTAGTGAGTAGACAAAAGTAGAGAAGAGTAGAAAAGAGTTAGAAGAGTAGGAATATTAAGATTGTTAGCAGAAGTCAAAGAAGAATAAAGGCCAAGATATAAATCACATTCCTGGTACCTCATCGTGTAGCAAGCGAGTTGCTCGAACACATTCCCACAAAATTCAGGGAATCTTTTGGTACAGAAATCGTATCTAAAGGCTTCATGAAAGCTTAATAATCGGCTCAGCACAACAGGTCTGATTTAAATGCTGTACTGTCTTTAATTATTTTTCATTTTTAGTTTAGAGCCTAGAATTCCCAGACATAAGATCATTCTATTTATGACTGGATAAGTACTAACATTTTAGTTTTAAACGAAGCTAACTAATGTTAAGATCGTCCTTAATTTCATTTTAATTTAATTTCGAAACTTATAAGGCGCAAATATCTATATAAATAAATTCAAATGCGCCAATGCGTCCTTAAATTCAGGAAATGATGATGATACGAGAGGATAAGAAGTGGAATGAGAATAGAACAACATCTAAGAAAAGTGAAAAAAAGCCCTTTAAATCTGTGTATCCGAAGGCTGGATTTTTTTTTATGCAGGTCACTACGTATCTTTGTATAATCTAAGCTTCAAAACAAAGCTAGAAACCGGAGCTAAACTTGTCTCTCTTTACAATGCTTACTTACCCCATGACCTACTAGTGTATCCGCCAAAGATATATCTCCCGACCCTTATTATTGTTACAGTCGGTCCCTTGCCATCACATCGTGAGTGAAATGTACTTCCAGCCCAACCGTCCACCGATGCACGCCAGCAAAGTTTCCAGGCAGAATTCACGCTTCGTGCTACAGAGGACAACCAACTTCTTAATTTGTTCAAGTGATTTCTGCTGTTTCCCACGATAACGGAGTCTTCTAAATCTGAACAAACATCGACCAGCATTACTGCGCTTTTCACAAAAATGCGAACTCTAAAGTTCAAAAGTTTCCTTCACAATTGCGTTTTTCGCTGCCGTCAATCATAATTACGATCACAAGCAACGAACCTTGAAACACAGAAACACACAAAACAGATCGAAATCCACCAATCACAAATCACAAACCATGATTTTTTGAGCCCATTAAGTAAAGTTTTGTTTCCTAAGAGGCCCGTTGAGATGATTGGCGGCAGCGAAAAGCGCAATCGCCAGTTGGCTTTTGAACTTCAGAATTCGCATGTTTGTGAAAAGCGCAGTAAAAATTCGCCCCATTTAAGGGACTCTAACAGAGTCTTGGATTCTGGATTTCAGGCCGGTGGATTCCGGATTCCCGGTCCGGGTTCCAGACTTTGTCAGTGGACCTTGGATTCCGAAATCCAGTTATTAGATGGATTCCGGATTCCTTGAGCAAAATTTCAATACACACGATTCCGGAATCCAAAAGCAAAAATCAGTTCCTGAATTTCGGATTTCACAAGCAGAAGTTTGTCAGATTACGGAATCCGGATGCCTTTTCATGGGGTGAGGCGTGATGACAATCGAGCGCTAACTTCAATATGAATTATGTTGGCTTTTTAACGGCATAAATACTATACAAGAAGGAGAGAGATATAACAGAGATAAAATGACAGGCAGACCCTTATGCCATCACACTTTTCTCATAGTTGGGAATTTTCTTTGCCAACAGCAAATACTCTCATTTGTTATTAACACTAACTGTTAAAACCTATTTACAATTAATTAAATTCAGTTAAAGGACTATTTACTAGTCATTTCATTTCATAAGCTCCTGTTCATTTCGATTTAAAAAACAAATTCATTTCATTTAAAAAAGATCATTTCAATTAAAAACAATTCATTTCGATCAAAAATGAAATAAAAATTTTATTATAAAAAGATCCTAAAATTCTAATAGCGTTTAAGCGGCAGGCATCAATAAAATCCCTTTGTGGAATTTTGAGGGTGTCCTGGAACCTCTTACCCATGCGTGTACCGACCTTAAAATCTCAAAAGAAAGCAATATTCTAACCAAAATAATAGTTGCAGTCAGCTTCCACCGTTGGTTCCAAAAACTAGGGGAGTGAAAGATTCCATTTCAACGTCCAGTACCCTCTGTTGATTCTTTCGCTTTTTCTCCTCCTTCTGCTCCTTAAAGATTATTTTGCCATTTATACTTGGAGGTAATTTCACATCTAAGAATAGCTAAAATAAAACTTTTTCTCACTTAAAGTCTTGGGCGAGAAATGCAAACTATATAACATTGATCAGAGGGTACCTCAGCACTGCATGTCACCAGCGAATGTTGACTTCTACTTGATATTAAACTGTAAGTTTATAACTTTGCACACTCATACAAGTTTTTCTTCCTGAGTGATTTAAAATAATGTGTTGCAGGTCTATAGTTAATTAAAATTTCTGAAGAATCTCAAAGTTTTCTACAGTGTTTTAAGTGTTCCTGTTGCAGTCTCTATGAGTGCAATATAAAACACAACATTCTTTCTAAGCGCAGGCTTACAATCTAAGAAAGGGATCGATTTTTTTTCAAAACAGTCTGCAACGCAGCATGAAAAAATAATTTGTTCAGCAGTAAAAGAAGAGACAAAAATGTATTATTTCAGATCAATGAATAGATCAGAGTCAGAAAGTTCGGCTTAAAAGCTCAGACATCTAGGGGTACTGTAGTTACCAGAAGGACTCTTTGATAAGAAAAAAAAACAGACACACACACATACCTAGCTTTAGTTGTTGAACTGCCACGTTGATTGAGGTCTTCTTTGTCCCCATTGTGTTCGTTGCAATGCACTCGTACAAACCGCTGTCAGCAGTAGTCAGGCTCTTAATGGTTAGTGTCCCTTGGCTTACTTCAGTCTTTCCAGCTGGCAAAGGCATTCCCAGTCTACTCCAGTTGATGACGGGACGAGGGAAACCTTCAGCTTTACAAACTACTTGAAAGTTAGTGCGCTCTACTGGTGTAGCGTGTGATGGTGGAACGTTTGTGAAAACTGGAAGACCTGACAGAAAAATAAACAAGCGATAACAAGGGAAATTTGAATAGAAAACCACTGCGAACTTTGGGACGAAGTAGCATCAATTCTAAAAGGCGATGTTAATTTCATAAGTTGTTATATTTTAATCAGTAAATAGTTGCAGATACTTATAAGTATGAATTTTAGCGGCGTATTGTTTTTAGGAGTCTACAGAGAGACAAAAAGGTAAACAAAGAAACAAAAGCAACACACACAGAAAACTGAATTAAGAAAACAAGAAACAAGGTGACCAGTAAAATCTCAACTTTGAGTGTGATATAAAAACCTCGACCTTTACGGACGTCAATTATTATGTCTAAGACGCTCTTACCTCTAATAGACAAGTTGCCAGTGGCCACAGACGATCCAAGAATGTTCCTGGCATGACATGTGTACTGTCCAGCATCGCTGTAGTTCAGATTCTTAACGATCAACTCTCCCACTTTAATCAAATACTTTGCGCCTGGCAAAAGCTTTTTCCCCTTGAATCGCCATTCGACGGTAGGGGGAGGATTTCCTCTAACCGTGCAATAAAAAGCCGTATTTCCTCCTTCATTACGTGTCTGTTGTGCCGGTGATAAGATCACTTGTGGAGCAGACGCCGATTTCCCGGGATTGCCGGGCTGTCCCAGCATACCTTTTGACCCAGGCTCTCCCTTATCTCCCTTTGGTCCTCTAGGTCCCTGCATGCCTTGTGGCCCAGCATTTCCATTGTTTCCCTTTTCTCCTCTCGGTCCCAGCATGCCTTTTGTTCCAGGATTTCCATTGTTTCCCTTTTCTCCTCTCGTTCCCGGCATGCCTTTTGGTCCAGGATTTCCATTTCTTCCCTTTTCTCCTGTCGTCCCCGGCATGCCTTGTGGCCCAGCATTTCCATTGTTTCCCTTTTCTCCTCTCGTTCCCGGCATGCCTTTTGGTCCATTATTTCCATTGCTTCCTTTTTCTCCTGTCATTCCCGGCATGCCTTTTAACCCAGGTTCTCCTTTGTCTCCCTTTTCTCCTCTCGGTCCAGCAGAACCCGACGTTCCTGTTTCTCCTGTTTTTCCAGGTCGTCCAGTGGGACCTTTAGGCCCTTTCTTCCCCTTTGCTCCCCTCCTGCCACGTTGTCCTTTTGCCCCTGTTGGACCAGGGAGTCCGGGGGGGCCTGCAGGACAGACCTTTTCACTTGACTTACAGTACTTGAGGGGCATAAGTTGTTGAAACTGTTTTGAGAATTCCTTTCTTACGTCATGTAGTGTGACGCTAATTAAAGTGTCATTTAAAACCTGTCTTCGGTTTCTGGGTCTGGTGGTTGTTAATGCCAATTTTGACCCCGGTATTGCTGTAGTAAAAATATTATGGACATTAATAATATGTAGCTTTAGGCAGGGCTAAAGGCGAAGATTTCGTTAATATACTTATATAAGTTATTAAAAAAAAGAAAGAAAATCTTGTAATGCTAAACTGCGGAGGTAATGAGGACGGCAAGAATATAAAGAAATCTAATAAACCAAAAAAACACTTTTGGTGCATTTTTTTTCTGCTTATTTTGCACGACAACAATGCCGCTGTTTTGCGCGATTAAAAGGTGAAACTTTCTAGTTACACATTGTTTTTTTATGAAGGGAATTGTCGCGATGTGATCACAAGAACTTTAGTTGTCTGTATTCCTGTTTGCTTTTATTTTTCACTGCCGCTCATTTTTACCTTGCTGGCCGCTCTTTACTGGCCGCTAGCCTTTCTCATTTTCTCGCCACCGCTACGACATTTTCATATTTTTCTTCCCACGAAATTCGTCTCCTTTGTTTTAAATCATTTGCACTAGCTTTTTCTCGGCCGTGCGATTCCACGCCAAAAAACCTGTAGTTGCATTTGGGCTGCCATACCTGTTGATTGAGTTAATTTACATTGGTATGCCTGTGGTGCGGACGGACGGGCGGACGTACGGTCACGTGACTGTCAAAATTTCTTGGATGAATGGGGGACTTTCTTACCCTTGGTACTTTGCTGCTTGCGCTTCGCGCGCGTAATAGCATAGCTAAAACTGAACTGATGTGTAACAAGAATCACCAAAAGGCGATTTCAACTGGACTGTCAATTTTCCTGAGGGGAGGGTGGCTGCACATACTCAGGCCACAGGGGTTTTCGCTGACCATTGCGTGATATAGCATCTCATGTGAGAGTTTTAAAAACATTTACTCATTTGAACATTGTACCCTTTTGGAAAACTTTCGTCACAACAAAAATGAGTGTCATTTGTAATATAAGTCGGTGCTGTACCTTTTCAAATTCCACCATTATGAATGAAAATAAGCGAATAAGCCATTCAAAGCAAGAAACAATAAGCGTTATTTTAACGCACCTCTCCCCTATCTCTCTGCCTCCCCCCAAAAAAAATAAAATAAAATAAATAAATAAAATAGGGAGAGTGTGACCAATTTGACCTAACCGAGACTTCAAAAAATTATTGTTCTACAGGTCATAAAATGCTGTTAATAACAAGCAGTACATTTCCCAATTCTGGTTCTTAATACTAACAAAGCAAATTAAATTCAAGTTTTGTTTTTGTCTGATACTGCATTTTGAAGCCTTTCTAACTGTCCTAGTTAATAGATCTATATATTTTTTAAATTTTGTTTTGACGTGCATGGTGATCTACAATGAGCACATTCCTCGGCCCAGGACATTCCTATCCTGTAAAGAATGACCTTTCGCACGCAAAGCAAGAATCGCAATAAAAAAAATTAAAAGATACATTGGCCGTCAAATTTTAAACGATTTAAACTTTAACATAAAGAGAAGACAAACTTAAAAGCGACCCATCTTTTGAAAATGGCGCTGATAAAAAGTGCCAAAATAGCTTGAAAGACGTCTTTATTCAATGGATGTACACACACACCTGGGGCGGATCTAGGGGTGGTTCGGTCGAACCCCCTAAACTGAACGTAAAAACGTATAACAAACGCGTGGTTAAAAAAGTGAACCAACTCAGCTAATAAATATAACTAATGAAAATGATATTTCTTTGTGTCTTTGTACGCGAAAACAGCAATAAAAAGAAGACAAATTAGTGCCTAGTTGAAAATGGCCGCACGTCCGTCTCGATTATTGTCAGTCCTTTAAACTACTGTAGTTAGCACAAAAATGGAGGTGACTTTAGAGCAATTAAGCCACTTCAAATTGCCCCTGAAAACGCTGGAAATCGCATTTTAGAGGCCATAAGGGCTACCGCCTTCGGCGGGCGTTTATCCGAACCCTCCTCCCCCCTTCGTCAAATCCTGGATTCGCTCCAGCACACACACATTAGTAGCCGCAAACAACACAGAGAGATTTGCAATCACGTTTTGGAAAAAAGTCATCCAAAGGTTTAAACTTTAACAAATAGTGAAGAGAAACCCCAAAAGACAATCATCGTAGAATCCTTTGAAGAAGGTGATGAAAAAGCGAAGTACGCTAGCTTCACACACATCTACATGAATGGCTGCCTTTACTTAACATGGGTAGGTACTTAGTGTCAAACCATCATTGAGTTGTGGGTTGGGGAGGGGGGGGGGGGGGGGTACTCTCTTACATTAACCTTATAGATATTTCTCTGAAATAGTGTAAAGATTAGGAGAGGCGGACGGTGCACCCCACTACGACTTCCCACAAACACCCCCGTGAGAAAAAAATGGAACTCATTATATAAACTGGGATCCCCCACAGGCAGCCAGATAACAAGGATGTTCGTATCAGGCATGGGGTTCCGCGCTATACCAAGTGATCTCTTAGGTTTTTGTATCAGGTCAGTTACCGCACACCAGCACGTCCATAGATTAATTAATTTCAATTAATGACCCTTTTTTTCTTTCTTTTTTTATTATTTGTGTGTATTTCCGAATCTTCATTCTGTTTCACCGGAAAGAGACGTCGATCCTTTGTCTTAAGTGACTAGAAATAAGAGGCCATCGATCCTCTTCCTTCTTCTCGTTTAACTGTAAATGCTGTTTCTACAATTTTTATATTTTAGACACTGAAAAATATTCCGTTTGTGGCCTTCTAAAAAACAGCGATTTGAAACTTTATCCCGCGGTCATGTATCCTAGATTTATTGTGGTATCACGCACACTAGTGGCCTTGTGCTCAAGTGTCAGTCCAAATTCCTGCTTCTGTAAAAAGTAAATGGCAGGCTTTTGAAAACGAAGAAATAAAGGTTATATCAAAGTACCGAGAGCGCAAAAAGGGCGCGAAGAAATAAATTTTCTAGTACACCACAATTTCTATACAAAGGTAACGTAAGAAAACCAATATCATGTACAGTGTACTTAGTGATGCCTTTTGCACATATGAGCGGCCCTATGATATTATAAGCTAGGGCCCAAAAAACAATATATCATACAATTTAGCTAACTATAACCCAAGCGCTTCCCTAGTAAATAATTAGTGAGTAGAAACATTTAGAGACGACTGGGGACACGTCAGACCCGCCGTAGTCAATTGAACGAAACCGAGCCACAAATCGCGACTCAATCGAACCCAGTCGGTTGGATTGTTGTTCGGTTGGTTGAGTAATCGAAAACTAGAACTTTTCGGTGAGTTCTATTAATTCATAATTGAACCAATCGAGCTCAAACGACGCGATTAGTTCGATTTTACTTGGCAGAAAGACAAAACACATCTAGTTTCAATAGGCCACTTGCACTAAGAGGTCACGTGACCAATGCTTCCTTTAAACAATGAGTTGGAATCTTGCTGATGCCAAAAATCGACAGAGCAAATAAGCATTATGTTACACTCAAAATTTGAGAGGAAACGCATTTAAGGGAGTTATTTTATGGCTCTTTGATTTTTCAGCAAAGTAGTATGGTTTGTATTGGCCGCCATGTTGGAGGGCATACTCTTGCCCTCCAATATGGCGGCCAAAACTACTTTTTGCTTATATCTTGTTAAACGTTTGATAGTTACCCTCAGATGTGCTGTGAACGTTACCACATCATCTTTTCAACATTTTTCTTGAAGTTTAAGTGCAAAATTTGCGTTCAGAAAGAGGTAATTCATAATTTTAAAAATCACATTTTGGTCACGTGACCAGATACAAACTTACTCATTTTAAGAAAATGGTGCGGGTTTGAAAAACCAAATCACTATTATTTTGTTTAAGATATGACCCACTAACTAATTTTCGAAGGTAAAATCATATAACTTTCAGTTTCATAAAGACGATGTCACATTACCTCTTAGTGCAAATGGCCTATTGAATCGGAACTGATCTCCCTCTTGTATCTGTATGGAGCATTTAGTGGAAAACAAAAAATATTTCTTAACCTGATTCAAAATCGACAAATTCACAACTAATACTGGTAAACATGCAAGTACAGACACCAGTTTACGTTGCAAATGTCTAAGTTGGCTGCGGACATCGTACGACTTCCTTCAGAGCTGGATCTCCCCTTTTCTTCTTAATCATAAACCTTTCGCCGACACTGACGGCGAAAGCGGGCATTCGTGGTAGCCTTTAACCACCGTTTCCAGAATTGTTCACGTTTTCCGCCCTCCGTACTCTACGTAACTTATTTGAACACGCAATGCCTTTTGTCGGCTGTTTTGTTTGAAACCAGTTGAAACTGGTTTTATTATATATGTTCGATTGTTGCATGCAGTGTTCCATTTTCGAACGTTCGATTATGTTCGATTTCCGAGCGTTCGATTGACTACGCCGGGACTATATTAAGTAACATTATTACTTGTTCACTTCATGCAAGACACAAGGCCTCATTTGCATGTAGCATTTACAAATGAGACCTTGATGGAGTTAGCATATAACCAGTTCAGGTCCCAACGAAGAGAGGACAAAGGGCTCTAGGTCTTAACGATAACAGTTAGACAAGATTATTCAACTTATACAGCACCGATTTACCTGAGGTATGGGGAATCCCTTCTGAAAAATTTGTCCGTATCTTCTTGTAAAGATCTTTTATCGTACTAGCTTTTGCCGACGAACGAGTCATCCTCTCAAACGAGACCCTCTTAACCATGTTAACACAGGGCAAGTAATCAATGCGAGATTCCAGCGCCAACAGTCGCTCGTTTGTTGTTTCATTCTTCACCCAGAGACACCCGCAAACGAAAACTAACAACACAGAAAGGAACGATGGCTTAATTGACGGAACAAAATCAAGGAGTCGATGAGATTTTGTAGCGTTTAAGGATTTCATTTTTTGCAGCTTCACAATCGTTTTCTTTTACAGGGCTTGGCACACGAAGACGGAAGGTTGTGGGAAAGTTGCCAGTAAAACTTGACCTTTAAACTTTGGCTAAAAAAACATGAAATCATGTTATTTTACATATTACAGTTAAGGTAAAACTTCCATGCTGGCTTTTGACCCTCCTCTATCACCACCTCTTTTTCGTAATACGCGCTTGAAGTTTCAGCAAGGTAGTGCGGTCAAATAACAAAACAAAAAAAAAAAGAGAAAAGAAAAGAAACTGCAGAACGACATTTTAAATCATCACGTTTTATCAACACTCAATAACATGTTCTTGCATATAATCTGGCCTCTGAAGTTCTGGCTTCAAACATTTAATTATGTTGCGTTACTTCATAATCCATCTGATATGCTGATATTTAGTATTATCATAATTATATTATCCTTATTTTTTTTATTTCATTATCTTTATTTACTGCTATTGGCTTGTGTAATCATCTGTCACGTAAATAGTAAAAAATGTTGTTGTTGTTGCCGAGTAGCTTATCACAATTAAGAGATAACATTCTTTCTTGCTATCATTAATTACCGGCAGCACCGGTAAACATTCAACCTTCTTGCTCGATCAAAGCGGGAACGCTGCGCTTAAGCCCCGGACCAGGCTCCGCATTGCGAGCCGAGAAGTAGTCTGCTGTGACGTAACATTGTAACATGTTAGTCGTGTAACGTACATCACCTTTATGGAGAACGTAAACAGTCAACGACGAAATTTTATTTCTCTTTCTGAATTTAAATATGGTCCCTTAAAATTCAAATTCAAGAGGGTTCGCGTACATTTGACAAAGTTAGTTCTAAAGTAGGAATAATCGCGATAAAGACTGAAAGAAAGCAGATTCATTTTTAATTAATGCGACGTTTTGGTCGCGTCGGTGGATCTTTAAGTCCTTAGTCGCGACTTACAAGCGACTCGAACGACTTTGTAGATGTTAAAAGACATTCAAAAGAGAAACGTTTGGTCGCAGTCACGCCGGTAGCCAGGTTTTTTTACGGGGAGGTTCGATCCAACGAGGAGACGGACCAGATGAGGCCGGAGGGGTAAGTCTCTAGGGGGGGAAGGGTGGGGAGCTTTGATTGTCTGAGACTGAATTGCGCAGCAAGTTTGGAATTGAGGTGGCTCACTTGGAACTCAACGCGTTATCGTGAGACATCTAGGGGGGTCCGGGGGCATGCTTGCCCGGAAAAGTTTTAAATTTAAGCCCTCTAAAATATATTGCTGGAAATGCATTTAAAACTAGCATGGCGTGGTGAAAATTATATACACTTTCAACAACAAAAAACGTCGCATTAAAAAAAAAAAGAAAAATAATACTTTTCTCCACAAAGAGTTGTGTTCCTTTTTTACGAGTTTTAATATCCTCCAAGCAACACAGAGCTGGGTCCAGCAAGTCAAAGCTGAAGGGAATTCTCATAATCGTCGATTGTCAAAATAACAATTCAAACCCAACACTCTGCAGAAAACTATGGCAAACAGATCCTAAAGGGAATTTCATTGAGCAAAGAAAAATGTCTTGTAGGCACACCAAATCCCCTTTGTATACTTTGCGAAGGCTAAAACAAGTGACATGTTTAGTGGAAAGGGTGAGTCAGGCTTGTGACCTCTTTTACAGAAATTTCAACTTTACTATACATTATCAGTATATTTGAATAGAACAAACCTCCTACTTCACTTTTTTTTAAGTCGCTGATCAATAAAAAAATGGACCTCTAGCGTCTGTGGGGGGGGGGGGGGGGGGGTGCGAACGCACCCGTCGCACTCCCCCTCCCTACGGGCCTGTGAAGGGTAGCCAATTCAGGTCCGTAACATGCTGTTTCTAAGCTCTCTTTCTGCCTGCGCACTTGGCGGAACACCATAGTTTGACTTGTTCCTAATCTTGTTGTGACTCCTACAGTTGTGAGGAGTTACATAGCGTGACCTTTGTTTCTTCTTTGGCTACACAGGGTTGTTGGAAGATGTAGAAAGTGTATGAAACTGGACAACGATGCCAAATTACGGCATGACTTCTCGCAGTACAGAGCAATGTTGAAGGAGCTGAGGCGTTTGGAAGAGACCTTTGAATACGGTTCTAAAATCGCATACCTACTCCAGGTTGGTATATAAGCGGTATTCAGTAATCTGCAAGATGTTTCGATTCGGTTTAAGAGAGACCGAGACAACTGATCTTATCAGCAATTTAAAGTCTTTCATAGCGAAAACAAGTCACTTTATTCCTCTCGGACGTTTTTTTAATATAACTGTAAGCCTCACCTTTTTACCATAGTAAAACAAGTAACTTACCTTGTAACTTAAGGGGGGGGGGGGGGGTACTACGTACCATATATGGGCTAAATAGGTATGTGCCGCATTGAAGGGTATGGTTTACTCTTGGGTAGGGTATATAAATCAGAAAGTTAAGGTCTACAACAGGGTATCATTTTCCAGGAAACTGATCAGTTGGTTAAAGATTTTAGTGTAGACTAGGGAAGACGTACCGGGAATTGCCACTCAAAAATATGAAAAAATTAAATCGGATTTGTTTTGGCTGGATTGTGCTTATGACCTCAGTAGTTTCTGCAAAACAGCTACTCTGGGATGGGGGGGGGGGGGGAAGGATTTTGGGAGTTTAGTCTAGTAAAGGGTAGCAAAATTCACTTGCACGAGCACTGGTATAGGCTATGGGTTCCAGGGTCCCGCTGCACATCCCTACCCAAAAATTCCAAAAGAACCCCCCCGGTAATTTTCAAACAGGCTGGCGTGGTTTGCCACTTTGAGAGCGAGAACTCTACACCTTGGTTAAACGCAGCGAAAATCATAAAAATTTACGTACAAGATTACATGAGAACAAAGCCGACGTGGCCATTTTACAAAACAACCCAGCCTGGCAGACGGGGTCACACCGGATCATGTAATCAGGCTCCAAGAAAATGTTTGTCCTTTTTTTCATAAGTACTATCTTTCTAACTTACGCGTCGGGTCATGTAGCAGCTGCTCGGAAGAACGCTTCTCTACACATCCTGGTGGCCCCAGCATTTTCTCTAACATTTTACGCTACTCAGCTTTAATTTTTTTTTTCGTAGGCATTTGCCTCATACTAACTTATCCAGAGAATTTTTAACCATGACGAAATAGGCATCAATTGTCATGTAAACTGAAAGATCTTTGACAAAATCTGTTCCTCTTTTCAAGGAACCTGATTTACGCTATCTTGTGGAAAACATTTGGAATAGCCAGAGCGTGCTCAGCGCTCACGAAGACCTGTTTGACCTGATTCTTGTACGGTGGAATAAGTACGAAGAGTGGTTTCCGTGGAACTGTATTTTGCTTTCAAAGGAGGAGGCATCTGCTCACGCCAAACTGGAAAACGTTACTGAGGTACGGCTCCTTTTCTTTGTTTCTCTTTGTTGTTTTAAACCCATCGTCAATAGATGGATGTGAGGAAGGTGAGCGGCACCCACCAGGCGCCAAAACACTGAGAATCTCAGTGGAAATTTTTGAGATACTCACCAAGACCCACCCAGAGGGAGGGAAGGGCTGGGAGCATAAAGGCTTTGACACAAGCACAAACAAAGACAACGCAAGCAAAATGACTTAGCCTCCAAAGGAGTGCTGTAAAAATACTGGGACCCTGAAAAAGCCTTAACATACGATTAGCAACGGAGACCGCTGGCCAGCATTGTCTTGTGTTTAACCTCACTTAAATTACATTTAGCCACATTTCATGCTTTAGAGCGTTTTTTAGTCGGATGTGGAAGGGGGGGGGGGGGGGGAGGGAGGGGCGGGCCAAATCAGATGCAGCAAATACAGTAAAAAAACCCGACTAAGAACTTGCATTTTCCCACGTTAGTCTAAACAAGTTCTTACATAAATGCTAATTAGCATAAATTTAGGCTGTCATGGTTCTATAGATTCTATTTTCTGAAGGAAAAAAAATAGATTATAGCTAAGAGTAATTAGTGGTATTCAGCTCATTCTTTTGGTAAAACCTTCGATAACCTGGATACCGTAGAATCATATTTGGAGAAACAAAATACCTCTGTCTCCAAAGAGCTGAGGATCTTAAATGTTAACTTACCTTATTTGCACAAGTAAGCAGATGTTTTTATTATAGATTTTTGATAGAAACTAAGAACTTGTTTCAAATTTTGGGCTTCACAGGTTCTGTATAGAGGGGGCCTAACTGGCGAACTTTAGCCTAACCGGTTTTTAAAAAACAGGTTCTTTAAGCGGGCTTTTACTGTTCTTCAAGAGTAGGTGCATGATCGTTCGTGCATGATCGATCCTTGTAAATGAGGATTATTAACCGATGTTTGCTTTCTCGTTTGGTGCTTTTTCCGGTACGAGATTGATGCCAAAATTAATGTTTAGTTCCTGCATGTTGAGATAACTACCCCCTTACTTCACAAAGTCGTGGAATACAGAACAAATATCGCAAGCAATGGTTTTACCCATGCGAGCAAGCTCTTGTGGGGTGGGGGTAAAGGAAACGCCCTCCATTTCCAACCCCACCCCTACCCCCAAAAATGGAAGTTGATTCTCTTTATTTCCTTCGATTATCCTCACTCTAACTTTGTATATCTTTCCATCAGGCATACGGGCGGATGTTTATCGGGAAGATTCTACACAAGCACGTACTGGCTCGTAACAAGAGAGAATGAGCTAAGAGAGCGAATCCCTGTGCCCCATGATATTTTTTTCCAATCTATTTAAAGTTCGCACGCGTGCTGCGTAGGTTATTTTTGTCTGTTGTTTCCATGACGCCACTCTAACTGACCAATAAGGTGGCGTCCTTAAAATAACCACGCAGTATGACACAGAACCAAGAATAGATTGAAAAAAATTTTCATGGGAAGAGGGTCATGTATGGGGGATTCGCTCTCTTAGCTCATTCTCTCTTGCTCGTAACTGCTTTTCACGGCTGCCCGGCATGGCGGAGCACATGAAGCAAACAATTTCTGGACAAACTCGAGGATTGGCTGCTAATAACGGGGCGAGAGCGGCAGAACTTAAGGCTTAATATTCGCTGTTGAACTAAAGTAAAGTTTATAAATTCGTCATTGTTTAGCCCTTCGTAACTGTAGGTTCTAAACATTGTGCATTAAAAGGAAGATCTTCGTGACCAAGTGACAAATCATTCTGATGCGTATTTTTTTTTTTATTTGTTTCTTTGAAGATGTACATATATAGGTATTATTTCTTCCACAGTATTAGAAAAAAAAATTTTATTGTTCATTATTGTAAATAAAACAATAACACTGAAATAAAAGACATGTAAAATTGAAAACAACAACAAAAACGGAATCTGAGCAAAATCTACTTCAATAAAGCTTAAAGATAATTTTCGCTGTTTATAGTATACTTCACTAATATGCGCTTTGTAGACTGTTTACGAGAGAAAAAGTCGTTGTTCTAGGTCTCCTAGCTAGAGATATTTCCAGTCTTCATATCCTCCAAACCAACCTTTGACCCAGGTTTTAAACCCCTTGAGTGAAAGGTTTGTGTTATAAGCATCGTACATAATTAACTAAAGCATGCGTGTAATGCTCTACGGCCAATCTACATTTTCGTATCAGTGCGACCTGCTCCCAGTTGGCTTGTTAGCTCTCAATTGCATGGTAGAGCGCTGCACCGGTATCATACTAGAGATCAAGGGTTCGAATCCCATACAAGCCTGTTTATAAAAGTTGCATCTGTAACTGCGTTGATCTTCTTTCATTTTAATGCATATATTCATAACTTCATTGTACAATTAATGCATTATAAATGTAACTCTAACTTCAATGGCACGTTTGCTTTAATTCCGCGTTTGTCAGATACGTTTCATCTCATCGTTCCGAAACATTTTTTTATTCCTGCTTATATGCGGCCCCCTCCCCCGTTTATAAGCCCACCCAGACCCCCTTATGACGTTATATATTAGTTCCAGGCCTTCAACGTGGGATTTTACGGTAGTGCTGTCTGATATGGTCAGCACTCGTTAACATCCGTCGAAAGGCCATTGGACACCTTATGAAGTTTACACAAGGTAGATTAAAGTACACACAGCATCAACCCCAACCCAAAGAAGGAACCTAACCAGTTTCGAAACAGTGCTTAACCGTAATCAGTAAAGGCACTGCTTAGCCCTAATCTGTAAAACGCAGTGCTTAACCGGCTAATCCAAAACGAAAACGAATACTACGTTGTGCAAACTTCATAAGGTGTCCAAGGGCGTTTCGACAGATTTTAAAAAGTGCTGACCGTCTGATATTTGCAGATCGACATTTTAAATCATCACGTTTCATCAACATTCAATAAATTGATTTTGCATTTAATCTGGCTTCTAAAGTTTTGTGCCCAGTTGATCAAAGATCGATTATTTTCCGTTTTCCCGGATAATTTTCTCCATTTTTTTCATCAAATTGTAGGCAAAAATAATAAAACTGAATTTACTTTTTAAGCCATCATATCTGAATTCAAATTTTTCACTAACCCCGGGTTACCTTAACCCTGCTTTGAACAACCCGGCACTGGCTTTAAAAGTTTAAGTTGCATTATTTCTTATTCCATCTGATATGCCAATATTATTTTTAAAGTATTATCATAATAATTACCCTTATATTTTTTTAATTTTATATATTATCATAATGATAGTAACTTTTCATTACTACTATTAGCTTGTGCAATTTTCTGGCTACGCTATCTTTGAAATCATACGTCGTGTTGTTGTTGATATACGGCTTATCATTAATTACACAGCCTCCTTAACCTTCTCATTCGATCAAAGAGGGAACGCTTATTGTCTATATAGCGTAAATTGGGAACAAACTAAATTTAACAAAAAAACACCGGAATGTAAAGTGTTTGTAGGCGCCGTGCCTTTTATTTAAATGCTGTGCATATTTAAAACGTTAGGTAGAGGAGAGATCACTAGTGTTTCAGGGGACTTAAGGGAAGAGAGCAGCGAAAAGGTAAAATGCCCTTACCCCAGCCCTGACCCCAGCTAAAGCCTGGTTTTCACTAGCGCATAAGAAAAGCATAAAGACATACGCACGCGCAGAATGGTATATTTAGTCAATTCTCTATACAAGCTCTTCTTAACGTAACCAGATGATGAACGAGATGTCCGACGAAGCGTCCGCCATATTGCCTTTGATATGTTCGCATGAGGTCTGGGTCAAAGTGACCTATGATTGGTCCACGTCCTGTGCTTATGCTTTTGTTTATTTCGACCCCGCTTTCATTAGTCAAAGCTACGAAATAAGCATCAGCACAACCACAAGAAGAACGAACCTGTCCATGTTTCCTGTGGTTATGATTATGGTTATGTCGACCCAGTTTTCATTTCCTTATACATGAGCTTGTGATTATATGCTTATGCTTACGCGCTAGTGAAAACCGGGCTAAAGAAAGGCCTGATACGCCAGACTAATAAAACGTCAGTTCTATGGCGAATAACAAACAGATCAGACCTCATGATGCCGGTTGTTTACCATTTTCAATGGCCAACTTGACCGCTTCAGGGTTTAGGCCTTGCAAGCAATTTCGCCTTTAAAAATTCCAAAAATCAGTTCTATTTCAAGGGTAGCCAAACGGTCTCAAAGCATAAAACTACTGGTATAAAAGAAATTCAGTTGGGATCATTCCGACCTGGAAATGCGAGTGCTCCGGGAAATTTCCTGACGGAACCAACTGGAAAGTCGCAGTGTTTCATTTACTCTCCAACCAGATTTTGTGGAAACCTTTTGTAAAACAATGACAATAAATTTAAATGACAAATCACCTTCACCCTGTTGTTGAGAGGGAGGGGCGCTTATTTGAGGATGGGGTTATTTCAATTAAATATGGTATGGTATAAGAAGTTAGTCAGAGGCGTCATTATATTACTAAATGTTTTTTATATTTCAGGTATAGAGGACCGAAAAACCTGGATCAAGATAACCAACTTTTTCCGCCTAAATTGAACTAGATTTGATTTAATGCCTTATGAGGTATTTCATCTTCTATTTCCTCGTTTAGTAGATACATAGAGGATATTACACGGTGGCACGAAGATATGAATTTTATTTTCGAGTGGCAAGACAATATTTTACGAACGAGCGCTGCGAGTGAGTAAAATATTGTTTTAGCCACGAGAAAATAAAATTCATATCTTCAAGCCGCCGTGTAATGTTCTTTTTATCATATAGACTAAAAGACGTCGATAAAATAATACAGGGAAATTACCAAAATTACGTCATCGATAAACTCACGTGTGAGATTATGGAAAATAAGCCGCTCGGGTCCCAGATGTAGCTTTTATGAATTTTACGAGTGGTATATTTTCCAGTAAAACACTCGTGTCTATATAATAAAGTGCAGTATATAATGAATTGGTTTTAGCGACTATTAACGTAATGTTTGAGACTAACGGAATACTAATATCAAAGTACATGTGGTCCATTATTAATTATTATTTCTTGCTTGTTTCGTAAAATGTTTCTACTTCGTCTGGTGTGAACCTGTAAGTTCCTGCCAGGAATGTTCGGGCGAAGGTGCTTGCGTAGCTGTACCCGCTCGGTGGGCTGTAAGTATAGCCAAGGTTGTTGACAGAATTGCTATTAGATGACGCGTAGTTGTAAATGTAAATGTCATGTCCCCTTCCGAATGTAGGTCCACAATCTGAGCAACAGTATATTGAATCTCTGTTTGAACTATATATCCCTGTCAGAGGCAGTTTAACAGGTGCCCATCCTGGTTTGTTCACCAGTGAAAACAAAAATGCTTTGGAGTCGTACTGATACCTACCGCTCGAAGCTATCAGAGAGAAATTAAAGATGGAACCAAGTGTAATTAGCGTGGTTTGTTCTGACACTCACTTTAGAAATTCAAACCACCCGTCAAGTGCATTGACACTGAAGACAAACCTGGAAATAAATTTTCCATTTTAAAACGTGCACGGGTCTGATATGTTTTATTTATTTTACTTTGTTACTTTAGGACAGGTACAAACATTTCAAAACCAAAATTAACAATAAAAAAATGTAAAACAGACAAGCAAACAAACAAACAAAACTAAACACTAAAAGTAACTGTTAGAGCAAGTCTGTTAAGTCTTTTAACGGAAGGAGTTTCAATTGATGAATCTACAAAAAAACTATTCATTCCAGAAAATAAAATGCATTCTTTAAATTTTAACTAAACAAATTAACGGACGTACTATTAAATCGTAAATTCACTCAGACGCAGTTTACACAGTGTTTTGTCACCAAGTTTTCGTTTGAACTAACTCCTGGACGTTTAACACAGTTTTTCTTATCAAAGTACATGTGACCTCCATAGCCTTAAAGTTGCTGTGAAGTATTTTGAAAGTTATTTTTAAGACGGATCTATCTTATCTTTTAAGTTTAGTTTTTGTTTCATTAAGTCTTGTTTTTGTCGACGTATACTCTTTTCCTGTTTTGATCTTTTGTTTTTACTTTTACTTGAATTTATGCTTAGCAGGCGAACTTACTTGTTGCCATATTAGGAATGTTATTCGCTTGGCATTGCGTCAGATGTTAGTTTTTAACAGGTGGTCGTGTTTATGTTATTAGAGGTGACCTTGGTTCTTTGCATTGGTACTCATCAGTTACGGCTGTGCGTAGACTAATCTATTCCCTTACTATAACAAACCTGTTGCAATATAGGCGATAAGATATTCAATAGAGCTCTCGTGGTCAGCTATAACCCAAACATGTCTAGCCTTGGCTAAAAAAACCGCTACTAATACTTGAACTAGTGAGTAGACAAAAGTAGAGAAGAGTAGAAAAGTAGAAAAGAGTTAGAAGAGTAGGAATATTAAGATTGTTAGCAGAAGTCAAAGAAGAATGAAGGCCAAGATGTAAATCATATTCCTGGCACCTCATCGTGTAGCAAGCGAGTTGCTCGAACACACCCCCACAAAATTCAGGGAAATCTTTTGGTACAGAAATTGTATCTAAAGGCTTCATGAAAGCTTAATAATCGGCTCAGCACAACAGGTCTGATTTAAATGCTGTACTGTCTTTAATTATTTTTCATTTTTAGTTTAGAGCCTAGAATTCCCAGACAAAAGATCATTATATTTATGACCGGATAAGTACTAACATTTTAGTTTTAAACGAAGCTAACTAATGTTAAGATCGTCCTTTATTTCATTTTAAGTTAATCGAAAGTTATAAGGCGCAAATATCTATATAAATATATTCAAATGCGCCAATGCGTCCCTAAATTTAGGAAATGATGATGACACGAGAGGATAAGGAGTGGAATGAGAATAGAACAAGATCTAAGAAAAGTGAAAAAAAAGCCCTTTCCATCTGTGTATCCGAAGGCTGGATTTTTTTGATGATGCTCACTACGTATCTTTGTATAATCTATAAGCTTCAAAACAAAGCTAGAAACCGGAGCTAAACTTGTCTCTGTTTACAATGCTTACTTACCCCATGACCTACTGGTGTATCCGCCAAAAACATATTTCCCGACCCTTATTATTGTTACAGTCGGTCCCTTGCCATCACATCGTGAGTGAAATGTTCTTGCAGCCCAGCCGTCAACAGATGCACGCCAGCAAAGTTTCCAGGCAGAATTCACGCTTCGTGCCACGGGAGACAGCCAGCTTCTTAAAGTCTTTAAGTAACTTATGCTGTTTCCCACAATAACAGACTCTTCTAAATGTGAACAAAATCAAGTGAACAGCATTAAAAATTCGCCCCATGTAAGGGAATCTAAAGATTGAAAAACCTGCGCAGCGTAGTACTTAATGTAAATTTAAAAATTGTAAATCTGACGCTGTTATTATAAGAATCGTAACCGACGTTTCGGCGATGCTGCCTTCTTCAGGGTATACAAGACTAAATACCGCTAGAAGTTCGTTAAATTCAGCTCACACGATTGATCGCATACTCGCGCGTGCAACATGAAATAGCGCACATTTTTCCTGCATCACTGAACACGTGGTTTATTGTTTGTCGTGCACCAAGTGTCCATCGATAGTGTACATTGGGGAGACTGGACGCAGGTTGACGGACCGTCTTCGAGAACACCGCAGAGGTGTCATCAACGGGAGGAATGACCTTCCTGTACCTGCCCACTTCAACAAACAAAATCATACACTGGAGGACATGAAGGTTGCGGTATTGAAGGCAGGCCTAGCCAACCAGGAATACCGTAAGAAGCAGGAGATGAGGTTGATATTCAAATATGAGACTGTAGGCCCTAGAGGCCTTAACCAAGACTTTAGTTTCACGTGAACTACTCACGCGCCGTAGCGCGCTATTTAATGTTGCACGCGCGCGAGTATGCGATCAATCGCTGAGCTAAATTTAACGAACTTCTAACGGTATTTAGTCTTGTATACCCTGAAGAAGGCAGCATTGCCGAAACGTCGGTTACGATTCTTGTAATAACAGCGTCAGGTTTACAAGTTTTAAATTTACATTAAGTACTACGCTGCGCAGGTTTTTCAATCTTTATTTACACAAGTTATTCACTCCTGCGACTTTCCAACACCAACGAGACTATGCCCAATTTGAAACTGTTTACTAACGAACTTCTCGGCGAACTTATGTCTTCACTGGACGAAGATCAACAAGAAGTGAGGATAAAAGCCTTTGGGTTAGCAAAAAAGACCTTTGCGAAGACCAGATATTCGAGCCACATTCAATTTCTAAGGAATTGCTTAAGAAAGAAACTCGTCCCATCTGGGTTTCAAGTCAACTTTCATCCTGGCTTTGCCACGACCAGCGGCCTTCCTCTCTACCACGTAAGAGCCATTATTTTCTCCTGTTCTTGCCGTTTGATGAGGTTTACAATATCATTCATGAAACGTTAAAATGACAGTTTAACAGTGGAGCTGGCAAATTGTCATAATGCTTTGAAAACTGTGTCCTATGCGCAGGTGTATGCCCGAATTGCGCAATCGATTCATCGACTAAGGGGGTGTTTACATGAGAAAACTCGCACCGGCGAGAGTTTCATACCGAGATGACTTGTTGATTTCGTATCGCGTTTACATGATGACTGGGTTATTTCACATATGATCTCGTTATTTGAAGGTACACATCATTTTGATAAAATGCACGTATGATTCAAAATCGCGAACATTAGACCGATTTCACACCGAAACGGGTGGTGGTTTCGAGTTTACATGATACCGTTACGAGATTTCGTACTGGAGTGAAATTCTCGCCCCGGTGCGACAACCGGAGTGAACTCACGCCGGGGCGACTCGCGCCGGCATGACTTTTTGTGGTGGTATCATGTAAACAAATGTAGAGCCATGAGAGGGAACCGGAGTGAACTCGTCGCGGCGCGAAAGTCGCCCTGGTGTCATGTAAACACCCCCTAAATAGGCAGCTGTATGAACGGTTGTGTGGAGTAAAGGAAGCTAAGATCAGTGTTCTGTGCGCCAATCAATCAATACCAAACACCAATGACACTGATATAGCTAGCTGTTGATGGCTCAGTGCAAGTCCCAACTAACACGGACAAGTTAGTTGTTACTATTCCAGAAGATCTCTCATTAGATGAGCATGAAAGATCTCTGTTAGCTAAGGGTGTTAATTTCATTCCCACAACATCTGTAACAGACGAATTCCAAGCGAAGGAAGATAATGAGGAATTTTTCAGACGCTTACGTTTGAAAGCCCACTTCCACGAAACATCTGATGACGCGCATAGTGGGGCACACGGCAACCAGCTCAATGATACCATCGCTAGTAACTCGTCCGACACCGATGCCAAAAACGCTAACCAGCAGCAGGACACGGGGACAACATGCAGGCATTATAGAAAGCTTAAAACCCAGATCAAGCAAATGGACCCCACCGCCCGGTCAATTTACTGCTGTTGATCATTACATTGATAAATGTCGTAGGGAAGTTAATCAAATTGAATTCAAGCACAGATTGACACGGCACAACTTATCCTATGACGAACTACAAGCGTTACCCAAGTTGAAGAATAGAACCGACGTGGTGATCAGACAGGCTGATAAAGGAGGAGCTTTTGTTGTGAGGAGGACAGATCTCTACATAACTGAAGCCAACAGACAACTGGCAGACCATAGGTTTTACGAGAATATTCCTAGTTATGGCACACAAAGCTCTCAACAACAGGTCAAGTCATTTATTGAAACTGCTATAGGGAACAACCAGCTTCCTCCATCCGCTAATAATCTCATTGTAGAGCACCCACGTACCTCCAAATTTTACTTGTTACCCAAGATCCACAAGCCTGGCAATCCCGGTAGACCGAAAGTTTCCGCATGTTCGTGCCCAACTGAACTTCTAGCCCTCCATCTTGATCATGTAACGGTACCTTTTGTGCGGAGCCTAGACAGCTATGTGAAAGACATCACACATGCTGAACATTCTTGACTCCTTCCGATTCCGGGACGTTGACGGACAGCGTTTAATTTTTACTATGGACATTAAGTCGCTGTATACGGTTATACCAAATGAAAGAGGTCTCCGCGCACTGCGATACTATCTTGACAAGAGAGAGATCCTTGAACCACCTACAGATACTCTCCTACGCATGGCTGAACTGGTACTGACACTTAACACCTTTGAATTCAATGGTGAATATTACAAACAAACAGGTGGAGTGGCCATGGGTAGTCGACTAGGGCCGAATTATGCCTGTCTTTTTGTTGGCCATGTGGAAGAACGCATGCTTTCCAGTTATACCGGTATAAAACCAGACTTATACAAGCGGCACATGGACGATGTGGCCGGCGCTGCTTCATGTAGTGAAGAGGACCTCCGTCAGTTCCTCGAGTTTGCTTCCTCGTTTCACCCTAACCTTGAATATACATGGTCGGTCTCAACGGACAAACTTCCTTTCCTGGATATCTGCATGAAGCCTCTAGCTAATCGCATAGCCACTTCTATACATTACAAAGCCACGGATAGCCACTCTTACCTCAACTTCAGATCATCCCATCCTTACAGTTGCAAGTCATCCATACCTTATAGTCAGTTTCTCAGACTGCGTAAGATCTGTAGCGATGACGCTGACTTCGACATTGAGGCAGCAAAAATGGAGACCTTTTTTACAGCACGCGGATATCCGAATGACCTCATTAGAAAGGGAAGGGAAAGAGCATCGACCAAATCAAGGGCTGAAATTTTGAAGAGTGACGCTGCTAACAACATCGCTAAAGATAGAGTACCTTTTGTCACTACCTTCTACCCCAGTAACCTTGTTGTCGAGAACATAATCTCAAGGAATTTCCGGATCCTTCGCGAGGATAGCAGGAGAGGCAAGATCTTTGATAAACCACCACTGAAGGCTTTCAGGCGTGCCAAGAATCTGAAGGATCTGCTAGTCAGAAACAGCCTACCTCGAAACCTTCCACACCAATCACCAGGTACTTTTCCTTGTAACAGGACCGTTTGCCGCACGTGTCCCCATGTTAATTCATCATCCGCAATTGAAACACCTAACGGGCATGTTTACATCACGGGACATTTTTCCTGCATCACTGAACACGTCGTTTATTGTTTGTCGTGCACCAAGTGTCCATCGATAGTGTACATTAGGGAGACTGGACGCAGGTTGGCGGACCGTTTTCCAGAACACCGCAGAGATATCATCAACGGGAGGAATGACCTTCCTGTACCTGCCCACTTCAACCAACAAAATCATACACTGGAGGACATGAAGGTTGCGGTATTGAAGGCAGGCCTAGCCAACCAGGAATACCGTAAGAAGCAGGAGATGAGGTTGATATTCAAATATGAGACTGTAGGCCCTAGAGGCCTTAACCAAGACTTTAGTTTCACGTGAACTACTCACGCGCCGTAGCGCGCTATTTCATGTTGCATGCGCGCGAGTATGCGATCAATCGCGTGAGCTAAATTTAACGAACTTCTAACAGTATTTAGTCTTGTATACCCTGAAGAAGGCAGCATTGCCGAAACGTCGGTTACGATTCTTATAATAACAGCGTCAGGTAAGGGAATCTAAGACAGGCTTGGATTCTGGATTCCAGGCCGTGGATTCCGGATTCCCGGTACTGGGTTCCAGAACTTTTCAGTGGAACTTGGATTCCAAAATCCAGTCGTTAGATGGATTCTGGATTCCTTGAGCTGTTTTCCAATTTTCAATGCACACGATTCCGGAATCCAAAAGCAGAAATCAGTTCCTAAATTTTGGATTCCACAAGCAAAACTTTGTCGGATTACGGAGTCCGGATGCCTTTTCATGGGGCGAGGCGTGATTAAAACCGACCGCTAAGCGTCAATAAGAATTTATGTTGGCTTTTTAACGGCATAAATACTATACAAGAAGGAGAGAGATATAACAGAGATAAATTGACAGGCAGACCCTTATTCCATCACACTTTTCTCATAGTTGGGAATTTTCTCTCCCAAAAACAAATACTCTCATTTGTCAGTTAACACTAACTATTAAAACCTATTTACAATTAATTAAATTCAGTCAAAGGACTATTTACAAGTCATTTCATTTCATAAGCTCCTGTTCATTTCGATTAAAAAAAATCATTTCAATTAAAAACAATTCATTTCGATTAAAAATGAAATAAAAAGATTAAAAAGATCCTAAAATACTAATAGCGTTTAAGCGGCAGTCATCAATGAAATCCTCTTGTGGAATTTTGTGGAAGGGTGTCCTGGAACATCTAACGCATATGTGTACCGACCTTAAAATCTCAAAAGAAAGGAATGTTCTAATCCATATAATAGTAATGTGACAAGGTTCGTTATTCTTTTTTGAGAGCTTCTCGGCTAGGCGTTTGAGAAAGCAGTTGCAGTCGGCTCCCATCCCACCGTTGGTTCCAAAAACTAAGGGAGTGAAAGATTCCATTTCAACGTCTAATACCCTCTGTTGGTACTTCCGCTTTTTTCTCCTTCTCCTGCTCCTTAAAGATCCTTTTGATATTTATACTTGGAGGTAGCGTGACATCTGAGAATAGCTAAAATAAAACTTTTTCTCACTTAGAGTCTTGGGCGAGAAATGCAAAATGCAAAATGTATAACATTGATCAGAGGGTACCATAGCATTGCATGTCACCAGCGAATGTTGACTTCCCGTTGATAAAAAAATAAGTTTATAACCTTGTACACTCATACAAGTTTTTCTTTGTGAGTGATTTAAAATAGTATGATGCAGGTCTCTAGTTAATTTAAATTTCTGGAGAATCTCAAACTTTTTACAGTGTTTATAGTGTTCCTGTTGCAGTCTCTAAGAGTGCAATACTAAACACATACATTCTTAAGCGCAAAGACTTACAATCTATTTTGTTTTTCTTATCAAAGAGTCCTTCTGGTAACTACAGTACCCTTAGATGTTTTTATTTACATGTGAGCTTTTATGCCGAACTTTCTGACTCTGATCTATTCGATTCATTAACCTGAAACAAGAGAGAATAGCTCATTCTCTCTTGCCTGAAATAATATATTTTTCTCCCTTATTTTAATGCTGAACTAATAAATTAAATTAAATTAAAACCCACTTCATTTTTTTTATGCTGGGTTGCAGACTGTTTTGAAAAGAAAATCGATCGTTTTCTAAAAAAACAAAACAAAACAACAACAACAACAACAACAACAAAAAACATACCTAGCTTTAGTTGTTGAACGGCCACGTTGATTGGGGCCTTCTTTGTCCCCATTGTGTTCGTTGCAATGCACTCGTACAAACCGCTGTCAGCTGGAATCAAATTCTTAATGATTAGTGTCCCTTGGTTTACTTCAGTCCTTCCAGCTGGCAAAGGCATTCTCAGTCTACTCCAGTTGATGACGGGACGAGGGAAACCTTCAGCTTGACAAACTACTTGAAAGTTAGTGCGCTCTACTGGTGTAGCCAGTGATGGTGGAACGTTTGTGAAAATTGGAAGACCTGACAGAAAATAAACAAGCGATTTATAACAACGGAAATCTGGATTGAAAACCACTGCGAGCTTTGGGACGAATCGAAGGAGCATCAATTTAAAAAGGTGGTGCTAATTTCATAAGTTGTTATATTTTAGTAAGTAAACAAACAAACAAAAGCAATACACACACAAAACAAAAGACTGAATTAAAGCAACAAGAAAAAAGGTGACCAGTAAAATCTCAACTTTGAGTGTGATATACAATGTATAAACCTCGCCCTTTACAGGCGTCAATTATTATGTCTAAGAAGCTCTTACCTCTAATAGACAAGTTACCAGTGGCCCCAGACTGACCAAGAATGTTCCTTGCATGACATGTGTATTGCCCAGCATCGCTGTAGTTCAGATTCTTAACGATCAACTCTCCCACTTTAATCAAATACTTTGCACCTGACAGAAGCTTTCTGCCTTTGAACCGCCATTCGACAGCAGGAGGAGGATTTCCTCCAACCGTGCAATAAAAAGTCGTATTTCCTCCTTCATCCCTTGTCTGTTCTTCCGGTGACAACATTACTTGTGGTGCAGATATCAATTTCCCAGCCCTTCCAGGCGGTCCCAGCATGCCTTTTGGCCCAGGTTCCCCCTTGTCTCCCTTTTCTCCTCTCGGTCCCGCAGGACCCGTCATTCCTGTTTTTCCGGATTTTCCAGGTGGTCCCATAGAACCTCGAGGCCCTTTCTTTCCCTTTTGTCCCCTCCTGCCACGTGGTCCCTTTGCCCCTGTTGAACCAGGAAATCCGGGGGGACCTGCGGGACATATCTTTTCACTTGACTTACAGTACTGGCGTGGCATAAGTTGCTCAAGCTGTTTTGTGATTTCTTTTCTTACGTCATGTACTGTGATACTATTTGAAGTGTCGTTTAGTACTTGCCTTCGGTTTCTTGGTCGGATGGTTGTTGTAAATACCATTTTTGACAACGGTACGGCTGCAGTAATAATGTTGCGATAGAAATTATTAAAATTAATGTAACAAGGTTTTCGTATTATGGGATTCCGTCGTTATACCAAGGAGTGGGTGCTAAATTAGGCCAGTTCAGCACAGACAGGGTGGTTAATGAGCGTTTCTTTTCTTTTCCCTATTATTTTTATTTCCGCAGAGTCATCATCTTGTATAACCGTTTTTATTGATTGAACTATTTATCGGAGAGAGACACCAGCACCAGTCTCTTAGTCTGCCGAGCGACTACCGATCTTTTTCCTTCTTCTCCTGTTTCTTCAATGGAATTTCTCAGTGAATTTTAGTGCTTTCTTGCTACCTTTCTTACTGGGCATGCTGATTTTCTTTGCATGTTTGGATTTGTTGGTCTAGAAACAACGATTTGTAACTTCATCCTACAGTTTATCCTAAGTTATTATTAGTTCCTTTCAATTGTTGGTATCACGCATTTAATGACCTTTCGTCTATTCATGTCTTGTATATAACCCAAATGGTTTGCTTCTGTTATAGTAAACCTAATTTCCTGTTAGACCTTACCTGCATGACAGGCTTTTGAAAGGGAAGAAGAAGGGCAAAATTTAATCGCCGAGAAAAAAAGAATGGTCTAAGAAAACCAATATCATGTACAGTGTTCCTTTTGCAAATATGAATGGCCTTCTGCTAAAACAATAAACAAAAAAAAAATAATGCAATCATCATTCAACTTAGCTACCTATAAGTAACAATGATTTACTTAATACTTGCTTACTTCTTTTAAGACACAAGGCCTCAGCATTTTACCTGAGGTATGGGCGATCCCTCCTGAAAAATGTGTCCGCATCTTCTTGTAAAGATGTTTTGGTGTAGCTTTTGTCGACGAACGAGTGATCCTAGTAAACAAGCAGGGCAAGTAATCAATACGAGATTGCAATGCAATCAGTTGTTCGTTGGTTGTTTCATTCTTCACCCAGAGACACCCGCAAACGAAAACTAATGTCACCGAAAGGAAAGATGGCCTAATTGACGGAACAATCTCAAGGAGTCGATGAGATTTTGGTGAGTTTAAAGATTTCATTTCTGCAGCTTCACATCGTTTCCTTTTACAGGGCTTCACAAGGAAGATTGTGGTGTTGTGGGAAAGTTGCCAGTAAAACTTGATCCTTTAAAATTTGGCCAAGGAAAACATGAATATTCTTTTACCTATAATTGACGTTAAAGCTTTCCTCCTGGCTATTGACCCAGCTACGAGGTCACCTCTTCAAGTTATATTAACGTCACGAACACTTAGTGTAAGGGAAAAACCACTTATGGTTTAAAATTCATCAACATGAAGAACCGTCGATCACTTTCCAACAAAAACAAACTACGATTATGCCACGGAACTTATAAGCTCTTTGATGGTGTGGAACTTTTGGATTTTGCGCGTATTTCAGGGCGTTACTGAGACTGAGCATCGCGCACTGAGATTCTTGGTTTGTGCTAAATGCTGATATTGAAATGATGCCGGGTCTCTGCAAATAATAACAAATAATCGTGACTTCGACAAAACAGACAGACTGTTAGCGATT
>JBBMOI010000005.1:8832500-8860000 GCA_038088405.1 Porites divaricata
ATGGTTTGGGGGCCGTTTTGGTCTGAAAACAGGTATAGACTTTGCCCATTTTGGTCTGGAATCGGGTATGGTTTACAAGGGAACTATGGTAGTGTATGAATGTGTTCGTCGTTTCAATTATAGATGATTAAGAAAGAGAAATCTTTTTGTTGGTGTTCCAATCTCAGCAATGATGACATAATTTCTGTCAATGTACGTATGTTGCGTTTTGTGACCACCTCCAGGTCTGAAAACGTGTATGGATTTTAGAGGCTAGCGTCTGAAAACGGGCGTGGAAGTGACATTTTTTAGTCTGAAAGAGGGTCAAGATTCGAGTGAACCGAGCGGCACAACCCCTCCAAGAATTCCCCACTGCCTTTGCATGTGTGAATTAATAAGTTGTAAAGGAATGAATTATAAATGACCTGTAAGAGAGAAATGGTCTGAAAAGGCGGTAGGCTGGCTCATGGTATGTTTATTAATATTAAAATTACATAAAACAATATCATCATCATCATCTCCAACGTTTAGGTACTGATAAACTTGATTGAGACAATAACGTAATTTGACATCATTTTGACGTCATCGGCTGTTGGAAGAATTTTTAGTTAGATTTCCCTTCTAAGGGCAAAATACTTTTAAAAATAGAAAGGTGTCTGCACGCGTTAATTAAAAAAATTTAACAGTAAGAGCGATGTCATGACGACGTCATTTATCGATCGATCGATCGTCCGTTTCCTGTTTCTACGTTGTCCAGTGCTTTTCTTTTCCAAGTCCGGTCTCCCTGTCATGCAAAATGTCACACAGCGTTCACTGAACAGGTAATGGAGCAAGGGAAAATCACTCTCCAAGGGGAGATCTATTTTTTTCAAAGCAAAGAAAAAACTGAAACAACGAACTTGAAGCTTCCGTTAGATGCTATAGATAGGCTGGTTGTTGCTTGGCCATAAGCTGCTCGAGTCAGTCTTTGAAACCTTATTTGCCATTTACTTTGTAGCCTGCGTCGCAAACTTAACTTAGCCAGAGTTCAGTTATTTATATATAAACCACAGCAACAAACCAATGAGTGGTGCCGGGTGCCAATGAGTGGTTGTAGACCTGCCAATGAGTGGTTGTAGACCTGGATCAGTACAATTAAACTTCTAGAAAAATATAAAACGGCAAACTAACCCTTACGGCAAGGCGATGAAGAAGTAAACAAAAGGACAAAACAAAACAATATATATTTAAACTCCAACCCTCTTGTCCACGGTTGCTTTCGCGAGAACGAGGCGATTTGAACCACTGGTTTCTTGTCCAGCGGTTACCTGTTTAATAGGAACCTATCCTTCATTTTTCCTTGCGGAAGAAGTTAGGGATCTGTTGGAAAAATATGAGCTTTAATCGCCTCAAACGAATGCTAAACATCAATCCGGCGAATGCGTTTGCTTACTTTGCCTCTGTCAATTCAGACAGGCGGCTGGGCTTCCGAGTTTACGATGATATGTTAGAAGAAAATACACGTACAGACGGCCCGAGTTTCTTCGATTGAACGAGGAATCTGAACAAGCTGCATCGGATCATGAGTCAAGACCTATTATTATTCCACACAGGGAACTACCTTTCAACGCTGGATACGCCGAGTAAGTTGAATATATCTATTCTGGAAAGCTCTATCTCTATTTCTTGCTATCTCGCTGGTTTGGAGTAATCGATCGTACGTCAGTTGTCTAATCTGATCATCACACGTAGATGATCAGTTTTGAAAGGTTTTCTATTGATCCTTTAAAATTAAAAAGGAATTTATTTCAGCCCTCAGCTGGTTTCCTGTTAGGCAGACCTCCAGTTTCAGTCTTTCAATATCTCAGCGTTATTCATTGATATTCAACTTGTTTCGTACCCAACCTATAAACACAGTCGTGAAGGGGAAAATTTTTGTCGATCGCAGATCCTGGCTCTCTGAATAATGAATACGTTAGTATAGTTTTGTTGCAACCCTTAGAATAAAACCAATTGATTTATATAGCTCACCGGAGGTGCGTTTAAAAAAGCTTTGAACGTGACATTATTCATATGCAGCTACTAGTTTATTGCTTAAGTAAATATACAGCTAGATTGTAGACTGACATATTTTTTTCTGGGTTTCACGGTAAAACGCAAAAGTGTTGAAATTCAGCGAAGTTCTTTGTATTTAGTAAGTTCTGTATATTTGGGAGCCTTTCAATAAATTGTAGTTCATTTAAATTATACCATTTCTTTTATTTTTTGAGGATGGCATTTTGTTGCTTTTTAGTGGTCCTCATTGGTGACAAACTGTAAGCATAACTTACCTGTGTCCTCTCTGAAAGATCTACGACTAGGCAGCATAGAAATAAGAAAGCAACAACAACAACAAGCAACAACACTCTTTATTGAGAAACGGATATTTACAATTTAAATAGTAGCTACCCACAAATAGATAAAACTAGCCGAGGTGGGCAGGTATGATTAATTTAGGCTTGTAACAATCCGCTATTCATATTTACTTACATATTTACTTACAAGGATTTCAGATTAGCAACAATGAAAGATTGCAATAAATAGTAAATTAAAATACTGATACCAGCAATGAAATATTTCAAAACGTTTGGTCCGTCACATGCATATGTCCATGCTCGTGGAGGGGAACAGGGGGTTCGGGGGGGGGGGGGAGGTAAGAGCCCATGAAATTAGGAGGCAGGAGAGTAAAAGGTGGGAGGTGTGAGTTCTACAATGTAAAATTGAGGTTAATAGTGAAAATAGAGGAAATTATGGAAGAATGCTTAATGCAAAAGGGGCAATAGAAGACAACAGAACTAAACAAACTTTCTAGTTGTTGAATTCTCAGTCTACAGGTGTAATTGTACATAGCCAGAAACATTCAGTAGGGAATCTCATTTTTTTTTTTGGTGGTGGAGGGGGGGGGGGGGGGTCCACTATTTTCTACTTCATTAAATATGATTAAATGAAAGCCAAACCCAGCAATACTAGAGGTATTCGGAGTTTCTCTGCTAAGTTTCATTTAAAATCTGGCCCTCACATGTACATTACATTTTTTTCCCTGTAGTAGAGCAGCAAATGAAATGGATTTTTATCTGTAGGCCGGGTTACACGAGTGTACCTCTCATCTATAAAGTAAAAACATGCCATTGGAACTAGAACAGTTATAAGAAATTTTAACGAGAATGGTGGAAGGGGAACTGTGGTTTGATGTGTTGTTTAATACGAGTAAAAAATAAACACTTACTGTTACTGATTTTTCTTTTCTTTTCTTTATTTTTTAAGAGGGTCCTGAATCCCATTCCCAGATATACCACTGCTGTTTAGTATTTTTGATTTTCAACATTTTGTTTAGAACCATAAATGCGGGAAAAACACCAAACAAGAGTGAAGACCAATCTGTAGCTGGAATGTTCTGTTTAAATGTCAGCAAATCAGCTAGTGAAGCTGATGATGAAGGAAGTCCTACTCGTGTTAGTCAGATACAATTAAGACAAGAATTAAAATATTACAGGGCTTCTGACATTTTGTGCGGTCACGGATTAGAGCTGCAAAATTCAGGTAAATCCGCAAAATCCCACGAAATTCACAAAAAACACTAAATACTGTGAAATTTGCTAGAAATCTTATCAAATACATGTAGATACAACTGTCATGTTTGAAACTTATCTCGGCTATTGCGGCCGTTTAATTGCCTTAAACTTGTAACTAAGGCTTTATCTTGAAACTTCATCACCACAATGAGCATTAAACAGCGTCCCAAAACTACCAGGCTTAAATTATGTTGCGAAAAAGTGTGCACTAGTCATGATGTTAAAAGCTTTGCTATTGGCTCATTTCTCGAACAATTTGTTGTTAAAAATAGGAAATGCTTATCCATGTTAAAAAACATTAAACACGCTTGTAAAATCAGTGCAAAGTCAATCAATTTGTAGCAAAATTTGCCCAGAAAACTCCCACAAAATGGGCGGTTTTTTACCAATTGTTTTTGCAGTGAAGTTTAATAATCCCCAAAATCGGTCGATTTTTCTCTGAATCTGTCTCTGAAAATACCACGAAATGACTTTTTTCCATGACCTATCAGAAGCCCTGATATTAGGATTAAAAGTTCTTCACCTCACCTCACCTCATCTCTTTGTGCTCTGTTGCACATATAGCTCTCCACTTCCTATCTTGAAAATTGTGTCTGGTTTCAGTAATTATATCAGACAATTTTTATGAGAATCCATGGGATATTAACCCATTGTCCAACCCACCTATGTGGTAGGGATGTCACTATTGAGTGGCTGCCATCTAATTTCACCAGCTGAAGAGCTTACCACCAGCTCAAATGACAAAGGAAAACAAAGACGTGGGGGAGTCTTAACCTGGCTTGACTAATAAAAATCCCTGCTAATATCTTTTTCTTAGCTACACCCCTGATAAAGAAGGTCGTTCATTGCAATTCAACTGGCCCTTCACTTCAATCCTGCCCTGCACAATTGAACTCACCAGGGTCCAAGGTCCCAACTGGTATTGCTTCTTGGGTAACAGAGAATGCAAACCTCCCCTGCACCTTGTTAAGGTGCCAAACTTAGGAAGGAACCATCCTTCATTCACCAATTTTATCACTATCGTGGGACACCTATGTAGTATTATAACTCCTATAGTACAATAAATAATGGTAATAGGACTGAGAGGAGTATAATTCTCTCTATAATCATACGAGTGATTGACAGAATTGGACAACCACATAGTGGTTTGTTTGTTTTTTTTTTGCTAGCACTGTGAAAAAAGCCATTTATAAGATTAGTATGCATGTGTGATGGCGTGACTGTCCATAAGGCCATATGCACTAAGAGGTCATGTGACATCATTTTTATGAAAATAAAAGTTATATGATTTTGCCTTCAAACAATCATTAATGGGTCTTATCTTAAAACAAAATAGTATATAGGTTTAGCCAGGGCTGAAAGCGAAACTCTGGTTAATAATATGTGTAAACAAAACAAATTAGATCATTTAATGCTAAACAGGGACGACAATGAAAATGTCTTTGAGACTAATAGATGTACAAATGCAATTAGCAAAAAAACAAATTTGCACTTTTTTTGTCTTTCCCTTGCCGTTGTTTTGCACGACTACAATGCTGTTTTGTACAACTAAAACGTCAAACTTCCTAGTTACACATGTACATTATTTTTATGGAGGAATTGTCGTATCTGCTTACCCAATATTTTGTCTCCTGTGTTCATGTTCTCATTTTCTCACCGCCGCTTTGAATTTCCGTGTTTTTCTTCCTACGAAATTTGTCTCCTTTGTTTTCAATAACTCGCTCTAGCTCTGTCTCTGTTATCCACATTAGTGTAAACATGAAAAGTAACGCCGAAAAAGACAGGACTTTGTTGTTGTTTTTTCTTTCTAAAAGTCGTGGCAGCCATGTGATTTCCTTCCAAATAAAACCTTGAGTTGCATTTGGGTTGCCATACCTGTTGATTGAGTTATTTTACATTGGTTTGCCGGTGGTGCGGACAGACGGTCGCTCGCTCACTCGCTCGCTTACGCGGTGTACAGTCTCGTGATTACCAAATTTTCTCGCATGGGTAGAATACCACTGCATTTCCTTAGCTATGGGGCTCTGTCCACTCGCGGCGCGAAGCGTTGCGCATGGAGCTCTGCTAATAGTGATTAGTTTTTCAAACCTGCACCATTTTCTTAAAATGAGGAAGCTCGTAGGTGGTCACATGACCAAAATGAACTGTGAATTACATCTTTCTGAACAGAAATTTTGCGCTTAAACTTCAAGGAAATTGTTGAAAAGATGATGTAGTAATGTTTTCAGCACATCTGAGCATAACTATCAAACATTATTTTAGCAAGATAGAAGCAAAAAGTAGTTTTGGCCGCCATGTTGGAGGGCAAGAGTATGCCCTCCAACATGGCGGCCAATACAAATCATACTCCTTTGTTGCAAAATCAAAGTGCCATAAAATATATCCCTTAAATGTGTTTTCTCTCAAATTTTGGTTGTAAGATAATTTTTATGTGCTCTGTCAATTTGTAGCATCAGCAAGATGCCAACTCATTGTTTAATTGTTATGTTACCTCTTAGTGCAAGTGGCCAGCTATTACAGGACTGCATGATGCATACTGTCCTATTACACTATCCTATTTGTCAGAACAGCTTTAAAAATTTTGTTATATGGTTATGATGAATACCGTAAAATTCCGAAAATGAGCCCCTCCATGTATAATCCCGGCCCTCCAAATATAAGCCCCCCAAACTCGTAATGCAAGAAACCCTCTGTTAAATCCCCCTCCAAATATAAGCCTCTATTAAGCTGCTATTTAACGACATTTATTATTCTTCAATCCCGAATGGGTTCCAAGTCAATAATCAAATAGGCCGAAGGCCAAAATTAATGAGCTATTTAATGACTCAGAGGCCATGAGGGTGACAGGAGTAATTGTTTTAGTAAAATCCAACTAGTTGGTCAAAAATATTGAGACAAATCAACTTTAGCTACAATATGTAGCAAAACACGATTCTGCCGCCATTAAAAAATTTGGTTTTCAAAGCTGGCACTTTTTGCTACTATAAAGTGGGCTATAACATACAGCCTAGTAGTAGCTCAACCAATCAGAACCAGCATTGTTAATAGACCACTAGTTCTCCAAGTAGGCCCACTTAATGGAGGTTAACTCTACCACTCATGTCTATTGTAGGAATCACTGATCTTTGAGATATACTAATAATTAATGTGCATTATTATTATTATTTTTTCTGGTAGGATGAACAGATAAGAAGAGAGAAAATGACCTACAGGATCATATGGAGGCTGGGCAGCTTTGGTGGCATTGTTTTTAGGAAAGAGATTATGTGTGGCTGATGCCACGGATTGCAGGTGGGATAATAATGAGGGTCATTAATTTTTGTTGATTAATTGGTGCTAACATAGTTATGACCCAATATCTACTGGTAATAATCAAAGGTCACTGAGTAAACTTCACTAATCTGGGCTCACAGACAAACTTCAAGAATTATAAATCGTGCCTGCACGGTCCACCTACTCACCGATTATCCACCCATCCAATTATTCATGACATCAATAAAAGTCTTGTGTAAACGACTCGATGAACATCTGCCTTCTGAAACTCTTAAATTCATGATTTTGAAAGCTTGGCTATAACTTTTTTACATGTAAATCAAGAAAAAACAACTCAGATGCGGAACGAATAGCTGTCCCCAGTTACAAGAGGCTCATTTACTTTACTTAATTCAGTGCTCAACACTGACGCTAGTCCACCAGCCCAGGACTAGTAAAACTTCATGCTGGGCTAGCAAAATGTGCTCCGACTAGCCCCTAGACCGGAACTTGAAAAGTTCTTTTTCTAAAACGCTTCATCAATAATTAGTTTAAATGTAAGCCAATTAGGACTTGCTATCCATACCGTACAGTTGACTCCAGTCACAGCATGGACGTACCATATTGGAAATGGAATTATGTCCTTGTTTCCATCTCACTCAATAAAATAGAGGCCGGGGTGGGTGAGAGCCGCTGAGGGTCCGTCATCTTGGAATTTATTTGTGCACATTCACCACAAGAATGAAGGAACTCCTTACATGACTTCCAAATGGAAGAGCGCAATTAGAGCGAAGCGAAAGGCAACGTCAAAATATTTGAAAAACAAAACACAAGAAAATTGGGAGCGTAGGCGAAAGGCAAGAAATGAAGCGACAAAGCAGAGAAGGATTGCGATAAAAGACTATTGGAGAAAAAAGGCGGAAGACCTCAAGACTAAACCAAGAGACTTCTTCAAAACTTTTAAACCTTTTCTAAGTGCAAAGGACTACTCAAAAACTGAGGAGATTCAGCTAAGTGTTGACGGAACCGTTGTTAAAGATCAAAAACAAGTGGCCGAAGTTCTGGTAGACTACTTTGTCACAATAGCGGATGGGATTGGTGGAAACAGTGCACAGCTCAAACCAATGGACGATTTTAAAAACCATCCTAGTGTCCAGAGAATTAAACAAGAAAGTGAGAACTTGTCCCTGACCCCTAATGTGAAACCTGTTACGCAAGGACAAGTCCTAGCTGCTTTAGAGTCGCTCAACACTAAAAAGGCTACTGGCTGCGATGGTATCCCGGCAAAAGTCATGAAAATCGGAGCTAAAGAACTATCTCAACCACTTACTGATCTCTTTAATTCATGCATACATAACAGTGTATGGCCAAGTGACTGGAAGCGTGGGGATTGGACTCCTGTTTACAAAAAGGATGATAAGTATTGTAAAGAAAATTACCGGCCCATAACTGTTCTACCATGTGTGGACAAAGTATTTGAGCAGCTAGTCGGCACGCAACTCACTGCTGGTTTTGACGGTCACATGTATGAATACTCGTCTGCTTACCGTAAAGTACACAGCTGCGAAACAACTCTGATTGACTTAGTGGAGGGATGGAGAAAGGCGAGAGACAATAAACTGGCTGTGAGCATTCTATCGACTGACATGTCAAAGGCTTTCGACTCGCTACATCCGCCATTGCTTCTGAGCAAGCTCAAAGCATATGGTTTCCAGGACAACACAATACAGCTTCTAAACAGCTATCTGTCTAACCGGAAGTACCGTGTGAAATTAGGAAATCATGTCAGCTCATGCAGGACCGTCAGCCGTGGTTGCCCCCAGGGCTCTGCCTTAGGCCCGTTGCTATGGAACATCTTCCAGAACGACCTGTCATACTGTGTAACAACAAACTTATCAATGTACGCAGACGACCATCAAATCTACCATACTGGGTGTAACCAATCCAATGTAACATCTAAGCTAAGGGACAGTGCGTGCACTGCTACCAAGTGGTATGATCACAATCTTCTTGCTGGAAATCTTAAAAAATATCAAACTATGAACATTGGCTACAGTCAGGATAACAGTGCGGCACATGCAATTTATGTGAACAATGAGGAAATTAAAACAGTAGAAAGTCTCAATCTCCTGGGTGTTACAATTGACTCCAAACTTAACTTCACTGATCATATTACCTCAATTTGTAAGAAGGCAAGTCAAAGGATCGGCGTTATCATGAGACTCAGAAACTTAATTCCAACAAAGGCTAAGCTTATTCTATTTAAATCAGCAGTCTTACCGTACCTTACGTACTGTCATTTAGTTTGGCACTTTTGTAGATCTAGTGACGCACGAAAACTAGAAAGGTTGCAAGAAAGAGGATTGAGGGCGGTTTATAGAGACAAGCTTTCAAGCTATTCACAATTACTCAATAGAGCTCAGATACCAACACTCATGAATAGGCGCTTGCAGGATATTTGCATCCTAATGTACAGAGTGAAGCACAAGCTATGTCCTACTTACATTTGTAATATTTTTAATAATCATAACTCTTCTTACTTTTTAAGACAGTCAGACTTTTCTACCCCAAGTTTTAATACGGTTACATATGGTAAACATTCCTTGCGATATCTTGGGCTTAAATTGTGGGGAAAATTATCCCCAAACGTAAGATCAGCTGAAACGTTAAATATTTTTAGGAAACGGATACGCAAATACGATATTAGTCTGCTCATAGATGATGGCTGCAAGGGCTGTTCCCTTGCTCCTCATAATTATTTTATACAGCTTCAAGTATTCTGATAACTGCTCATCATGATCATTTCATTTTATGTAGCTTTAAGTTAATATTTTATATAGTTCTAAGTATTTCTAATTATTCTTATATATATTTTAATGTCTGTTAATTAGTGTTAATTAAGTCTGTGTCCCCAAATTAGTATGGGATTTTCCCAGGCTATGTGGCCTTGACACATTAATAAAGTTTATCTATCTATCTATCTGTCTAAAAAAATAACTACCTTCGAGAAAGGCCAATGATGCTGAGGCAAATTTCATTGCGTAATTTTCATTGCTGTAAGCTGAAAGCATTCTTCTTATCATGAATATTAATTTTTTTCCCTTTACCTTTGCTTTTCATTTTCATGTTATTATTATTATTTTTTTTTTTGACATTTCGCATTTTTTTAGCCTACCGGTAATTATGATTAGTACGACTATCTAATACACATGTATATTTTAAGATTTACTTTAGTTCTGCCATTGATGTTCCCATGTGTAATTATATATGATAATATTTTGTTCTAATTATTAAATTGAGGGAGCCCATTCCTTATAAGCCGGGAAGCTTCTCTTGGTCTTCCTCGCCATGAGAGTTTAAATAATTAGTTTTTCTTGCTTTTGAACAACTTGTGGCAAAACATTACACTGAAACTGAAACCAAAGGATCACACGCAACATGAAGAGAAAAAAAGAGTGCGATAAGCGGTCAAGAAGTTTTTAGCGAAGTTGGAAGAAATCATATCCTTTTATGCGATTCATACGGAAGAACTTGTGTGGACTCGAACAGTAGCGCTGATAGGTCAGCAAATCCGAGTTCTCCTTTTGTCCCAAAAATAGAAAATTTCTGTCTGGACTTGATTAAGAGTCATAAAAGTTCTGAACCCCTAGTACAGGCCGCAAACACCTTTAAGTTTCGAGCAACTTCAATTTTTCTTGGATCAGTGGCTTGTCTTCGTGGGCTAGTGATTTATGCCCAGTGTCCAAAAACATTAGCGTCGAACACTGATTACGCTTTTTATTACATCCACTTTGAAATCACTGGCGAACCGTGCAATCTGATTGGCTCTCAGCAGTGTGATTTTTTCCTAAATCGTACCATTTTTTGCTCTAAATCTCATCGGTTCCACATCGCGCCATTCATGTTTTAAACCTCATCATTTCTGTTTTAAGTCGCACCATTTTTGTTCTATATCCTATCATTTCTGTTTCGAATACAAAATGAGATGCAAAAGCCTTTTGTTTCAGCTTTTTAACAAACCGGGTACTTGATCAAAAAAATATTAGTACTGACTGAATTCTGCGATTTCAAAATGGCTGTAATAAAAAGTAGCGCGCGAGTTCGATTTGAAATCACAAGTATGATATTAGACCAAAATTGCACGACACTCAGTTCAATTCCCATTATCCATTTTCACTTTTTTTCTCTTGTAGAGCAGTCGTAGCTCGTAAGGGAAAAGTAATTCCTTTGTCCAGAGACTTCACTCCTGAGAAAGACAAATAGTTCAACTTATTGTAAGAATCACGTTTGTTGTTGTCTTTTTGAAAAGTGCATAATGCAGAAATGTGATTGATTTTTTTTACGCTTCTTGCATTAGACAACGTTGGATTCATTCCTCTCCTAACCACAAGTTTTTATTTATTTCAATTACCTCTCACGTGTACTTATCACGTGCACCTGCCGCTCTCCCCTTCTAAACGTGCATACCACGTGCACTTGCTTTTTGTGCCTACCATATACGCCCCCACCGCGAGCTAGTTACCATAAATGCAAGGTGACCGGACTCAGAAAGTGATGGCCTGCTGGCTGCAAAAGGATAGACAAAAGGGGGTCTGAATCTATCATTCTGTAAAATTTTAATGTACAAAGCACTAACAGCTTGTCCTGTGATAATGAGGTAGCTCGATTGGATTTTTCGGGCCAATATGTCCCAAGTTTGAGCACAAGGCTCGTTGCCATTAACAAAGATCTATGTGGAAAACACGATTACCCCTACTTTATCAGACAAAGAAGAAAATTTGTCGTGAGCTGTGTTATGTTGACATCGCAGTTGTCATAGCAACGAAATGACGTCGATATCTGTTGTAGTTGGAGGATATCTCAACGGAGTTTGTTCCTTCAATACTTACCTCAACATTTGTGAATTTGAGTAAAACGTGTATTTTGGCGGGATGAAGTTTAGATAACACGGATGTTTGAATCTCTCAGTAGTCAACTTGGTTTTCTTTTTTATGTTTTTTGTTTTAGGCTTATCAGTGGCTACGGCTTCTGGGGAACGACTTTGGTAGACTTGAGTTTCAACGGAGAATAAGGAAAAAACACGTTGGACAGCAGCTTTTTTACAGAGACCGACATATGACAGGATGGTACGTTGCGTTCATTTACGCTCTTTTAACAAAGTTAACGTCATTTTAAGGATGCTAACAACAACAACCAGTGAGGGCAGGGTTGTTCGTCTACAATTTGATGATTGGATTCGCTAAAGAAAATAGCAAAAATTATCCGAGGAAAGGCTTTTGACCAAAACAAAAAGAAAGTCACATTAAAATTTAACCCTCGACAACTGGGCCCAGTGTTTATCCGGCGTTCAGCGACATCTGAATGTTAGGGCATGTGCAGGAAACCCCCCTTACCATAGCAATCGTAGTAGTTGCCTTGGTGATCCCTTGCATTGCTAAGCATTTATGATAATTTGCGGCAGGGGGGGGGGGGGGGGGTACATTTGTAGCTGTCGGATTTTTCATAGAGACTCGGTAACTATGATGATATGCTTGTATAAAGAGCGCGACGAAATAACTGTCCTCTGTGGCGAGCTGCCTCATTAGGGACCTTAAGTAGCCAGGACGAGTTTGTGGACGACGACGAGAAAAGGCGAGTGAGGTCTGGGTCGAGAAAGTCTTCCAAAGCGGGAAAAACAAATGTTTAAGCAAGCTCCCGTCTCGGCTCGTCGCCGAAGTAGGTAGACTGCACTGAATGGCTTCGTTTAAAGAAATACGAGAGTTACTTCTTCAGTTTAGCGATGAGAACAACACAATTAACGAGGAAGAATTTTTCCTACTCTCCGAAGGATTTAAATCAGTAAACCGTTTATCAAATGAAAAGGTTTGAATCGAATCAATCGAGAATCAAACATTACAGAACTGGTTTTGTTGTCCTATACATTTTACAGGACTTAATTGCCGGAGGCAAGATTTCCGTACAGTCCCATTCATTTATCTACTACGGATGTACGACTCTACCGTCACGTTGATCAAGTTTACCGGAAACAGTATATACGAAATATAGTGAAAATCTTGCTTTCGAGAGGCAGACATGTACATCTCAAAACATAAACAAAAAAAAAAGTGTGGATGAAAATGCTTCGAGCGATTTCCTTGGAATTTTTAACCGGTCTCTTTCATGCAAGGGTCCTGAATATCAACGCCTTTTCCTTTTCGAGTTAAATAGTGCTTCTGGAAACGGATTATAGTTCAGAAGCATTTAAGGAGAACAATAACATTTTACTTCTACTCACAGGTTCTTTCCCGCCGAAGCCATTGAAAACCACAGCTCACGGTTTACCGAAAATCTCTCGAAATCTTTCCTCCAACGGCCCAACCTTCTGCAAAAAGTACAAAAAAGGTTTCCTTTTTTCAAACATTGGTATTAAACAAGGTAAAATGGGCACAGAAACGTCAAAGATTGCTTTGAATGCTCACGTTCACCTGAGGACGGCAAATCAATAGATGCCACGTCCTGATAACCTGAGATCAGGCGTTATTTTTTTCTTTTTTTTGCTTCTTTGAGAGACATAAAGGGTTAATAGGGAGAGGGCCTGATCTCAGGCTAACGTCTGAACGCCATGTGGACGACATCACTGACATGCGCAGAAGTTGCCGGCTTCGTGAGAACACTTCCGGTCGGCGTCCACTCGGCTCGTTGTCTAGGTTGCTTAAGGTCCCTATTGTTTTTGCGTTGCATGACGAGCATCGCGCAATTTGGTCATTTCTTTTTCCCCAGTATTTTGAGGCATGGAACGGGAAGTTTCCAAGAGCATGGAAAAGTCAGTCAGTGTAATAAATGTAACTAAAGAACATCCATGTTGTCGTCGTCGTCGTCGTCGTCGACTGAGAACACTTTTTCGTTGCGATACATGTCTTTAGCTCTAAGATCAAATAGAAGCAGCCTGCGTTTAATTCTGGGATTATATTCTTTATGATGATTACTGATAATACAGCTACTCAATTCACAGACACTGATTGCGCGCTTTGCATCGTCATTTCTCTGTAGACTGGAAATCATTGCTATTGTAGGCTGGATAGAAACCTTCAATTAAGCGTCAGTAGCCTGAATTTCATCCGATTACTTCGAGTCGTTATTAGTCCCTCAGTAATGTCTGAATCGACCGACCGTTAATGCCGTCCAGTGACGTCACTACATCTTGACCTTTGCTTTTATTCATGCCAAAAGGAAAACACGATTGTCAAGTGGCAAACCGAGAAATATCGTTTGGAAATGTCCGCATGATACAGAATTGCTTTATTTTTTTCTATCGTAGTTCATGTTTAACGTTCAAACTATCAACTGCATGCAGTACGACTCTGATGCATTCTATCATGATAATGGTAGCGTGATTGTTAACTATCTGTTATCGTATGTATCACACATATTGGTTGCTGACTATTATTTTACATAAGAAAAAAAACTGGTCAGTTCACGGTATGAAAATTGGTACCTAATTAAAGCTAATGATTGGTTAAGTTCTCTTGTAGCCTCCTTCGCAGCCGCTCCTGCTGGAGTCATTGCGTGACTCCGGCCCCGGTGGCTGGGAAGGAGACGAGTTGTATCGGGAATCGCGGTTACCATTCGCAAAGTGTAAGTTACAATCAGTGTAGAACTGTTCATTGCTTAAAGTTTGGGTTGCTAAGGTGACCCTTAAGGGCTTTGTTTGATAATTCCCAAGTTAGGGCTTCAAAAATTTGCCTGAAAATCGTTTGAAAATTACTGCGAACTTTAAAGGCTAGTTGAAATTAATGTGATTTGGTTTGGTTGCTAGGAGCGTTTATTGGAACGACTCGTGGATTTGGAGACCATGATCTGAAATTTGCCTTTTGTAGTCTTCCAATCAAACCATTCCTTACTCCACAACCGGAGGTGAGTGATCATTTAGTTATTACGTCTGGCTCGGTTAAAACTGAAAAATGGTTTTATATCCGAAGTGACTACATCATAAGAAAAATGTGATGATTAAGTGATGATGTTAGATTTCATTTTATTAATACATGTTTATGGTTGGTGGTCATGTTTATGGACACCTTTGTAATGTGGATGCACCACGAAATCCCAGGCAAAATATATAACACTACCTTTTGTTTTGTCACTAGTTGATACTGGTATAATAAGAGACTTGATATTTCTGAATGTAGCAAGTCAGTTTGTCACCTTCTGCTGACTTAATTAATATGCCTTTGCACTCTCTCCATAAAGGGAAACTTGTAGAAGATCAGACAGTGTTATCTGATCTAGGTGTGCAAGGTGGACAGACAATTCAAGTGGGAATCCAGTCTGCAGATCCTGTTAATAAACCTCTGAAGTATACAAGAGTATCCACCAACCTACAAACTGCCAGACAAAGTCAATGTCAAAGTGGAAATTGGTAAATATATTTTATTTCTCAATATTGGCTGCTTTTGCACTCAGTAAATCAAATTACTCAGCTGACAGTGTGTCATCTTTTCTTATTCGTCACTGACAAAATTGTAATCAGAGAGCACCAATCCCATGAAACTTCTGCTGTTTTAGAGACCTGCCAGGAAAAAGGTCCAGCATAACAGAAACCCTCACAAATATGTAAAAGTTTTATCTGACAAAAATCACACCATCAAGTCCCACATTAAGGAGGCCATCACAATCCTCTCTGAATGGGAATACGTAACAATTTTTCAGCCTGAATTTCAGACAATTACTTCGAGTCGTTTTTACTCCCTCAGCAACGTCTGAATCGACCAGCTGTTTATGCCATCCAGTGATGTCACTAGGCCTGAAAAGGAATTTTTTGTTAAAAATTATCTTTGTTTTGTATTTTATTCTCAGACGGCGGGGATGTCAAGGTGTTTGTTCACATTGTGCAAGAAAACAGAAAGAAGCCATTTTTAGGAGGTTACAAACATAGACTGACAGGAGTAGAGTTCCATAATGCCTCCACTCAAACAGTTCCAAAGATCCGTGTACCTTCTTCTGTTGAGAAGTTTCATCGAGATACTCAGACTTACAAACTTAGAACCAGAGTGGAGCAAACAACGAATACAACATCAACACAAATTGTACACCATGGGTTTGAGAAAATTGGCTGTTAAATTAAGTGTGAAGTATGCAGTATTACATTTTATTTTATTTTATTCATTTTTTAGACCAAAGATGGATGTTATGTATCAAATGTCACGGATAAAATACTGATTCCAGGCAAATATGTCACAGCTGAGGAGCATCACAGAAAAATTTTAAAGAAGGTCAGTATGTGATTGCTAAAATAAAGAGTGTTTGAGCATTTTGTAATGAGACTCCCTCTAGGTATTTCCAACAAAATCTAAGCCACAATGATTGCACTAACATCCCGATCAAGTTTGAAACCCGTTGGTCGTGCAGTGTTCGCAAAGAAGTCTGTTAAAAATTCTGCTGCATGTTTAGTTACTAAACCCGTTGCTGGTTTTTTGTTGTTGTCACCAAGGTTAAAATACTCAAGCTTGCTAGCAACATTACTGCTCAAAACAGTTCTTGGTATACGATAATTTTGTTGAAAAACCAATAATTTGGTGGAAAACGTGCAGCAAAAACATAGTCTGTCTAATAGATATCCATAGAGAGGCTCAATAACACTGTTGTTTTATTTAACATACGCATCTGCAGGTTATTATCCTGCAAACATATTGGAGAAGGTGGCTGGCAAAGAATTATGTTCAAAAGCTAAGAGAAGATCGCATTCGACGCCAGGAATGGGAAAGACGGGAAGAGCTCAGGAAACAGAGGGAAAGAGCAGAAAGAATAAGAAAAGAATGGGAAAGAAGAATGAATCCCAAGACGAAGGAAGACTTTGATCTTCTTTATTCTCATTTAGAGAGTAAGTTGATTGAAAAGTGTGCATGAAAGTATGATAAAGAAATGTCTTAATTGTAGAGGCTTGTCTTGATTTTCACATTTCTTGGTTGCACCTTATGCTTGTTCAATAAAATTTTTGATAATTTGTTGTTACTTACACTACACTCCCACATCATAAGCTCTTACCCAACATTGATTTCTCCTTGTAATCTTGGAATACGATGCTTGCGGTGTACTTACTGCTAATACAGTTTTGTATTGTTATTTTTCAAGAGTGGCGTAATGAAGAAATGGCCCTTATAGACGAGCTTTACTCTGGGCCAGAGAGAAAAGCAGCCCTTGTTGGGCTGTTAGAACAGGAAGCACATCTTATTGCCTCCATCGATAGACACAAGCTGGTTGCTGATGAGGAAAACAGGGACAAGAGGATCAAGAGTTTTTTAAACAAGGTTTTGTTCAACCTGTGTGTTTTTGTAACGTCGTGTAACTTACAGCCTGACAAATTAAAAACAGCCCACATTTCGCGACGTTACCACTGGTTTCCCCCTCAAAATAGTGAGTTTATGCATCAGGAAGGCAGAAAGAAGAGGACAACCACGTGTGACAAACGTGACAGGGCTATTACTTATGTGTCTTTTGGTGATCTTCACTTAACTTATTGTTTTCTGGTCTTTTACAAGAAGACCTGTTTGAAGGACGGTGAAGTTCCGCGGAAAAGTTTTCAAGCAAATTTTTGTCAAGCTTGTCACATAAGGTTTCCGTCTATGGCCATAAGAGAGAGTACAGTTGGTCTGTAATTTATGCACCCTATTAACATTAAAATTTTCATTCATTCTTCTTTCCACTACAGCCTTGTTGCATAAGCTCACTATTGACATCTGAGAAACTTGCGCAAAAATACCATACTTTTGAAAGTACCGGTAGGTCAAGTGTCGCAAATTTTGTCTCTTTTTTTTCGTGTAAGCTACTGTACAGCGGCTAACATCTGACCCCTTCACAGTGGTACATTATTAAAAAACCTTGTTAAAGATACTGATATGAAATTATTCTCACATAAAAATTAGTGAGTAAAGAGGACAACAGTGGCGGATCCAGGGGAGGGGCCTGGGGGGCCTTGGCCCTCCCCCCCCTTATTTTTTGACCAAAATGAGGCCCAAAGTGCCGTAAAAAGTTTGTATTGAGCCCCCCCCCCCCCCCACCCCCCTTATCTCAGGGTCTGGATGACCGCCCCCCTCCCTTATCTGAAGGTCTGGATCCGCCACTGAACAACAGAAATTTCATATGAAGCTACACTGTATCACACATGGATTAAGATTTTGTATGCTTGTACATGTGTTTCCAGTCACCCTCAATGGAACTATCAAAAAGGTTGTACTGTGCTTAATCTCGATTTCTCAAGTTAATGATTCTTAATTCACAATTCACATTCTTTTTGTCCTTTCCGCTTTCTTTTTAAACAGGCTGTATAATTATTTACACCGTTTAACTCTCTCCACAGGCTGCGGCCCCAAAGCAATGGAAAGCTTTTGACGGAAAGATAACGGAGATGGACACGCCCAATACCATCCGCGCCCAAGAATTACGGGACATTTACAGTACGCTTAGCATGAAGTACCTAACGCAGGATGAAAGATTGGATGTACTGCTGACCCTAAAACATACCGTAAAAGAACACGACTGTAAACTGACGCAAGAGATTATTGAATTAATTGACAGGGAAGCTGATTTATTGATGAGAGGAGTCAAAGAATCGAATCTAGAAGGTACATTTATAAGCAGTCCTGGATTACTCACAAGCATGTTGTTTAAAGAACAATGTAATTCCTGCACCATGTTCACAGGATGACGCATTAAAAACGTATTTTTTTACCCTGACGTATACTTTAGCCCCTACTGCACTATATCATTTATCGTTTTTTCTTGTACAAAATTAGCGACTGTTTAATTTAGTCTTAGTTTCCTGGCATGTAAACAAAATCGACCCCAAAGAAGATTGTACTTTCCAACGGAGACCTTCAAATCGCCACTCCCACACCAAGTAGCACCCTGCAGGTGCTGTTTCGTAATTCGGGGACGTTCTCTAGTCCTTCATTCTATTTGCCCGCGTTCCTCACAGTTTGACAGTTTGACACCGTTGTGAAACTTAAGGACTCCAGACACAAGAGGACAGGAGCGTGATAGTGCGGTGATGCGCGCGTGGTGATGCGCGTTGCGTCTGCCTCCTCTACAGGTTTCCCAAGGCTCACTGGGGAGCACGGAACAAGCGAGAAGAGCGAGAGCTGGAGACAAGCGAGAAGCGCGTCAGGGTTAGGATGGAAACGAATTAACTCGAATAACGCCCCCCCCCCCCCCCCCAAAAAAAAAGGTGATCGTCAGCGACTGGAGACGAGGCTAACAAGCCCCGCACTGTTGTCGATTGTCCTCCCAAGAGGAGCCTGCTAACAAGCTCTCCATTTATGGCGAGTGAAACGCGACTCCCCCAAATAAAGAGCTTGGTCACAGGCTTTTCATAAAGCTACCTTACACGCGCTTATTTTATTTTTCAGGGTTACGCAAGAGAATTTTAACTTTGTTTCTTCAGTATTGCAAAACACCTCTTTTCAACCCCGAGGCAGCTCGTATCATCAAGGTAGGTAATATTACTCACTAACGTTTTATTCCCGCCGCGCAACATCACATGACACCTCTGTTTCAGTTCAGTTTGCTCACGTGATGGAAATTTTAAAGGAGTCTGGAACAAGAATGTTGTTTACTAGCGAAATTTGGGATTCATTCGAAGTTGACTGTTATACAGGCTATTTTCCTTTCCATGATGGCAGTAGAGTTTCTGGAAGGTGGAAAAGAAATGCTAATTTATGAACCAGTATGCAGCAGAAAATTACAACGCTTGACTCGAAAAATAAGTTACTCATACACCTGGTGTAAAAGGTTCCTAAGAATTCGGTAAAATAATAAGCCCATTTGTTATCTGACAGTATACCGAATTTAAGATTATTTCCTCTTGATGTACTTTTTCTGGGCAGATCTGGCCTTTTTTCTTTAGTGAAAATGTTCTGATTTTCTTCACCTCAACCACGCCTAAATAATAGTCGTGCTGTCAGTTAAATTCCTAACTGGATCTCCATCTACCCTTTTGCAATAATGGTAGCAAAATCTTTTATCTTCTTTCTCGTTTATAGGTTCCACAAGATCCGTCAGTATTACGAAAAAATATCTACTTCTGTCCAAGTTGCAACTCATACTTGCCGTCAACAGAATTCCAACTTTCATCCAATTCTCGGTGAGTCTGGCTTAAAATTAATTTTATCCGCCGGCTATTGTAATTTTTTCAACCATTAAATGTTAACCGCTGATAAAGAGTTATCGTCCGCGAAATTGAAACTAAATGTCTTCAAATCTGATTATTTATCTACTGAGTTTATTGTTTATTTGTTTCGATTTTGAAAATGTTTTATGTAATATATACTTTTTTTTCACATTCTTCACTCTTGAAATCAGAGATTTAAAGTCACGTTTAGGCCAAACGGCAAAAGCACTTGGCCAAGTTTCCCCCTTTTAATACTTTTCATCGTATCCAAACAAAACACCTTTTAAGTCCCCAGTCGCGACTGACAAGCGGCGCGAACGACTCGTAAATGTTAAAAGCTATTCAGAGAGAAACGTCTGCACGCAGGGTAGCTCATCAGTTCAGGTCAGTGCCGAGCTAATTCTAAGCTCTCTTGTGACACCAGTCTTAGCTTGCACACCTGACGTAGTACCATTGTTAGACTTTTTCCCAATCTTGTTGTGACCCTTAGTTTTAAACACGTTTTTATTTTTCTGGAGTTGATTCATGAATTTAAGAGAATTTACATAGCGTGACCTTTGTTTCTTCTTTGGCTATACAGGGTTGTTGGAAGATGCAGAAAGTGTATGAAACTCGACAACGATGCCAGATTACGGCATGACTTCTCGCAGTACAGAGCAATGTTGAAAGACCTGAGGCGTTCAGAGGAGAGCCTTGAAGATGGTTCTAAAATTGCCTACCTACTCCAGGTTGGTAAACATGCAGATTCAGTAATCTGCAAGATGTTTCGGTATAAGAGAGACCGAGACAACTAAGCTTATCTGCATTTTCAAGTCCTTCGCAGTGAAAACAAATCACTTCCTCACTGTAAGCCTCACCTTTTAGCCTGGTTAGTAAATGTTGAATTGGAAGCTTATGTAGTCGGTTTGGATCATAATTTCACCCTAGAAAGAGCATGCTGGGTAAGGCGGCCAGTTACCAGTAACCATCAATGGAGCGAATTTTCCCTTCCTAAACGGTCGTTGCCATTTTTTTAAAAGACACTCAGTGCCTGAATTTTTTCCCGGGGAAGCGGGGGGAGGGTACCGCCATATATTGGCCGAGATATAGGTATGTGACGCTTTGAAGGGTTTGGTTTTCAAGCAGTTTACGCTGGGGTAGGGTATATAAATCAGAGAGTTTAGATCTAGTTTAGGTATCATTTTCCAGGAAACTGATCACTTGGTTGACGATTTTAATCTATACAAGGGAAACTGTACCGGGAATTACCACTCAAAAACATGAAAAAATCAAATCTGATTTGTTTTGGCTGGACTGTGTTTGTGACCTCAGTAGTTTCTGGAAAACAGCTACTCTGGGATAGGGGCAGGGGGGATTTTGGGAGTTTAGTCTAGTATAGGGTAGCAAAATTCACTTGAGCGAGCTCTGGTATGGGCTAAGGGTTCCAGGGTCCCAGCGGCACATCCCCACCCAAAAGTTCCTAAAGTACACCCCCCCCCCCCCTCCCCCGAGAATTTTACACAGGCTGGCGCGGTTTGGCGCTTTGAGAACGAGAACTCTGCTCCTTGGTTAAACGCAGCAAAAGTCTTAAAAAATTTAACATTACATGAGAACAACGCCGACGTGGCCTCCTTACAAAACAACTTAACATGGCAAACAGGGCCATCCCGGATCATGTAATCAGGCTCTAAGAAAATTTTGTCCTGCTTTTCATAACTGTCTTTCTAATTTACACATAGGGTCATGAAGCAGCTGCTCGGAATAACACTTCTCTACACACCCTGGTGGCTCTAGCTTTTTCTCTAACATTTTACGCTACTCTGCTTTAAAATTTCTTTTTTTTTTTTGTAGACGTTTGCTTCATACTAACTTAATCCAGAGAATTTTTAACCATGAAGAAATAGGCATCAACTGTCATGTGCAAACTGAAAGATCTTTGACTAAATCTTTTCCTCTTTTTCAGGAACCTGATTTGCGCTATCTTGTGGAAAACATTTGGAATAGTCAGAGCGTGCTCAGCGCTCACGAAGACCTGTTTGACCTGATTCTTGTACGGTGGAATAAGTATGAAGAGTGGTCACCGTGGAACTGTATTTTGCTCACAAAGGAGGAGGCATCTGCTCACGCCAAACTGGAAAACGTTACTGAGGTACACCTGCTTTTCTTTGTTTGTCTTTGTTGTTTTAAACCCATGGCCAATAGATGGGTGTGGGGAAGGTGCCTGAGTAAACTGAAGAACCACAAGCGAGCGTGAAGGTAACCATGAAAACACTGTGAGCGGCACCCACCAGGCACAGAAACACTGAGAACCTCAGTGGAAATTTTTTAGATACTCACCAAGACCCACCTGGATACTGTTACAATAATTATAGTTGGAGTAACAAAACACCTCTGTCTCAATCCTATTTGCCCAAGTATAAAGATTTTTTTAATTATAGATTTTTAATAGAAACTAAGAACTTCTTTCAAATTTTAGCCTAACCGGTTTTTAAAAAAAACTGGTTCTTTAAGTCGCGGGCTTTTACTGTTCTTCAAAAGTAGGTGCATGATCGTTCGTGGATGATCGATCCTTGTAAATGAGGATTATTAACCGATGTTTGCTTTCTTGTTTGGTTCCTGCATGTTGAGATAACTACCCCCTTACTTCACAAAGTCATAGAATACGGAACAATTATTGCAAGCAATGGTTTTACCCATGCGAGCAAGCTCTTGTGGGGTGGGGGTAAAGGAAACGCCCTCCATTTTCAGCCCACCCCCACCCCCGAAAATGGAGCTGATTCCCTTTACTTCCTTCTATTATCCTCACTCTCACTTTGTAATTCTTTCCATCAGGCATACGGGCGGATGTTTATCGGGAAGATTCTACACAAGCACGTACTGGCTCGTAACTACTTTTCACGCCTGCCCGGCATGGCGGAGCATATGAAGCAGAAAATTTCTGGACAAACTCGAGGATTGGCTATTAATAACGGGGCGAGAGCGGCAGCACTTAAGGCGTAATCTTCGCTGTTGAAATACAGTTTATAAATTCGTCATTGTTTGGCCCTTCGTAACTGTAGGTTCTATACATTGTGCAGTAAAAGGAAAATCTTCGTGACCAAGTGACAAATCATTCTGATGCGTATTTTGTTTTATTTGTTTCTTTAAAGATGTACATATATAAGTATTATTTCTTCAACAGTATTAGAACAAAATTTTGTCTTGTTCATTATTGTAAATAAAACAATAACACTGAAACAATAGCCCATTCTTCCATCTGCGTCGTTAAAAACCGCTGGCGAACGAAAGACATGGCTTGTAAAATTGAAAAAAACAACAACAGCAACAATTAAATCTAAGCAAAATCTGCTATACTTCAAAGCTTAAAGATAATTTTCGCTCTTCAAAGTACACTTCACTAATATGCGCTTTGTAGACTGTTTACAGAGGGAAAAAGTCGTTACGCAAAGTTCCCATGGTAACATAATTTCTGGAACTCACCAAACCGTGGACGGACCTGCAAATATGGCAGAAAAACGAAAAAGAAAAATGACATGTATGACTCTCCTGTGCATAATTGCTCTCAGGAATATAACGTTAGCCCCTCTGTCTGTTGTTGAGATCCAGAAATTTTGCTACCATGGTAACGTGACGTCATACTTCTTACTATTGCCTGACCTTCTTGGAATGAATTAAATAAATGCTTGGATTTACTGTCAAAATATTCTTGCCCAAAACGTTTGGTGGAGAATATCACATAATTACTAATTCAGCTCCATGATCACTTTTCAAGAAAACGTTCTTTACGGGAAGAAACACGAAACAGCCTTCATAAAAGTGACGGAGAAACCAAAGTCATTTTCTCGTTAAAAAAAAAAAAAGACTTGAATGCCCAAAATTAATATTGAATTTTATTATATGGCCATGTCTCAAGAGGACTGGAAACAAACAAAGTCAAGAATTTGATTGGCTAAAATCGATCTTGACCGCGGTCTAGATCAACCTCGTTCCCAGGTTCTCTCTCCTACCCGTCGAGAGACCCTGGTTGGGTCTGGTCACGTGTCTCCCAGAATCTGGGAGATTACAAACAAACGACTCGGGGGAGGGGCGGATAAGTGTGAGATTTGTCTCTACAAAGCGTAGACGTCGAGATCAGTTTAAACTGCGTATCCGACCTTGTCTAAAGGGTCCTGTTTTATATAGTTCCCGGACTAGTCAAGACAAAACCTCGAACGCCGAATCCTTTGACAGCGAAAGCGTAACTTCCTGCAGAATATCTGGATGTTTATCAGATGTTGCAAAGGAAATCACGGATTCACCACTTGTGCAGTCAAAAATATTTTAGGCGGTTGTATTCATACCGAAACGCAATAGGCTTAAATTGCCATTTCTATGTTATGGAGGCCACCTTTAGAAAGCAAACGTATGTATTTTCAAAACTATGATTATGCAGTTCGAAGGGGGGCGATTAGAGCTAACATATTATTTTGACCGTGAATGTAAATTGAATCCTCTGCTCTCAACGTAACTGCTTTGTTTTGTCACCGCTAATGGTTTAGGTTTTGCATGTAACTGATTCGGGCCGATTACCAGCCGCTGTCACCGAGAAACATTGATTCTTTCAATGCAAGTTCAACCAACAGGGATTTTCCCTTCAATGCGGATAAACACGTGCTTGTGTCTTACTCAGGATCGTAGATTTTACTATCTAATTGTTGTCATCGGTTTAACTGCGATAACACGAGTTTTTTATTTCTCCGCTGGTAATTCGCTAGTTTATCTTGTGATAGCTCTGTTTAGGCAGAAATTACCCGAATTTCAGTTATAGTTGGAGCTAGTTGGAGGCTTAGCAAATCTGTCTTGCCCTTTCGATCATTGGGTGAACGGTGAAAACGAACCAGACAACAATTGAGAGACAAAGGACTCCTCCCTCGGAATTAATTTTGTTCTGGGACCACGTGACCAGACCCAGCCAGGGTCTCTCTCTCTCCCGCTCCGTAAGGACGGGTAGGAGAGAACCCTGGGAACGAGGTTGGGTCTAGATTTTCCCATCTAGACCGGCATCTAGACCAACCTTGTTGTAACAGCTGTCCTCAAAAAGTTACAAACAAAGAATATAAAAAAATTAGCTTGTTCCTGTTAATAATACTAATTATAAATGGAAGAGTGAGTGGACCTTCACAAGGAAGCAGGTAAAGAAAACGAGCAAACGTTGGCAAATTTGAGTCCTGCCGAGGAAGCTACGAGCAAAGATGAAATCGAAATTTATATTTTTGTTCCTTTGCTTTCTTGTTTGGGCATATAATAAAGATCTTATTAACCGAGCTAGGTCGGTCTGTGTATGGCAGAATCTTGACCGAGGTCGCCAGTACAGACCGAACGCAGTGAGGTCTGTACCAGCGACCGAGGTCAAGATTCTGCCATACACAGACCGAACTCGCTCGGTTAATAAGAGCTGAATTTAAAATTTTGATTTTAAACTTCGCGTACGTTCACTCCAATAGTGCTAATTTGTTTATTCAAACAAAGTTAATTCGCACCATTTCGCCAATTTCCTTCATTTTCAATCAAACGTTCAGGCACAAGAAAACCTCAAGATTTCCTTTTGGGTCAAAATTCATTTTGTTCTAGGTCTCCCAGCGAGAGATATTTCCAATCATTCATATGCTCCAAACAAACCTTTAACCCAGGTTTTAAACCCCTTGTGTGAAAAGTTTTCTGTTATAAGCATCGTACATGATAAACCAAAGCATGTAATTAATGGTCTACGGCCAATCTACATTTTCGTATCAGTGCGACCTGCTCTCAGGTTGGCTTGTTAGCTCAATTGGTAGAGCGCTGCACGGATATCACAGAGGTCAAGGGTTCGAATCCCCTACTTCACTGCTAGCAGAGGTCTCTCACGTGAGAGACCTGCTAGCAGGGAAATCCCGTACAAGCCTGATTTTTTTTTTTTCAGGCTTTCTTTTCGCAAATGTAACTACTACTCAGGTGAACTGCGATGATCTTCTTTCATTTACATGCATATATATTCATAACTTCATTGTACAATTAATGCATTATAAGTGTAACTCTAAATTCAATAGCATGTTTGCTTTAATTCGTTTCTCAGATACGTTTCATCTCGTCGTTCCAAAACATTTTTTATTCCCGCTCATATGCTCCCCGATATATAAGCCCTCTCCCCCCAAACTCCCTTGTGAAGTTATACATTAGGCCCAGGGCTTCGACTTTTAAAATTAAATCATCACGTTTATTTCATCAACATTCAATATTTTTGCGTAATTATAATCTGGCTTCTAAAGTTCTGGGCCCAGTTGTTCGAAGATCGATTGCCACTAACCCAGGGTTAAATTTTAACCTGGGTTTCTTTTTCTTTTCTTAAAAGGCATTTTCCCGGATAATTTTCTCTATTTTTTAGAGCATCAAATCATCAAATTGTAGGTAAAAAGAATAAAACTGAAGTTGCTTTTATCTGAATTCAAATGTCCCACTAACCCCGGGTTATCTTAACCCTTCTTGAACAACCGGGTCCTGGCTTTAAAAGTTTAAGTTGCATTATTTCTAATTCCATCTGACATGTCGATATTATTTTTAAAGTATTATCATGATAATAATTACCCTTATATTTTTTATTTTACATATTATCATAATGATAGTAACTTTTTATCACTACTATTAGCTAGTGCAATTTTCTGGCTAATATAAGCTATCTTTGAAATCATACGTCGCCTTGTTGTTGATATAGCTTATCAGCTCCTTAACCTTGTCGTTCGATCAAAGAGGGAACGCTTATTGTCTATATAGCGTAAATTGGAAACAAACTAAATTTAACAAAAAAAAACAGCGGAATGTAAAGTGTTTGTAGGTGCCGTACCTTTTATTTAAATGCAGTGCATATTTAAAACGTTAGGTAGAGGAGAGATTACTGGTGTTCTAGGGGACGTAAGGGAAGAGAGCAGCGACAACTGGTAAAATGCCCTTCTCTCAGCCCTGACCTCAGCTAAAGCCTCGTTTTCACTAGCGTATAAGCATAAGGAGATACCCACGCGCAGAAGGGCACATTTGATTCAATTCTCGATACCAGCTCTCCTTAACCCGATGATAAACGAGATATCGGAGGAAGCGCTCGCCATTTTGTTTTTGATATGTTCGCATGAGGTCTTGGGTCAAAGTGACCTATGATTGGTTCACGACCTGTGCTTATGCTTTTGTTTATTTCGACCCTGTTTTCATTAGTCAAAGCTACGAAATAAGCATAAGCACAACCACAAGAAGAACGAACCTGTCCATGTTTCCTGTGGTTTATGATTATGCTTATGTCGACCCAGTTTTCACTCGCTTATACATGAGCTTGTGATTATATGCTTATGCTTGCGCGCTAGTGAAAACCGGGCTAAAGAAAGGCCTGATACGCCAGGCTAATAAAACCGTCAGTTCTATGGCGAATAACAAACAGATCAGGCCTCATGATGCCGGTTGTTTACCATTTTCATTGGCCAACTTGGACGCTTCAGTGTTTAGGCCTTGCAAGCAAATTCGCCTTTAAAAATTGCACAACTCAGTTCTATTCCAAGGGT
>JBBMOI010000005.1:8867500-8910000 GCA_038088405.1 Porites divaricata
CCTGAAATGGAAATTGTGATTGAAAGAAAAAATATATGGCAACATAAGTATTCTTCTTTCCTTTGTCACTCATTACGTATCCAATCTCCACATCCAGAGCTATAAATATTTCTTATTGGACGGTTTAGTAGGTAGTATCGCGGGATATTTTTACGAGTCACGCCGTATTTTGACGAGCCCGTAAGGCGAGTCAAAATACAAGAGATGAATAAAAACATCCCACGATACTACACACTAAACCGTCTAATAAGGGATTTATTATTCAATTCGAGATTTTTTAAAAAAGAACTAGTAACAAAGTACGTAAAACGAGAATTGGTGACTGATTAACGTGACTCCTTTGTAAGTCCAGTTTTCGCGCGCTTTATGCAACGTTGTTGCTGATTGGTCTAAAATGAAAACTTTTCTAACTAGTTTACTCGGCAAATCAAATTTTGTCGGATTTCCATGGTTTTCTTTCGCGCTTCGGGGTGCTATCTTTCGAGCATTTGCTAGGAAAACAGATATGGAATGACAATAATTGTGAGGCTTATGATGGTCTTTCGGTCCTTAAACCCACTACAAGAAGGTAAACTGAGCAGAGCAAATTGTGATGGAAAGGCGAAAAAGCCCCTACGAATTAAAGGAGTCTAAAGAACTATTCGTAAACAACGGACTTGGAACCTCATCTTTGCCGTGATTAGTTCTAATTTTAAGACTTCCACACAGACTTTTCTCTCATTTTAAAAGGACAAGGGGTGATTAATTTTAAGCTTATTGGCAGGGTTAATATGCAATCAGGAGCCGACATCTGCTTCAATTTTTCGAAGTAGTTCGGTGAGAGTTGGTACCCAGGAGCTCTTTCACCCGTACTTGAAAACTTTCGTCCCGCTTTTTCTCCCGACCCGACTGACTGCCCTTGGGTCTCCGAGGATGGGCCAACTCGTGAACCGAATATATTTTTTGTTTGCTTGGGTCATTATAATTTATATTTTCCTTTGTTTTTATTGTTTTATTGGCAGGACATTATGTTACAGAAATTGTCACATACTCTCTTTATGTCGTTATGTCGAAAATATCCATGTATTTTTAGTTTGCTCTTGTTATTATAATAATTGACATTTTCTTTTGTTTTCTTTGATCGACAGGATCTTTTGTCACACAAACTGTAAGATGTGTCACATACTCACTTTATGTCGTTAAATCAAAAAAATATCCCGTGAGGGTGGTAGTGGAGGGACTTGTGTGACCTGAAACAGATTGCGTGTTTTTTTTTTTTTTTTTATCTGTGAGGGAAAGGGTAAGATTCGTGTCCCTTTGCGTGTTTCGCGGCGACATAATCGCGCGTTTCGGGCGGTTGACATAGATTTCGGCGGGGGTTTCAAAGATCGGGTCATTACGTTAAACTCCCTTATTACAGGAAATTATAATTAACTATGCACTTTACTAACGCGATTTAGGAAATAAATCGCATTAATTTAACGCATTTTTTTAAGTTGCATTAAACCAAAAGGTGGCTCGACCAAGTATTTGTAGGTACACCTTCCATCTTTGAATCTCTTATACTGAACCAGATTGATCTTTATTGTAACAACATTATAACACATGTATTACACATAGACTAAACTTTATTATTATATTTTTTTGGGGGGAGGGGGGGGGGGCGATCGGAATAAGTATCACGTGACAATGACGTCACAATACCTTTAGCTCTAAATCAAATTTCTGCCCTTGACGGCATTTTCTTTGGAAATGCTTTACGCTACGTATATTTTGGGTGCTTGTCTTCTGTTGCGCGAAGTTTCACAAAAAACTATAAGAGGAATTTCGAGATATCTTTGAATTTCAACAATATGTCGATTTAGAAAAGTTATCACTGAAGGCGAAGGATTGCAACTGAACTAAAATCAAACCGGGAATATAATTAGATTTTTTTTCTGGGAAACTTGTCATCTAATTTTCCACCATTATTTTCCATTGATGTTGTACAACTAAAATTTTACCTTTTAAATTTGCCTATTAACTTTGTACAAAAAGCATGATGCTAGTAAACACTATAAAATAAAGACTTAATTAGGTGGCGGTTTAATGGTAAGCCTATGAGAGTGTTGTCGAACAAACCAGAGAGCAAGAAAGCGCGATCACGAATGAAGGAGCTTTACATGGTTTCTTAATTGCATATAATGTGTGAGAAAGCCCACTTAACGCTAAAAGAAAAAAAAGGAGCAGGGAGGTGTGTGTGTGAGCTGGGAGGGGGGGGGGGGGGAGGGAGGATGGTTCTCGTGCCCTCGATGTTAGAATTTAGAGTAAAGAGAAAAAGACAGTAATGTAAAAATAGGAAGCTATAAAGCAGACGCTAATAACAGCGCTAGGATCCATTTTCCGCAACAGCGTTCACAAATGAACCAAACTCTTACCTCGAACAGACAAGTTCCCAATCGACTCAGACGATCCAAGAATATTCCTGGCAGCACATGTGTACTGCCCAGCATCGCTGTAGTTCAGATTCGTAATAACAGTCATCACTCCTTCTTTTATTAAATATTTTGCACCTGAGATAATTTTTCTTCCCTTGAATCGCCATTCGACGGACGGGCTAGGGTTTCCTCCTACCGTGCAATAAAAAGTCGTATTTCCTCCTTCATCCCTTGTCTGTTCTATCGGTGACAACATTACTTGTGGTACAGATATCGATTTTCCAGGCTTTCCAGGTGGTCCCGACATGCCTTTTGGTCCAGGTTCTCCCTTGACTCCTTTTTCTCCTCTCCGTCCCGCAGGACCCGTCATTCCTGTTTTTCCGGACTTTCCAGGTGGTCCCATGGAACCTTGAGAGCCCTTCTTTCCTTTTGGTCCCCTCCTGCCACGTGGTCCCTTCGACCCAGTTGGACCAGGGAGTCCGGGGGGGCCTGCAGGACATATTTTCTCACTTGATTTACAGTATTTGAGGAGCATAAGCTGCTCAAACTGTTTGGTAATTTCCTTTCTCACGTCCTGTATTTTGATATTAACTGATATGTCGTTTAAAACGTGTCTTCGTTTTCTTGGACGGATGGTTGTAAATTCCATTCTTGACAACGGTACGACTGTAGTTAAAAAAAAATACCATTTAGAAATTATAATAATTGGTTGCATGGATTAGTGGAACATTTGAATAAAACAGGTTCATTCGGTTCATTCGGTTTACCTTGGTTAGAAAACACACCCCATCACAGAGAGCACGTGCCGAGTGTACGTTAATGATCTGACCACATGACCCTTTTCTGTTTTTCTTTTTTTGTGCAGGGAATAAATAGCGGTTGGCCTGCGTCAAAGCTCAGGAAACAAGGAACGTCTATAAAACGAGGCTATCGATCCTCTTCCTTTATTATTAATTTCTTTCACTTGAAATGTCCTTGTGGACTACAAAACGTTATCACTAGCTCTCTGCTTGTTTTTGTTTTGTTTTATTATTATTATTATTATTGGTCTTAGACAACAGATCATTCAAGTTGCCCATCCTGCTCTGAACACCTCTGTCGGTCACTTAGTGTTGGTCCCTGCCTTTCTTTACTCCCTTTATTTGGCTCTCTATAAGGCGGACATCTCTTTAAGCCGGACACTTAGTGCTGGACAGAACTGAGGTGTCCATCTCAGAGAGAGTTGACTATAATTATAACAAACTGGTCAAAAAACAATGCAGAGTTATTTATACAGAATATTTTCAATAGGCGTTTTTATGTAACGTGCATCGATCACCAAAAAAAAAAAAAGAAAAGAAAAACTGGAAGAAACCTCTCCGAGAAGTTTGTCCGGAAGGCCTTTCTAGAACAGAATCCGTTTTAATTTTCAAAATCGGCAAACGAGAACCACTGTTCTTTTCGATTTGAAAACTGCCAGTGGTTGCTGAATTTGAAAATGGCGCACTTTGGGCGAGTGGGCTATTGTTTTAAGTCCACGACTGAATAACAATGGTTGTCATCACTCAGGGACACAATGCCCATTCAGAAAAACACTCAATAACAATTGTAAAATGGTCCAGAGAAGCCGCGAACTTTTAAACTGATCACGTTCCGTCAGCTGGCTCATTGCAACTGCCGACCAAATCTCGCAATGAACATGGAAAAAAAGAAAACGTCACGGATCGGCGGCTCTTTTCAGAGTTCTTCGAAAACCCGATCGGATGGATTCATATGGTTCCTCCATTTGTTGACGAAAACAGCCCGACGTTGCACCTACAAATTCATGGTGAAGAAGTTTACAGACGCAGAGAAATTTGCTGGAAGCCGGCGACAGTGTTCGACTTACTTCAAGTGAGTGTCAAGCCGCTTGGTTACCAGTTCTAGGAGTCTGCCCGAGATTGTATTGGGAACTCAATCGTGGAAAGCATTTGGCGATTTTGGTAAGAGATACAAGCCACGGTGGACGGAAAAAGGAGAAAAAAATTAGAACTGAGACTTGGGTTAAACTGTCCATTAAACCAGAGGAGATCAATTTCAATCAATCAATCATTTTCTTATGTCAACTATTTTAAGGTATTTAAGTTCTATTGCAAAAACTGAACTTACTTACCCGCCATTTTGGTTAAATTGCGCATATTCACGATTTTGCGAAACAAAAGAGATAAAAGGAGAAAACAATAGCGTGCTGCATTCATTGTTTAGTTTGCCTCCTACAACGTATTTTAAAATGAGCTTCGTCGTGCATTCTTGGCAACCAATCGCTGACGCGCTTTCATAGATTCTCTGCACGATTGCGCGTAATATGACAGATCTATGAACTTTTTTGAACTGGAAGTAAATGCCCCGAGAACAATGGGCATTCTGCGCGATGGAGAAGACAAACTTTAAAATTTATGAAAGTGGAGAGTGATCATCGCAGTAAATTTTCCAATTTAAGCAATCGGAAAGAAGAAGCCTCAAAAAAAAAAAAAAAAAAATCAGGGCTTCAACGGGATTCCAACCCGTGACCTCCGCGTTGCCGGTGCGTTGCTCTATCAACTGAGCTATGAAGCCACACATTGGGAGCGAGGTCAATTTATTGAGTTCATATCTCCCGTGAGGAGTGAAATGATGTAAAGTATATGAAATAATTCATTGAACTGCGGTTGTAGATGAAAGTGGAGAATGAACGTCACCAGTAGGACAAGATAAACTATACCCCACCTGAGTACGTATGGAAGATCCCTTCTGAAATAGGTGTCTTTATGTTCTTGTACTGATATTTTGTGCTGTCTTTTGTCGGCGAAAGAGCCATCTTGTCAAGATTTTCAGTCGAGCCACTCTTAACGCAGGAAAAACAGTGAAGGCGAGATTCTAGTGCGATCAGTCGTTCGTTTGTTGTTTCATTCTTCACCCAGAGAACCCCGCAGACAAAAACTAATATAACGGAAACGATCGATGGCTTCACCGATGGAACGAAATCAAAAAGTCGATGAGATTTTGAGGAGTCCAAAGGTTTCATTTTCTTCAACTCTCTACGAACAGTCGTTTTCTGCAGCCACCCGAAGACGGACTTTTGACGGGAAGTTGCCAGTATACAGTGGACAAAGTGATCCTTTGACTGAATTGGCCCAAAAAGACGTGAATGTGATATTATGTACTTTACAGCTGACGTGTAGCTGCCATTGCGGTTGACCCTCCTCATTCTTACCTTCTCATGTTGCATCAAAACGTGCTCAAGGCTTCAGCAGTGAAGTACCCTAGGTGGCAGGGGCTTTTCATTCGCGGGTTCCGGTTTCGGTCGGTTAAGTCGTGTCTTCGGCCTTTGGCTGAACACTTGTCGGCCTGCGGCCGACGAAACGAAGCTCCCGACGCACGCGAGAAAAAAACCTCTGCTACCCAGGGTAGCAGTGAAGGCGAAATTTTAGAAATTTATCCGTCATGTCTTCTTCCAAAGGCAGGTATGTATTTGAAATAAATGTGCACGTAATCCTTTTCCGCGAAATTTCTGTTTGCTCTTTTACCTTTGAAGCCCTAACAGGGATAAACATGAAATTTGTCTTGATAATATCAATGCTTTGGAAGTAGAGTGGTCACGAGAATTGAGTACATGAATCTGGTCAGATGAGTCTAATTGATATTTCAACAAATTGTCCCCACTACTTCTACTGAAAGAGTATAGGGGTAGTAAATAAGAATCTCAATTTTGATATTTGGGGTTTAAAGGGTTAATCCTCCTCAGCTTTAACGGAAGTTTATGTATTCAACTGTTTATTTTATTTTATGAAAACAATTATGTATTTCTTTTCTTAGTTGCTTTCGGATAATATTAAGCGATTGGAACAGACCAGAAGACTCGCTTTGTACCGGATTTGGTTTTCGAGTTTGGTCACCAATGTTTTGTTATCCATATCTCTCTAATAAGAGTGGAAATCCCGTGCTCTGATGACTGTGTGGGACATTTTAGACATTAGCGTGGGATGCTCGGGGTCGTGCTAATCAGATAAAAGCGGTTAATTCAAGATTCTGGACTGATCAACGAGTGAGTAAATGAATGAATGAATGAGTGAACGAACGAACTAATGGATGGAAGGATGAATGAATGAATGAATGACATCAAGAGCCGTTATGTCATATTGTGGCTGGCTATTGATGACATAGAATATTTTGTCCGTTTTACTTTTCTTTGGGTCCGCAGCGGACAGTTAATTTCAGTTTCGTATTGTTCTTACACAAACGTCTAACCTCCTAGCCGTTGTGGTTTTCTTCAAAATGAAATTATGTATTTATGAGTTGTCTTCTTCAGTCCTTTATAGGATATGCATATGGAACACCTATTTATATACGCGCGCCTGAAAAGGGGAATCCGTTAAGCTTCATTAAACGGCTTTTCAACAAAGTCAACGTGCCTGTCAGTTCTCTCGGTGTCTAATGCGTGAGGCTTTCTTGTTCATCACCTAAGAGATAGTTGGATGAGATAGTTGTTTTTGCTGTTTTGTGTAACACGCATGGCATGACCTTCTGTTTACATTGCTCTTATATTCCAGCGCCCTGTGTCGCTCAATAATAAGGACCTAAAGAGCTTCAAACTAAGCGTCATTTCCTGAATGCCAAGAAACCTGCGCATGCGTTTTAGGCGTTTCAAAGGGAAAGAGAAGGGGCGCGAGTCGTTCCTTTGCTGTTTCATTCTTCACCCAGAGACATCTCCAAACGAGAACTAATATCACAGAATGGAACGATGGCCTAATTGACGGAACAAAATCAAGACGTCGATGAGCTTTTGGGACGTTTTTAGACTTCATTTCCGCAGCTCCACAATCGTTTCCTTTAATTTCATAGGGCTCTTCTCGAAGATGGAAGGTGTGGGAAACTTACCTCTAATACTGTATCCTTTAAAATTTGTCCATGAAAAACAGAAATAATCGTTGTACATTACAGTTGACGGCGTGGACCACTTGGTGTACTACGAATGAGATGACGCTACAGCCCCCGAAATGATCCCGACCCTGAAATGATTCCCAGCCCCACATACAATGATCCCCAAATTAAATCGTCTCCCGCAAATGATCCCGATCCCGAGATTATTCCATTTTCTCTTCGTGTCGGCCACGAAATTATCCCAATTAATTTTAGGAATGGAATGGTATTATAGAACTATGGATCAGGAAAAATGCACAACGTTGATTAATAAACGGTTTCACTCATCTTCACTCGCTCACATTCTTTATTGAGTATATATAGCTTAATATACAAAGTCTACTGAGTATAATTTTAGAAACACCATGAATTTGACCCCTGTCACAGTGACATGGGTCAAACAATAATAGCCAAATTATTTATTTTATAGAAAAATAAGTAAGAATAATTTAGCAATTATTGAAAGAAGCTAGGTAGGATATGAAGAATTAATTCTGCAGATCGAGGAGGGTGTTATCCCCCTCGCCCTATAACACCCTCTTCGATCTGCAGAATTTTTCATATCCTACGAAAGCCAAATTCAATAATTGTCTTATTGAAAACGTTACAGTCAAGAAGACTTTTAATTTGCAAAAAGATATATTATATATAGTTACAATTCATCATGTTTGTTGATGCCCAGAGGCTCAATTGTCTTAGCTTTGTGGATAGGGTGAACTTCACGTGCTTTCCTGAAAGAATCACGCCCCTTTTTAAGTTTTTCATGATCAATAGGAATCAAAAGTATATGATTGTCGGAATGATTGCTGGTTAGAAAGTGTTCTGACACTGCAGTATGGATGTAATTGCCAGTAGGGTTGAGTATAATTGTTTTATTATTCCTTCAAAATAATTCCAAGTTTAAAAACAAGCTAAAACATGTTAACTTCGATCGATGTAAGCATACCGATATTGCATCTTTATCGAGAAAGTTTGGAGATTAAGGTCTTCTCAGGTCAGTAACAAATAGCAGATGTTGTTCATCGAGTTGTCTTCTTGCTGTTTTTGCGATTTTTTTAGACAACATTTCGCTGTGAAACGAGTAAAATGTTCCGCGACAGTTTCGTCATTTTGTTCTAACTACCAAAACAACTCAACCTCGTCCCAGGTTTTCTCGTTCAACGGTTCAATAACCTGCAACAAGGCTGCACTTTTGACGTCATTTTGACGTCATCGGTTAAATATGACAAAATTATTTCCAAATATTTGGTCAATAGCAGCTGGTTATGGTGAATTATGCGTGTGGTTTTAACAATCAATAACGGGGGAAATACTTTGAATGAATAATAATGATATTTAATATTCGCATACCTCAGTGTTTTGTTTCTCATACACAGTCTCAAAGGTTCCTTGTAACGCGACACCGACTCTCTTGTGAGAAAGTTAACTTTCATAACACACTCGTAACGTGAGCTCGGGACGCGTGCGTGTTAACTAACATAGGCCTCTATTCCAAGGTAGATGAGACACCAAATCTTGGAATTAACAGCATCTTTACTAATAATAAGAAAAGTTAGTCTGCAGAGACATCATTATATCACTAAACATATTTTTCTTTGAATTATAAATGGCAACCTGGATCATCGATACCAAATTTTTACGGATAATTTGAACTGAGTGCGGTCATTTTAATCGACACTGATTAAGCTTCGCTGTTTGCCTAAGCATTTCCTTTCTTTGAATGAAGGTACTAAGTTTAAAATAACCAGAAAGTAAAAGTGCTTGGTAAGACTATCACGGTCCACTCAAAAATTTATTCAAGGGGAGGGTTTGGATACCTTAAACGTTGGCTTATAAGCCCCCTTCCCCAAGGGGCTAATGGCCTATTAAAAGCCGGTTTTAAGCCCCCATCCAGCTTGTATTCATTGAAATGAATGCCATTATTCTTTACGACCCTAATTGGCCTTAACATTACTCAGACCAGGTTTAATTTTTGCTTCCTGCGGTAGGGCTGGGGGCTTCGGAGGCACCCCCTCTATACAACTTCAAAACCTTCGTGATATATTAGCGAACAAATAGGTATGTGCCGTCACAGTTGTCCCATTCGTAAAAGGTCGCTGCCATTTCTAAAACACTTGGAAAATTTTTAACCTGATTCAGTGAATGTTTCTATTAAAAAGTAAGAAAATCCCTACCCACGGTTCGAACGCGAACTTTCGATCCCAGTCTCTCGGATCTCACCACTACACGACCACACCGATCCGCCAAAATTCGGAATGAATTAACTACATACCAAAGGGTATGGTTTTGGGGCCGTTTTGGTCTGAAAACGGGGATAGATTTTGCCCATATTATGTCGGTCTGGAATCGGGTATGGTTTACAAGGGAACTACGGTAGTGTATGAATGTGTTCGTCGTTTCAATTATAGATGATAAGAAAAAGAAATCTTTTTGTTGGTGTTCTGATCTCAGATGACATAATTTCTGTCAATGTACGTATGTTGCGTTTTGTGACCACCTCCAGGTCTGAAAACGTCTATGGATTTTAGAGGCCAGCGTCTGAAAACGGAAGTGGAAATAACATTTTTCCGTCTGAAATAGGGTCAAGATTCGGTGAACCGAGCGGCACAACCCTCCAAGAATTCCCCACTGCCCCTGCACGTGTGAATTAATAAGTTCTAAAGGAATGAATTATAAATGAACTGTAAGAGAGAAATGGTCTGAAAAGGCGGTAGGCTGGTTCATGATATGTTTAATATTTAAATTACATAGAATAATATCATCATCCTCTCCCTCCAACGTTTAGGATAAACTTGATTGAGACAATGACGTAATTTGACATCATTTTGACGTCATCGGCTGTTGGAAGAATTTTCAGTTAGATTTCCCTTCAAAGCGCAAAATACTTTTAAAAATAGTAAGGTGTCTGTCTGGCCAACGCATTAATCAACAAAATTTAACAGTAAGAGGGATGTCATCACGACGTCATTTATTTAGTATTATATAAATCCACCCAGTAAGAGCTCTCGATCGTCTGTTTCCTGTTCCTACGTTGTCCAGTGCTTTTCTTTTCCAAGTCTGGTCTTCCTGCCATGCAAAATTTCACACAGCGTTCACTGAACAGTTAATGGAGCCAGTGAAAATCACCCTCCAAGGGGAGATCGATCTATTTTTTTCAAAGGAAAGAAAAAACTGAAACAACGAACTTGAATCTTCCGTTAGATGCTATAGATAAGCTGGTTGTTGTCTGGCCATAAGCTGCTCGAGTCAGTTTTTAAAACCTTATTTGCCATTCACTTTGTAGCCTGCGTCACAAAAGTAATTTAGCCAGAGGTTACTTATTTCCGTAAGGAGTTTCCGTATAATACCTCTATCTCCCCTGCCCTAATAACCCCGCCCAACTCCAACCCTCTTGTTCAAGCTTGCTTTCGCGAGAACGAGACGATTTCAACCACTGGTTTTTTTTTTTGTTTTGTTTTTTTTTTTTATTCTTAATTCGATGAACAAGACATACAAACACACAGGAAAGAGAATTACAAAAGAAAAATAAAATGCAAAAAAGTGCTAGTTTACATGGTAACAAAAGTTACATGGTATCGTACGGTGTCAAAAAAGGACAACCGGGATAATAGGAAGTAGCTAAAAACAAAAAACAAAATAGATTGAAAGAAATTATTCCATTCGTTTTTAAATTCTTCATGCCGTTTATTTTTGATCGAAATTTGTTTGAGAGTGTCAATTCTAATTCTCAAAAAAGGGGGAAAGCCGTCAAAACTCACTAAGCCATTATCCTGAAAGCAGCAAAAAATATAATATTTAGCGACGATGGCTACGTAGTTTAGTTGGTCAGTTTTGCAAGCGTTATCATACCAACCGTAAACCGTTCAACCGTTCAGTGAGATCGAAAGCCTGTCGGGTCTTTTCAAGCCACCAGTTCTGGAAAGCTTGCCAAAAAGCATAGACTATGGGGCACTGAAATAATAAATGAGGAAGTGTTTCAGAGGCGGTGTGACAGCCCCGACAGGTATCACATTCAGACAATTTCGCGCGGAACAGGGAACATCTCGATGGAAGGATGTTATGTATTATCTTGCACTGAAATTCTTGTAATTTGACTTCATGTGTTGCTTTAAAAGGCATCAAATAGGCCTTTTTTAAGCATTCGTTACTAAAACCATACCGTAAGATCTTACTTTCAGCTGTTGGGGGTTGAAAGAAATAGTCTAGAATAGCGCCGTAAGCATACTTAGTTGTGAAGTTTTTATTAGAGCACACTTTGGAACAATTATCTTCAGTGTTGGTAGGATTTGTGGTTTTTAGTTCTCGTCTCCAACTAGAGGGGATGGAATGTATTAGACCGTAATATGTGGTAAAGGGAACTTGCACCTGGAATTTCTGCTGAAATTTTTCCAGGGACAAAAAAGTGAAATCCACATCATCAAGTAAGTCACGCAGGCGAATGATTCCGTTCTGATACCAATGCTTAAGAAAAGCGGTTTTCTTATTTATTAATATGTTGCTGTTATTCCAGATTATTTGATTATGAATCTGTGTAATGTTGTCTGACCAGAGAGATCTGTAGTCTTGCCAGTACTTTAACACGGACAAGTAAAAAGGGGGAAGGTTATTCACTTGGAGTAGATTTGCGTCGTAGTTACAACTTAACAGAAAGGAGCAGCCGCCAAGATGACCTAGCAGGTGCTCTGGTATAGGACTTTCCATTTGGCGTCCGAGTTTTGGCGTATTCTCTGGACCCAGGAGATTTTTAGTGCACTCTCCATTATACCAAAATCTACGCCATTTTAAGCCCACCGCGGCATTTTTCACCAATAATTGTTGATTTCTTTATTTTGGGGGGTTTACTTTCCCAAAGGAAATCAAAAATCAGTTTATTTGCCCCATCATTCACATAAGGGGGTACATAAAGGTTAGACGAAATAAAAATCAACCAAACATTCAGTACTCTTTCCATGTTACGTAATTTGTCATCAAAGTTTAATTTGTCAGCCTTGGCCTTGTCATACGAGAAAAAGACACCTAACGCGCAAATAGGCTCGTCTGGCCATTTGAGGTTGAAAGGGGTATCGCGCCTGTCCTTCCAACTGCCCAGCCACATAGCCTCGGTTTTTGATGTGTTAACCTGTAGGCCCGATATGGATCTAAACTTTTCCAGCATGTTTAGCAATTGCAAAATCGAATCGGTATCTTGTACGAAAACAGTGGTATCGTCCGCATACATGGAAGTTTTTATTTCCTCTTTCCCAATTACGATTCCCTTTATGAGGGCATCATGCTTGATGGCTCTTGCAAGGAGTTCAAGGCCAATGACAAACAGACTGGTTTCTTGTCCAGCGGTTACCTGTTTAATAGGAACATAGAAGTTAGCGACAGGATAGGGTTAGGGATCTGTTAGAAAAATATGAGCTTTGATGGCCTCAAACGAATGCTAAACATCAATCCGGCGAATGCGTTTGCTTACTTTTCCTCTGTCAATTCAGACAGGCGGCTGGGCTTCCGAGTTTACGATGATATGATAGAAGAAAAATACACGTACAGACTCTTCAATGGAACTGGCAAGGAATATAATCTGAACAAGCTGCATCGGATCACGAGTCAAGACCGATTATTATTCCACACAGGGATCTACCTTTTAATGCTGGATACGCCGAGTAAGTTGAATATATCTATTATCATGATAGAAAGCTCTATGTCTCTCTCTTGCTATCTCGCTGGTTTGGAGTAATCGACCGTACGTAAGCTGGCTAATGACTGATCATCACACGTAATGATCAGCTTCAGTCTTTCAGTATCTCAGCGTTATTCATTGATATTCAATTTGTTTCGTACCCAACCTATAAACACAGTAGTGAAGGGGGAAATTTTTATCGATGGCGGATCCTAGATCCTGACTCTCTGAATAATAAAAGCCTTAATATACCGGTAGCTTTATTTACAGTCCTTAGAGAGCAACGTTTAACATGGCTTGGAAGATCAACAGAATAAACTAATAGATAATTATTACATGTATTCATTCAAAATATTTCCCCAATTCTGATTGGCTAAAAACACATGGTTAACTCACCATAACCAGTTACTGGCTGCGGCCGCACTAGGGGACTTGACTGGGGTATTCCCAATTAACTAATTAAAGTTAACTCGTTTAAAATATCAGCAAGTGCGGCCGGGTTGTCTTCAGTACTAACCGAGTTTTAACCAGGTTATGCAAATTAAGCAAGAACAATAGATTTTGTTAACCAGGTTAGGTTTTTTTAAACCACCTCGCAAGGTAGTTTAACGCAGGTTAACGTTATCAATCAGTTAATCATCTCTGCCTACGCGTGAGAATGTTTTGGCTTTATCATGCACGCAAGCACAACTGTTTCAAAAATTACTTCTTTCACCCCAAGTTCAGCTTTTCTCAGACTTATAAACACAACTGAGTTAAAACTTTTAAGAAGTCAACCTCTGTTTGCTAGTAATACGGGGTCAAATTTTGTCAGTCACTCTGAGGCGAGCGTTATGAAGGACTTAAGCGAGTGAAAAAACAAAACCGCGCAAAATTGAATAACTTTGTGAAAGTCTAAATTGAGTCATGCCGGTGATAAGAATTAACCCGGCTACGCTAACCCCGTTTAACCAGGTTACGTTCCGAAGAATTTTTACCGGGTTTTTCAAAAACTAACCTGGTTAACTTGCCAAGTGCGGCCGCAGCCACTGATTACCAAATTTGGAAGAATTTTGTGTTTAGCAAGGAAATGACGTGAAATGTGTAGCGTTCTTGCAGGTTAATGAACCGTTAACCGAGAAGACCTGGGGACGAGGTTGAGTTGTTTGGTTGTGAACTTGAAAAATGGCGGACATTTCACTCGTTTCAAGAATAAGAACTAGGCAAAAAAATAGCTAAAAACTTGGCAAGAACAGCAAGAAGACAACTTGAAGGGTGACATCTCTTATTTGGAGAATAATTGCGGAGCTGTACAGCCCTAAACATGCACTATCAAAGATGAACTTAACATTGATGGATCGAAGGAGGTAAGCATGTTTTTGCCATGTTTTGAAACTAGGAATTATTTTGAATGAATAATAAAACAATTATTGAATTCGGCTTTCGTATCATATGAAGAATTATGGAGACCAGGAGGGTGTTATTGACCTCAAAGGATAATACCCTCCTCTATCTCCATAATTCTTCATAAGATACTCAGCCTCATTCAATAATTGATAAATATCCCACAGAAGGGGAGGGCTTCTAATATTTCGTGCCGTTGGGAATTAGAGCTGCGAAATTCAGGTAAATCCCCAAAATCCCACGAAATTCACAAAAAACACTAAATACTGCAAAATTTGTAGTAGATACAACTGTCAACATGTCAGGAGTATCAGTTATCATCAAAACCTTGAGAACAGGTACTAATTTAAATCAGACACCCTAAAGTAAAATGTACGGATTTTGAGTACAGACTCCATGCAAAGAAACACTGAGGGCCATGTTAAATCTAAAGTTATGACAAGGAACATGGCTTTGAAAAAAGTAACAAGACAGGTGACGTGGTGACAGCTGGAGTCCTCAAAGATGGTTTGAGACTGTCACAGTGACAAAGACAAGCACAAGTACAGTAAATAATATGCTATCAATAGGGAAATAACTTCCTCCTGAATATAAATTATGTGAAGTAACAAGTTTTTAAATTCTAACTAACCCCTCCCCTTGACTGAAGTTCTTTCGAACAAACCCTTCCATTAACTAATAAAAGCTTAGTCAGTTGATTGATTGATTGATTGCCTGCTTGATTGCTTTCAGGCAAAGATACCTTATGCCTATTTTGGTGTATTTGATGGCCATGCAGGATGGGGAGCATCTCTGATGGCTGTTGACCAAATACACTTTTACATCATGAAAAAATTACAAGGAATCAAAGAACTGTTAGTCTATGAGAGAGAGTGATGACAAGCTTTCTATGGCTGAAGAGCTAGCAGATGCTGTTGTGTCATAAGTTACTATTGATAGTCTTGTTATTGGAGTTTTTGGAAGAGGCTTTCTTCGAAATGGTTAGTCTGTGCCATGTGGGTTATCTGTGACTCTTGAGTAATTATATGTGGTCTTAGTACAAAAAGTACATGTTCCAGTGCGTGCTGCAAGCAGTCTCTCATTTTGTGTGACTTGATCTCTGCCACATAGCAACGAGTGTTCAAATATTTATCCTCTGTGATTGTAAGAGTCGCACTGAAATTACAATTGAACCTCGATTATGCGGCCACCCTCTTTTAAATGAGTGATCAAAGTCTTGAAATAAATGTAAAAAAGAACATTGTAAATTTGATTTCTAAATGGCCACCCCCATCAAGTGGCTGTGGCCACATTCTGGTCATCCTGATGTCTGTTCATTTACCTAAATTTTAAAAACTTGATGAAGAAAAATAGAGTTCTAAACAGAAGGTGACAACTGTTCATGAATCGGTAATGCTGCTTCCTTCACCTACTTGTTTCAAAATAAATTGATGTTAAAGATGATATTATGACAAACCTCTATTGAGCAGCAAAACTCTATTAAGTGGCTATTTAACAATATTTATTATTCTTCAAGCCTGATTAGGCTCCGAGTCAATAGCCCAATAGGCCAAAGGCCAAAATTAATGAGCTATTGACTCAGAGGCCATGACGGTGACAGGAATAAATTATTGTTTTAGTAAAATCCAACTACAGCTGTAGTTGGTCAAAAATATTGAGACAAAGCAACTTTAGCTACATGTAGCAAAACACGATTCTGCCGCCATTGAAAAAATTGGTTTTCAAAGCCGGCACTTTTTGCTACTAGTGGGCTGGAACATACAGCCTAGTAGTAGCTCAACCAATCAGAACCAGCATTGTTAATAAACCACTAGTTCTATTTTACTAATTGCCAACACTCCAAGTAGGTCCACTTAATGGAGGTTAAACTCTACCACTCATGTCTATTGTAGGAGTCACTGATCTTTGAGATATACTAATAATATGATTAATGTGCATTATTATTATTTTTTCTGGTAGGATGAACAGATAAGAAGAGAGAAAGTGACCTACAGGGTTGATGGAGGCTGTGCAGCTTTGGTGGCATTGTTTTTAGGAAAGAGATTATATGTGGCTAATGCAGGGGACTGCAGGTGGGATAATAATGAAGGTCATTGATTTTTATTGATTAATTGATGCTAACAAAGTTATGACCCAATATCTACTGGTAATAATCAAAGGTCACTGACTAAACTTCACTAATCTGGGCTCACAGACAAACTTAAAAAATTATAAATGATGCTGCACGATCCGCCCACCCACCGATTATCCACCCATCCAATTATTCATGACATCAATAAAAATCCTGTGTAAATGACTCGATAAACTTGATGTTCTAGTTCTGCATCAACATCAGCCTTCTGAAACTCTTAAATTCATGATTTTGAAAGCTTGACTATAACGTTTTGACATAACTCAAGAAAACAACTCAGATTCAGAATAGCTGTCCCCAGTTACAAGAGGCTCATTTACTTTTAAAAATACTTAATTATTAATCAGTGCTCGACACTGACGCTATTCCACCAGCCCAGGACTTTAAGTAAAACTTCATGCTAGGCTAGTAAAATGTGCTCCAACCAGCCCCTAGACCAGAACTTGAAAAGTTCTTTTTCTAAAATGCTTCATCAATAATTAGTTTAAATGTAAGCCAATTAGGACTTGCTATCCATATCGTACAGTTAACTACAATCGCGGCATGGATACCGTATTGGAAATGGAATTACGTCCTTGTTTCCATCTCACTCAGTAAAATAGGGGCCTGGGTGGGTGAGAGTCATCATGGGATTTATTTGCGCACATTCACCACTAAAATGAAGGAGCTTTTTGCCAAAATACTGCCTTCGAGAAAGCGCCCTTCAATGGCCAATGATACTGAGGCAAATTTTCATTGTGTAATTTTCATTGTTGTAAGCTGAAAACATTCTTCTTATCATGAATATTCATTTTTTTCTTTACCTTTGCTTTTCATGTTTTTTTTTTTTTTTTGGCATTTCGCATCTTTTTAGCCTAACTATGATTAGTACGACTATCTAATATATTTTAAGATATCCTGTAGTTCTGCCATTGATTTTTCCATGTGTAATTATTATAATATTTTGTTCTAATTATTTAATTGAGGGAGCCCATTCTTTATAAGCCGGGTAGCTTCTCTTGGGCTTCTTTGCCTTGAGAGTTTAAATAATTAGTTTTTCTTGCTTTTGTACAACTTATGGCAAAACATTAAACTGAAACTGAAACCAAAGGATCACACACAACATAAAGAGAAAAAAAGAGTGCAATGAGCGGTCAACGAAGTTGGAAGAAATCATATCCTTTTATGCGATTCTTACGGAGCAACTTGTGTAAAATCGAACAGTCGTGCTGATAGGTCAGCAAATCCGAATTCTCCTTTTGTCCCAGAAGCAGTAAATTTCTGTCTGGACTCGATCAAGAGTTATAAAAGTGCTGAACCCCTAGTACAGGCTGCAAACACTCTTAAGTTTCGAACAACTTCAATTTTTCTTGGATCAGTGGCTTGTCTTCGTGGGCTAGTTATTTATGCATAGTGTCCAAAAACATTAGCGTCGAACACTGATTATACTTTCAATTTTCACTTTTTTTCTCTTGTAGGGCAGTCGTAACATATAAGGGAAAAGTAATTCCTTTGTCTAGAGAGTTCACTCCTGAAACAGAAAGACAAAGAGTTCAGCTTATTGTAAGAATCACGTTTGTTGTTGTCTTTCTGAAAAGTGCTTAATGCAGAAATGTGATTGCTTTTTTTCACGCTTCTTGCATTAGACAACAATCGATTCATTTCTTTCCTAACCGCCTTTTCTTCTTTCAATTACCTGTCACGTGCATCTATCAAGTGCACCTGCTGCTTTCCCCTTCCAAACGTGCTTACCACGTGCACTTGCTTTTCGCACCTACCACATACGCCCCCACCGCGAGATAGTTACCATAAATGCAAGGTAACCGGACTCAGAAAGTGTGGCCTGCCGGCTGCAAAAGGATAGACCAATAGGGGTCTGAATCTATCATTCTGTAAACGTTTAATGTACAAAGCACTAACAGCTTGTCCTGTGATAATGAGGTAGCTCGATTGGATTTTTCGGGGCCAGTATGTCCCAAGTTTGAGCACAAGGCTCGTTGCCATTAACAAAGATCCATGTGGAAACACGATTATCCCTGCTTTATTAGACAAAGAAGAAAATATGTCATGAGCTGTGTTATGTTGGCATCGCAGTTGTCATAGCAACGAAATGACGTTGATATCTGTTGTAGTTGGAGGATCTCTCAACAGAACTTGTTCCTTCAATACTTACCACAATGTTTGTGAATTTAAGTAAAACGTGTATTTTGGCGGGATGAAGTTTAGATAACACGGATGTTTGAAACTTTCAGTACTCAACTTGGTTTTCTTTTTTATGTTCTTTTGTAGGCTTATCAGGGGCCTCAGCTTCTGGGGAACGAGTTTGGTAGACTTGAGTTTCAACAGAGAGTAAGCAAAAAAAAAACACGTTGGACAGCAGCTTCTTTACAGAGACCGACATATGACAGGATGGTACGTTGCGTTCATTTACGCTCTTTTAAGAAAGTTAACTTCAGTTTAAGGATGTTAACAACAACAACCAGTGAGGGCAGGGTTGTTCGAAGCTTGGTTAATGTAATCCAGGGTTAGTACGATACTTGAATTCAGGTAACTGTAGAAGCTTAAAAAAACAAATTCAGTCTTATCCTTTTCGTCTACAATTTGATGATTGGATACGCTAAAGAGAATAGCAAAAATTGTCCGAAGAAACGCTTTTTACCAAAAGAAAAAGAAAGTCACATTAAAATTTAATCTTCGACAACTGGGCCCAGTGTTTATCCGGCGTTCAGCGACATCTGAATGTTAGGGCACGTGCAGGAAACCCCCCTTACCATAACAATCGTAGTAGTTGCCTTGGTGATCCCTTGCATTGCTAAGCATTTATGATAATTTGGGGGGCGGGGGGGGGGGGGTACATTTGTAGCTGTCGGATTTTTCATAGAGACTAGGTAACTTTGATGATATTTTGCTTTTATAAAGAGCGCGACGAGATAACTGTCCTCTGTGACGAGCTGCCTCATTGTTTTTGCGTGGCATGACGAGCATCACGCAATTTGGTCATTTCTTTTTCCTCCGTATTTTGAGGCATGGGACGGGAAGTTTCCAAGAGCATGGAAAAGTCAGTCAGTGTAATAAATATAACTAAAGAACATCCATGTTGTCGTCGTCGTCGTCGACTGAGAACACTTTTTCGTTGCGATACATGTCTTCAGCTCTAAGATCAAATAGAAGCAACCTGCGTTTAATTCTGGGATTATATTCTTGACGATGATTACTGATAATGCAGCTACTCAATTCGCAGACACTGATTGTGCGCTTTGCATTGTCATTTCTTTGTAGACTGGAAATCATTGCTATTGTAGGCTGGATAGAAACCTCTAAGCGTCAGTAGCCTGAATTTCATCCGATTTCTTCGAGTCGTTATTACTCCCTCAGTAACGTCTGAATCGACCGGCCGTTAATGCCGTCCAGTACTCCTTGACCTTTGCTTTAATTCATGGAAACGATTTTCAGGTGGCAAACCGAGAAATATCGTTTGGAAATGTCTGCATGATACAGAATTGCTTTATTTTTTTCGATCGTAGTTCGACATGTTTAACGTTCAAACTATCAACTGCATGCAGTACAACTCTGAACCGGTTGTACTGCATTCTATCATGATAATGGTAGCGTGATTGTTAACTATATGTGATCTTATGAATCACACATATTGGCTGCTGACTGACAGTTATTTTACATAAGAAAAAAAACTGGTCTGTTCACGGTCTGAAAATTGGTAATTAAAGCTAATGATTGGTTAAGTTGTCTTGTAGTCTTCTTCGCAGCCGCTCCTGCTGGAGTCATTGCGTGACTCCGGCCCCGACGGCTGCGAAGGGAACTAGTTTTATCGGGAATCGCGGTTGCCATTAGCAAAGTGTTAGTTACAATCAGTGTAGAACTGTTCGTTGCTTTAAGTTTGGGTTGCTAAGGTGACCCTTAAGGTCTTTGTTTGATAATTCCCAAGTTAGGGCTTCACAAATTTACCTGAAAATCGTTTGAAAATTACTGCTAACTTTAAAGGCTAGTTGATTGAAATAAATGTGATTTGGTTTGGTTGCTAGGAGCGTTTGTTGGACACTATTGGAACGAAAGTAGGTTGAGTTTGGAACGATTGGTGGATTTGGAGACCATGATCTGAAAGTTGCCGTTTGTAGGCTTCCAATCAAACCATTCCTTACTCCACAACCGGAGGTGAGTGATCATTTAGTTATTACGTCTGGCTCGGTTAAAACTGAAAAATGTTTGTGTATCCGAAGTGACTGCATCATAAGAAAAATGAGATGATTAAGTGATGATGTTAGATTTCATTTTATTAATACATGTTTATTGTTGGCGGTCATGTTTATGGACACCCTGGTAATGTGGATGCACCACGAAATCCCAGGCAAAATATATAGCACTACCTTTTGTTTTGTCACTAGTTGATACAGGTATAATAAGAGACTTGATATTTCTGAATGTAGTAAGTCAGTTTGTCACCTTTTGCTGACCTGATTAATATGCCTTTGCACTCTCTCCATAAAGGGAAACTTGTAGAAGATCAGACAGTGTTATCTGATCTAGGTGTGCAAGGTGGACAGACAGTTCAAGTGGGAATCCAGTCTGCAGATCCTGTTAATACACCTCTGAAGTATACAAGAGTATCCACCAACCTACAAACTGCCAGACAAAGTCAATGTCAAAGTGGAAATTGGTAAATATATTTTATTTCTCAATATTGGCTCCTTTTGCACTCAGTAAATCAAATTACTCAGCTGACAGTGTGTCATCTTTTCTTATTCGTCACTGACAAAATTATAATCAGAGAACACCAATCCCATGAAACTTCTTTTATTTTAGAGACCTGCCAGGAAAAAGGTCCAGCATAACATCAACCCTCAAAAATATGTAAAAGTTTTATCTGACAAAAATCACACCATCAAGTCCCACATTAAGGAGGCCATCACAATCCTCTCTGAATGGGAATATGACGTAACAACCTTTCAGCCTGAATTTCAGACAATTACTTCGAGTCGTTTTTACTCCCTCAGCAACGTCTGAATCGACCAGCTGTTGATGCCATCCAGTGATGTCACTTAGCCTGAAAAGGAATTTTTTGTTAAAAATTATCTTGTTTTTTATATTATTCTCAGACGGCGGGGATGTCAAGGTGGTTGTTCACATTGTGCAAGAAAACAGAAAGAAGCCATTTTTAGGAGGTTACAAACATAGACTGACAGGAGTAGAGTTCCATAATGCCTCCACTCAAACAATTCCAAGGATCCGTGTACCTTCTTCTGTTGAGAAGTTTCATCGAGATACTCAGACTTACAAACTTAGAAACAGAGTCCAGCAAACAACGAATACAACATCAACGCAAATGGTACACCATGAGTTTGAGAAAATTGGCTGTTAAATTAAGTGTAAAGTATGGTGTTTTACATTTTATTTTATTTTATTCAATTTTTAGACCAAAGATGGATATTATGTATCAAATGTCACAGATAAAATACTGATTCCAGGCAAATATGTTACAGCCAAGGAGAATCACAGAAAAAATTTAAAGAAGGTCAGTACGTGATTGCTAAAATAAAGAGTATTTAAGCATTTTCTAATGAGGCTCTCTCTACAGTGTAGGTATTTCCAACAAAATCTAAGCCACAATGATTGCAATAACATCCCGATCAAGTTTGAAACCCGTTGGTCGTGCAGTGTTCGCAAAGACGTCTGTTAAAAATTCTGCTGCATGTTTAGTTACTAAACCCGTTGCTGGTTTTTTGTTGTTGTCACCAAGGTTAAAATACTCAAGCTTGCTATACGATAATTTTGTTGAAAAGCCAATAATTTGGTGAAAACGTGCAGCAAAAACATAGTCTGTCTAATAGATATCCATAGAGAGGCTCAATAACACTGTTGTTTTATTTAACATACGCATCTCCAGGTTATTATCCTGCAAACATATTGGAGAAGGTGGCTAGCAAAGAATTATGTTCAAAAGCTAAGAGAAGATCGCATTCGACGCCAGGAATGGGAAAGACAGGAAGAACTCAGGAAACAGAGGGAAAGGGCAGAAAGAATAAGAAAAGAATGGGAAAGAAGAATGAATCCCAAGACGAAGGAAGACTTTGATCTTCTTTATTCTCATTTAGAGAGTAACTAGATTGAAAAGTGTGCATGAAAATATGGTAAAGAAATGTCTTAAATGTAGAGGCATGTGTTGATTTTCACTTTCTTGGTTGCACCTTATGCTTATTCAATAAAATGTTTGATAATTATTTTGTTGTTACTTACACTACACTCCCACATCATAAGCTCTTACCCAACATTGATTTCTCCTTGTAAACTTGGAATACGATGCTTGCGGCATACCTACTGCTGATACAGTTTTGTATTGTTATTTTTCAAGAGTGGCGTAATGAAGAAATGGCCCTTATAGTCGAGCTCTACTCTGGTCCAGAGAGAAAAGCAGCACTTGTTGGGCTGTTAGAACAGGAAGCACATCTTATTGCCTCCATCGATAGACACAAGCTGGTTGCTGATGAGGAAAACAGGGACAAGAGGATCAAGAGTTTTTTAAACAAGGTTTGTTCAACCTGTGTGTTTTTGTGATGTCGTATAACTTACTGCCTGAGAATTAAAAACAGCCCACATTTCGCGACGTTACCACTGGTTTCCCCCTCAAAATAGTGAGTTTACGCTTCAGGAAGGCAGAAAGAAGAGGACAATCATGTGTGACAAACGTGACAGGGCTTAGATATTACTTATGTGTTTTTTGGTGATCTTATCTTATTGTTTTCTGGTCTTTTAGAAGAAGACCTGTTTAAAGGACGGTGAAGTTCCGCGGAAAAGTTTTCAAGCAAAATTTTTGTCAAGCTTTCCGTCTAGGGCCGTAAGGGAGAGTACAGTTGATCTGTAATAATGCACCCTATTAAGATTAAAGTGTTCATTCATTCTTCTTTCCACTACCGCCATATGATGTTGCGTAAGCTCACTATTGACATCTGAGAAACTTGTGCAGAATTACCAAACTTTTGACGTGTCACAACCCGGATCTTTGTAGTGCTTCTGATTGATCATAGGAAGTTAACCTTAACCAATCAGAAGCACTACCCAGGTCTGGGTAGTGGCACGTCATCAATACACGTCATTTCACGTGATTTCAAAAGATGATTGGGCTCAAATTATGGAAGACTGAGCTGACTCATGAAAAAAATATTGTCTTCCTTTTCACACTGAAATGAGGTCAAGTGTCGCAAATTTTGTCTCTCATTTTTTCGTGTAAGCTACGGTACAGCGGCTAACATCTGACCCCTTCACAATGGTACATTATTAAAAAACCTTGTTAAAGATACTGATATGAAATTATTCTGACATAAAAAATTAGTGAGTAAAAAGGTTGATCAAAGTGGAACCATAGTAAACAACAGTGACAAATCCAGGGGAGGGTCCTGGGGAGGGGGGGGGGGGGGGCCCTCCTCCCTTATTTTTCGACTAAAATGAGGCCCAAAGAGCCGAAAAAAAGTTTGTATGCCCCCCCCCCCCCCCCCTTATCTCAGGGTCTGGATCCGCCACTGAACAACAGAAATTTCACAAGTTACACTGTATCATACATGGATTAAGATTCTGTATACTTGTACGTGTGTTGCCAGTCACCTTCAATGGAACTATGAAAAAGGTTGTACAGCGCTTAATCTCGATTTCTCAAGTTAATGATTCTTAATTCACAATTCACATTCTTTTGTCCTCCCGCGTCTTTTTTAAACAGGCTGTAAATTTATTTACACCGTTTAATTCTCCCCACAGGCTGCGGCCCCAAAGCAATGGAAAGCTTTTGACGGAAAGATAACGGAAATGGACACGCCTAATACCATCCGCGCCCAAGAATTACGGGACATTTACAGTACGCTTAGCATGAAGTACCTAACGCAGGATGAAAGATTGGATGTACTGCTGACCCTAAAACATGCTGTAAAAGAACACGACTGTAAACTGACGCAAGAGATTATTGAATTGATTGACAGGGAAGCTGATTTATTGATGAGGGGAGTCAAAGAATCGAATCTAGAAGGTACATTTATAAGCAGTCCTGGATTACTCACAAGCATGCTGTTTAAAGAACAATGTAATTCCTGCATCACGTTCAAAGGATGACGCATCAAAAACGTTTTCTTTTTTACCCTGTATACTTTAGCCCCTACTGCACTATATCATTTATCGTTTTTTTTCTTGTTGAAAATTAGCGACTGTTTCATTTAGTCTTAGTTTCCTAGCATTTAAAGAAAATCGACCTTCAAATCGCCACTCCCACAGCAAGTAACACCCTGCAGGTGCTGTTTCGTCGTTCGGGGACGTTCTCTAGTCTTTCATTGTATTTGCCCGCGTTCCTCTCAGTTTGACACCGTTATGAAACTTAAGGACTCCAGACACAAGAGGGCAGGAGCGTGATAGTGCGGTGATGCGCGCGTGGTGATGCGCATTGCGTCTGCCTCCTCTACAGGTCTCCCAAGGCTCAGTGGGGAGCACGGAACAAGCGAGAAGAGCGAGAGCTGGAGACAAGCGAGAAGCGCGTCAGGGTTGGGATGGAAACGAGTTAACTCGAATAACCCCCAAAAAGGTGATTGTCAGCGACTGGAGACGAGGCTAACAAGCGCGACTTCCCCAAATGAAGAGCTTGGTCACAGGCTGTTCATAAAGCTATCTTACACGCGCTTATTTTATTTTTCAGGGTTACGCAAGAGAATTTTAACTTTGTTTCTTCAGTATTGCAAAACACCTCTTTTCAACCCCGAGGCAGCTCGTATCATCAAGGTGGGTAATATTACTCACTAACGTTTTATTCCCGCCGCGCAACATCACATGATACCTCCGTTTCAGTTCAGTTTGCTCACGTGATGGAAATTTTAAGGAAGTCTGAAACAAGAATGTTGTTTACTAGCGAAATTTGGGATTCACTCGAAGTTGACTGTTGTACAGGCTATTTTCCTTTCCATGATGGCAGTAGAGTTTCTGGAAGGTGGAAAAGAAGTGCGAATTTATGAACCAGTATGCAGCAGAAAATTACAACGCTTGACTCGAAAAATAAGTTGCTCATACACCCGGTGTAAAAGATTCCTAAGAATTCGGTAAAATAATAAGCTCATTTGTTATCTGACAGTATACCGAATTTAAGATTATTTCCTCTTTATGTACTTTTTCTGGGCAAATCTGGCCTTTTTTCTTTAGTGAAAATGTTCTGATTTTCTTCACCTCAACCACGCCTAAATAATAGTCGTGCTGTCAGTTAAATTCCTAACTGGATCTCCATCTACCCTTTTGCAATAATGGTAGCAAAACCTTTTATCTTCTTTCTCGTTTATAGGTTCCACAAGATCCGTCAGTATTACGAAAAAATATCTACTTCTGTCCAAGTTGCAACTCATACTTGCCGTCAACAGAATTCCAACTTTCATCCAATTCTCGGTGAGTCTGGCTTAAAATTAATTTTATCCGCCGGCTATTATGGCGTTCCGTTCCGGACAAAATTATACCGATAGTAAAAACATGTTGAAAACATAATACTTAAGTCGAAACTTGTAAAATACATCGAATACAGTAAAAAATACGAGTCGACATTTGCAAAATATATGTTCATGAACGAAAAAAAAAAACATGAGTCGAAATTTTGAAATTTGAGTCGAAAAAAAAAAATTCGAGTCGAGTTGAAAAAGAAAACGCGAGTCGAGAAAGAGAGAACGCTGACCAGTTGTGTTGTCAATCGATGTCTTCACTTCACCGATACGAGTCTTTGTTCCAAAGTAGTGGTTTGTTGGCTACCAAATATTGCAGATTTTTTCTTCTCCCTTGGTAGACTTATCGAGGACTTGGAAAGGTAGCTTAGTTCAGCTTCAGATGACAGTTCAGAATTCTTATTTCGGCGCCGTGACGAGTACAAAAGGACACTTGCAACTCTGTCGTCAAGATAAATCGGAGCCCTCGCGAGAGGTTACAACTGGCAGAGATACAAATAACAAAGCCAAAACCTGTCACGCAAGGACCGACAAGCATTAAAAAGAATTACAGCAAAACAATGGCTCGCGGCATCGACATCAAGCGGTCAAGGGAATCACTACAGTAGACACGGATGAACTTCCCTATTTCTAAACAACCGTACCGTAAGTCTCACAGTATCTTGACGACAGAGTTGCAAGTGTCCTTTTGTACTCGTCACGGCGCCGAAATAAGAATTCTGAACTGTCATATGAAGCTGAACTAAGCTACCTTTCCAAGTCCTCGATAAGTCTACCAAGGGAGAAGAAAAAATCTGCAATATTTGGTAGCCAACAAACCACTACTTTGGAACAAAGACTCGTATCGGTGAAGTGAAGACATCGATTGACAACACAACTGGTCAGCGTTCTCTCTTTCTCGACTCGCGTTTTTTTTTTCAACTCGACTCGAATTTTTTTTTCCGACTCAAATTTCAAAATTTCGACTCATGTTTTTTTTTCGTTCATGAACATATATTTTGCAAATGTCGACTCGTATTTTTTACTGTATTCGATGTATTTTACAAGTTTCGACTTAAGTATCATGTTTTCAACATGTTTTTACTATCGGTATAATTTTGTCCGCAACGGAACGCCATAGGCTATTGTAATTTTTTCAACCATTAAATGTCAACCGCTGAGAAAGAGTTATCGTCCGCGAAATTGAAACTAAATGTCTTCAAATCTGATTATTTATCTACTGAGTTTATTGTTTATTTGTTTCGATTTTGAAAATGTTTTATGTAATAAATACTTTTTTTTCACATTCTTCACTCTTGAAATCAGAGATTTAAAGTCACGTTTAGGCCAAACGGCAAAAGCACTTGACCAAGTTTCCCCCTTTAATACTTTTCATCGTATCCAAACAAAACACCTTTTAAGTCCCCAGTCGCGACCGACAAGCGGCGCGAACGACTTCGTAAATGTTAAATGTGGCTAAATGTCATTTAGGCAAAGTTAACCTCGAAGCAATGCTGGCCAGCAGTTTCCCCAGCTATACTAGGGGTGGCCCGTTGCCTTTAGCAGGGGCACCTCGTGACTTATACGCAGTTGCTTGCTTGCAGTTCTTCGCAAAGTGTTCTTGCAATAGCTTGCTGTTGTTGTTTGCGTGCCTTTCTGTGCTTTGGTTTTTTCCCATCCCTCCCTCCCTCTTGAATTATGGGCCAGGTAAGTATTGGTCGGTAAGTATTCCACTGAATTGTTCAGTCTGACGGTGCCTGGTGGGGGCCGCTCGCAGGGTTGCCATGGATACCTCCTCCGCATGTTAGAGCATTGCCCGGCTCCACCAACTTTGTAGGCACCAACGCCCAAGCTCATCTATTGGTGATGAGTTTAAAAGCTATTCAAGAGAGAAACTTCTGCACGCAGGGTAGCCCATCAGTTCAGGTCAGTGCCGAGCTAATTCTAAGCTCTCTTGTGACAACAGTCTTTGCTTGCACACCTGGCGTAGCACCATTGTTAGACTTTTTCCCAATCTTGTTGTGACCCTTAGTTTTAAACACGTTTTTATTTTTTTGGAGTTGATTCATGAACATAGCTTGACCTTTGTTTCTTCTTTGGCTACACAGGGTTGTTGGAAGATGCAGAAAGTGTATGAAACTCGACAACGATACCAGATTACGGCATGACTTCTCGCAGTACAGAGCAATGTTGAAAGACCTGAGGCGTTCAGAGGAGAGCTTTGAAGATGGTTCTAAAATTGCCTACCTACTCCAGGTTGGTAAACGTGCAGATTCAGTAATCTGCAAGATGTTTCGGTATGAGAGAGACCGAGACAACTAAGCTTATCTGCATTTTCAAGTCCTTCGCAGTGAAAACAAATCACTTCGTCACTGTAAGCCTCACCTTTTAGCCTGGCTAGTAAATGTTGAATTGGAAGCTTTTATTATATATATAGACACGAGTGTTTTACTGGGAAATATACCACTCGTAAAATTCATAAACGCTACATCCGGGACCCGAGTGGTTTATTTTCCATAATCTCACACGTGAGTTTATCGATGACATAATTTCGGCAATTTCCCTCTATTATTTTATTGATGTCTTTTGGTCTATATAATAAAAAAAATATTAAACGGCGGCTTGAAGATATGAATTTTATTTTCTCGTGGCAAAATAATATTTTACTCACTCGCTGCGCTCGTTCGTAAAATATTGTTTTGCCACTCGAAAATAAAATTCATATCTTCGCGCCACCGTGTAATATCCTCTATATGTAGTCGGTTTGGATCATAATTTCACCCAAGTAAGAGCAGGTGAGGCGGCCAGTTACCAGTAACCATCAATGGAGCGAATTTTACCTCCCTAAACGGTCGTTGCAATTTTTTTAAAAGACACTCAGTGCATGAATTTTTTCCTGGGAAAGTGGGGGGAGGGTACTGCCATATATTGGCTATATAGGTATGTGCCGCTTTGATGGCTATGGTTTTCAAGCAGTTTACGCTGGGGTAGGGTATATAAATCAGAGAGTTTAGGTCTAGCTTAGGTATCATTTTCCAGGAAACTGATCAGTTGGTTGAAGATTTTGGGAGTTTAGTCTAGTATAGGGAAGCAAAATTCACTTGAGCGAGCTCTGGTATGGGCTAAGGGTTCCAGGGACTCAGCGGCACATCCCCACCCAAAAGTTCCTAAAGTACACCCTCCCCCCCTCCCCCGAGAATTTTACACAGGCTGGCGCCGTTTGCCGCTTTGAGAACGAGAACTCTGCACCTTGGTTAAACGCAGCAAAAGTCATAAAAATTTTTAAAATTACATGAGAACAAAGCCGACGTAGCCTCCTTACAAAACAACTTAACCTGGCAAACGGGGCCATTCCGGATCATGTCATCAGGCTCTAAGAATTTTTTTTCGTGCTTTTCATATAGCTGTCTTTCTACTTTACACATAGGGTCATGAAGCAGATGCTCGGAATAACACTTCTCTACACATCCTGGTGTCTCTAGCTTTTTCTCTAACATTTTACGCTACTCTGCTTTAAAATTTCTTTTTTTTGTAGACGTTTGCTTCATACTAACTTAATCCAGAGAATTTTTAACCATGACGAAATAGGCATCAACTGTCATGTGCAAACTGAAAGATCTTTGACTAAATCTTTTCCTCTTTTTCAGGAACCTGATTTACACTATCTTGTGGAAAACATTTGGAATAGTCAGAGCGTGCTCAGCGCTCACGAAGACCTATTTGACCTGATTCTTGTTCGGTGGAATAAGTATGAAGAGTGGTCACCGTGGAACTGTATTTTGCTCACAAAGGAGGAGGCATCTGCTCACGCCAAACTGGAAAACGTTACTGAGGTACACCTGCTTTTCTTTGTTTGTCTTTGTTGCTTTAAACCCACGGCCAATAGATGGGTGTGGGGATGGTGCCTGAGTAAACTGAAGAACCACAAGTGAGCGTGAAGGTAACCATGAAAACCCTGTGAGCGGCACCCACCAGGCACAGAAACACTGAGAACCTCAGTGGAAATTTTTTAGATACTCACCATGACCCACCTGGATACTGTTACAATAATTATAATTGGAGTAACAAAACACCTCTGTCTCCAAATGTTAACTTATCTTATTTGCCCAAGTATAAAGATTTTTTTAATTATAGATTTTTAATAGAAACTAAGAACTTCTTTCAAATTTTGGGCCTCACAGGTTCTGTATAGAGGGGGCCTAACTGGCAAATTTTAGCCTAACCGGTTTTTAAAAAAACTGGTTCTTTAAGTCGCGGGCTTTTACTGTTCTTCAAAAGTAGGTGCATGATCGTTCGTGGATGATCGATCCTTGTAAATGAGGATTATTAACCGATGTTTGCTTTCTCGTTTGGTTCCTGCATGTTGAGATAACTACCCCCTTACTTCACTAAGTCGTGGAATACGGACCAATTATTGCAAGCAATGGTTTTACCCATGCGAGCAAGCTCTTGTTGGGTGGGGGTAAAGGAAATGCCCTCCATTTTCAGCCCACCCCCACCCCCGAAAATGGAGCTGATGCCCTTTACTTCCTTCGATTATCCTCACTCTCACTTTGTAATTCTTTCCATCAGGCATACGGGCGGATGTTTATCGGGAAGATTCTACACAAGCACGTACTGGCTCGTAACTACTTTTCATGCCTGCCCGGCATGGCGGAGCACATGAAGCAGAAAATTTCTGGACAAACTCGAGGATTGGCTGTTAATAACGGGGCGAGAGCGGCAGCACTTAAGACGTAATCTTCGCTGCTGAAATGCAGTTTATAAATTCGTCATTGTTTGGCCCTTCGTAACTGTAGGTTCTATACATTGTGCATTAAAAGGAAAATCTTCGTGACCAAGTGACAAATCATTCTGATGCGTATTTTGTTTTATTTATTTCTTTAATGATGTACATATATAGGTATTATTTCTTCAACAGTATTAGAACAAAATTTTGTCTTGTTCATTATTGTAAATAAAACAATAACACTGAAACAATAGCCCATTCTTCCATCTGGGTCGTTAAAAACCGTTGTCGAACGAAAGACATGGCTTGTAAAATTGAAAAAAAAAAAACAACAACAACAACAATTAAATCTAAGCAAAATCTACTATACTTCAAGCCTAAAGATAATTTTCGCTGTTCAAAGTATATTTCACTAATATGCGCTTTGCAGACTGTTTACAGAGGGAAACAGTCGTTACGCAAAGTTCCCATGGTAACATAACTTCTGGAACTCAACAAACCGTGGACGGACCTGCAAATATGGCAGAAAAACGAAAAAAAATGACATGTATGACTTTCCTGTGCATAGTTGCTCTCAGGAATATAACGTTAACCCCTCTGTCTGTTGTTGAGATCCAGAAATGTTGCTACCATGGTAACGTGACGTCACACTTCTTACAATTGTCTGACCTTCTTGGAATGAATTAAATAACAGAATGCTTAGACTTACTGTCAAAATATCCTTGCCCAAAACGTTTGGTGGAGAATATTACATAATTACTAATTCAGCTCCATGATCACTTTTCAAGAAAATGCTCTTTACGCGCGAAGAAACACGAAACAGCCTTCATAAAAGCGACGGAGAAACCAAAGTCATTTTCTTGTTAAAAACAAAAAAAAAATAATTGAATGCCCAAAGTTAATATTGAATTATTTAAAATTTTAATTTTAAACTTCGCGTACGTTCACTCCAATAGTGCCAATTTGTTTATTCAAACAAAGTAAATTCGCACCATTTCGCCAATTTCCTCCATTTTCAATCAAACGTTCAGGTACAAGAAAACCTCAAGATTTACTTTGGGGGTTCATTCATTTTGTTCTAGGTCTCCTAGCGAGAGATATTTCCAATCATTATGCTCCAAACAAACCTTTGACCCAGGTTTTAAACCCCTTGAGTGAAAAGCTTGTGTTATAAGCATCGTACATGATAAACTAAAGCATGCATGTAATTAATGGTCTACGGCCAATCTACATTTTCGTATCAGTGCGACCTGCTCTCAGTTGGCTTGTTAGCTCAGTTGGTAGAGCGCTGCACAGGTATCACAGAGGTCAAGGGTTGGAATCCGGTACTTCCCTGGTAGCAGAGGTCTCTCACGTGAGAGACCTCTGCTAGTAGGGAAATCCCGTACAACCCTGATTTTTTTTTTCCAGGCTTTCTTTTCGCAAATGTAACTGCTGCTCAGGTGAACTGCGATGATCTTTCATTTGCATGCATATCTGTCTGGATTTGTTAAAACGTGGCTAAAGAAATTCCAAGTACATTTTAACTATTTGACATCTAAGTGGAATGGCAAGCAGTTCAAAGTCACTGGCTGAAGCTAAACAATGACAGCATTATTGCTGGCAATAGACGGTAAAGTTCTCTGGCAGAAGTAACAGGATTTTGCGATGAAATAAACAAGATTTGAAACATCCAGAAATTGTAATCTTTTAGTCAGTCAAACCGTGAGGCCACAGCTCAGTGTCGACCTAAAACAGATTAAGAATCCACAATCTTTGAGCACAGAATAGGCTTTCTAAGACAAAATCACCTAAACTAAAGACTCACGAAGCCTTTTTATGCTTGACACAAAGTATTCTCAACCGCACATACCTGAGATTTGTCTGTCAACACTTTCGGTAAATCACACAATAAATGACTGGCGGCAATCACAACACTTCCCCAAACCACTCATAATATTTCCACGCTTAACACGGGCGAACCACCGTCAAATTACTCCGTAACACTCTCACTTTCTCCACATAAATCGTCACATGAAACTTTTCTCGACTCACTGACAATCGATTTATTCAAGATCCCGGATGTAAACCAGCGGTTGAATTTGAGACATACAGCCTCCGCCCTCCACACAATTTTTTACGTAGTCTTTAGACTGGTCAGAAATCAGCATGGATTTCCATCTTGCCGAATAGATTTCAACCCTAGAGCCTACTTCGTGAGGCCAAAGACTTGTTACTGCCAACAACAAAGCTCGCAATATCCAATCTTTCCGTCTCAAGCCCGGGATCAGTCTTTCACCCGTGTAGCCCGAAATGAGACGAAATACTAGAAGATATTGGACGCAGCAGACTTTGCCAGACGTGAGAATTGTTCCTTCATAAGGCTTAATTAATGATGCCTTCCGGAAAACTTTGCTCAAGGCAGGCAAAAAAAACTCTAAGACAACCCACTATGAGAGCTGAGATCAGTCTAACAGAGAGAATTATGGGAAGTTATGAAAAACATTTTTTTTTTTTTTGGGGGGGGGGGGGGGGGGTGGGAGGTGGGGTAATAGGTTAATAGCCAGTGAGAAACTGATCAAAGTCTATCTACTGTGACCTATCCGTTACCGATTAAATAAATAAAAATTAACTGCGATTCATCCTGCTCTGTCTCCCGCTGAATTTGCAGTAGCCTGGCTTCAGATATTGGCAGGTAATTCATCATGTTGATTGTCTCAAACTCTGACTAAATATGCGCACCCGAGGGAAGATAAGCTCTAGAGAGAGTGTCCGCTAAGAACATTCTGCTTCCCCTCTCGTACTGTACCACCAAATCGTACTTTTGCAAACGGATCAACATTCCTTGCAACCTCTTAGGAGCGCGATGAAGTGGTTTCATGAAAATTGACTCAAGTAGCTTATGATCAGTATGGACAACAGTTCTTCTACCGAAAGTAAAGTCATTAAACTTCTCTACTGAAAACACGATTGCTAACATCTCCTTTTCAATCTGCGCATAGCGAGATTCCGTCTCCGTTAAGGCTATACTAGCGTACGCGATTGGGTGACCATTCTGCATTAAAGCTGCACCTAAAGCACTCTGGCTCCTATCACACTTGATCTCAAGCACTTTAGTGGGCTTGTAGTAAACTAGAATGGGTGCTGATCCAATCAATGTCTTGACTTCATTCCAAGCCTTCTCTTGCAAATCATCCCCACACCATGCTGCATATTTATGGATAAGATCTCGTAGAGACTTCATCACATCAGATAAGTGAGGTAGAAAACGGCTAAGATAATTGACCATTCCATTCAGGCGTCAAATATCGTCTCTGTTCTTTGGGCGTGGCATCTTGACGATTGCTCTCACTTTTTCTGGATCTGGCTTTAGACCCTCTGTGGTTAGCAGGTGCCCATGAAATGGAACCTCTTTACACTCCTGACTTGTACTAACTTTCTCGGCATTGAGCTTAATACCTACCTTTCTGCTGACATCCACGCATTAATCCATCTAGATTGCTGTCATGATCAGCCTCTCACGTGCCATGGATGAGAATATCACCTGCAATACACTTAACACCCGGGAGACCTTGTAACTCTTGATGGAGACGTTTCTGAAAAAATTCACTCGAAACAGTGAGACCAAGCGGCAAACGGAGCCAGCGATATCGCCCATATGGCGTAGCAAATGTCGTGAGCATACTGGACTCGCGATCCACGACATTAATGAAGTTTTCCTTGTGTACAGTGGACAGCTTCATTTTCTGCGTTGCATTTAAGCCAAGCAGAGAAAAAAATACTGCTCTCTGCGAGACTCAGTCAGAGGGTATATAAGAGAGATTTCTGTAGCCACGTTTTTGTAAATCCAGACAGATATATATTCATGACTTCATTGTACAATTAATGCATTATAAAATAATGTAACTCTAAATTCATTAGCATGTTTGCTTTAATTCGTTTCTCGGATACGTTTCATCTTGTCGTTCCGAAACATTTTTTATTCCCGCTCATATGCTCCCCCTGAGATATAAGCCCACCCAAACCCCCTTATGAAGTTATATATTAGGTCCAGGGCTTCAACTTGGGATTTTACGGTAGTGTTGTCTGATATTTGCAGATCGACATTTTAAATCATCACGTTTCATCAACATTCAATAAATTGTTTTGCATATAATCTGGCTTTTAAGAAACGGTCCAGATAAGAACGATAGCAACAACGGCAACGAACATGTTGAAATGCAAAAAAGGTGCTAACTTTTCTATTGTCTGTACTTACTTCTGATTGGCTTAAACAGCAAAAGTTAACAAAACTTTATAAAGCAGTACATATATTCATCCTTACTTTCCAACCATCTTCCATATAACAAAATCTGGTCTCAGTTTGAATAACAAAGAAATCCTATGTGGGAAACATGTAAAATTATAAACTTTTCTTGGCTATTGTTTTCAACTCTTGTGATTGGTCAAAATTTTTTAACACCGAAAAATAAACCTTTCAAAGTGGAGTGTAAATGCATCTTATTGTGTAAACGACCTTCATGGAGGTTTATGGATTTTCTGTGTAAAAATGAGAACATTCCTATGCGGGGAAAGCACCGTTGCCGCATAAAAAAAGAAATTGCTATCCACCTCACCTGGATCATTACTTAAAGTTCTGCAGGGCCCAGTTGTTCAAAAGTCGATTAGCGCTAACCCAGAGTTAAATTTTAACCTGGGTTTCTTTTTCTTTTCTTAGAAGGCATTTTCCCGGATAATTTTCTCTATTTTTGTAGAGCATCAAATCATCAAATTGTAGGCAAAAAGAATAAAACTGAATTTGCTTTTATCTGAATTCAAATTTCCCACTAACCCCGGGTTATCTTAACCCTGCTTTGAACAACCCAGTCCTGGCTTTAAAAGTTTAAGTTGCATTATTTCTAATTCCATCTGACATGTCGATATTATTTTTAAAGTATTATCATAATAATTAGCCTTATATTTTTTATTTTACATATTATCATAATGATAGTAACTTTTCATTACTACTATTAGCTTGTGCAATTTTCTGACTAATATAAGCTATCTTTGAAATCATACGTCGTGTTGTTGTTGATATAGCTTATCATTAATTACACAGCCTCCTTAACCTTCTCATTTGATCAAAGAGGGAACGCTTATTGTCTATATAGCGTAAATTGGAAACAAGCTAAATTTAACAAACAAAATAGCGGAATCTAAAGTGTTTTCTAGATGCCGTGCCTTTTATTTAAATACATATTAGGTAGGGTATTAGGTAGAGGAGAGATCGCTAGTGTTTCAGGGGACGTAAAGGAAGAGAGCAGCGATAAGGTAAAATGCCCTTCCCCCAGCGCTGACCCCAGCTAAAGCCTGCTTTTCACTAGCGCATAAGAAAGGAAGGCACTAGATAACATCGACCTAAACCTGATTGTTTCTTTCAGTAAAATTACATGAAGAACAACTTAAGTCCAACTTTACTGTGTAATTTAAAAGTGAAATAGAAAAACTCCACTGTGATGTTTTGAACCCGGGTCACTTGCGTTATAGCCTACATCCATATCCACTACACCATCGAGGACTAGCTGGCAAATCCAGTAATTTTTAAAATATACAGTCATGTTCTTATATATGCCGTACCCCATTACAATATTTGAAAGCTAACCGTTTTCAGTTCAGTGCTTAACCCTAATCACTGTAGATCAGTGCCTAACTCTCTACTGTGTTCTCTCCATAACTGGAGCTCTGTAGTTTTGGTTTCTTCAGCTATTATAGCCTCATTCGTTCCATTACGGAAATAATGCATTGTGTAAAATTCATAAGGTGTCCAATCTGGCTTCAGTCGATGTTATCTAACGCTAACCCATAAGAAAAGCATAAGGACATACGCACGCGCAGAACGGCACATTTGAGTCAATTCTCGATACTAGCTCTCCTTAACCCGATGATAAACGAAATGTCGACGAAGCGTACGCCATATTGCTTTTGATATGTTCGCATGAGGTCTGGATCAAAGTGACCTATGATTAGTTCCCGTCCTGTGCTTATGCTTGTGCTTATGTCGACCCCGTTTTCATTAGTCAAAGCTACGACATAAGCATAAGCACAACCACAAAAAGAACGAATTAGAACTTGTCCCTTTTTCTTGTGCTTATGCTCATGTTGACTCAGTTTTCGCTTGCTGATACATGTGCTTCTGCTTATGTTTATGCTTACGCGCTAGTGAAAACCGGGCTTAAGAAAGGCCTGATACGCCAGGCTAATAAAACGTCAGTTCTATGGCGAATAACAAACAGATCAGACCTCATGATGCCGGTTGTTTACCATCTTCATTGGCCAACTTGGACGCTTCAGGGTTTAGGACTTGAAATAAAATTCGCCTTTAAAAATTGCAAAAATCAGTTCTATTCCAAGGGTAGACAAACGGTCTCAAAGCATGAAACTACTGGTATAAAAGAAATTCAGTTGGTATCATTCCGACCTGGAAATGCGAGTGCTCCGGGAAATTTCCTGATGGAACCAACTGGAAAGTTGCAGTGTTTCATTTACTCTCCAACCAGATTTTGTGGAAACCTTTTGTAAAACAATGGCAATAAATTTAGATGACAAATCACCTTCACCCAGTTGTTGAGAGGGTGAGGCGCTTATTTGAGGATGGGGTTATTTCAATTAAATATGGTATGGTATAAGAAGTTAGTCAGAGACGTCATTATATCACTAAACATGTTTTTTTTATATTTCAGTTATAGAGGACCGAGAAACCTGGATCAAGACAGCCAACTTTTTCCCGCTAAATTGAACTAGATTAATGCCTTATAGGGTATTTGATCTTCTATTTCCTCGTTTAGTAGATACAAGGCAGTATATAATGAATTGGTCAAATTAGCGACTATTAACGTAATGTTTGAGACTAACGGAATACTAATATCAAAGTGCATGTGGTCCATTATTAATTATTATTTCTAGTTTGTTTCGTAAAATGTTTCTACTTCTTCTGGTGTGAACTTGTAAGTTCCTGCCAGGAATGTTCGGGCGAAGGTGCTGCCGTAGCTGTACCCGCTCGGTGGGCTGTAAGTATGGCCAAGGTTGCTGAGAGAATTGCTATTGGATGACGCGTAGTTGGAAATGCCAATGCCATCTCCGAAGTAAGGTCCCCACCCTGAGCCACAGAATATTGAATATGTTCTCCTTGAACTATATTTCCCTGTCTGAGACAGTTTAACAGGTGCCCATCCTGGTTTGTTCACCAGTGAAAACAAAAATGCTTTGGAGTCGTACTGGTACCTACCGCTGGAAGCTATCAGAGAGAAATTAAAGACGGAACCAAATATGTAATTAGCGTCGTTTGTTCTGATACTTACTTTAGAAATTAAAACCACCCGTCAAATGCATTGACACTGAAGACAAACCTGGAAACAAATTTCCCATTTTAAAACGAACACGTGTCTGATATGTTTACTTATTTTACTTTGTTACTGTAGGACAGGTACAAACATTCAAAACCAATATTAACAATAAAAAATGTAAAACAGACAAGCAAACAAACAAACAAAACTAAACACTAAAAGTAACTGTTAGGGCAAGTCTGTTAAGTCTTTTAACGGAAGGAGTTTCAATTGATGAATCTACAAAAACTATTCATTCCAGAAAATAAAATGCATTCTTTAGATTTTAACTAAACAAATTAAAGGACGTACTATTAAATCGTAAATTCACTCAGACGCAGTTTACACTGTGTTTTGCCACCAAGTTTTCGTTTGAACTAACTCCTGGATGTTTAACACAGTTTTTCTTATCAAAGTACATGTGAGCTCCATAGCCTTAAAGTTGCTGTGAAGTATTTTGAAAGTTATTTTTAAGACGGATCTATCTTATCTTTTAAGTTTAGTTTTTGTTTCATTAAGTCTTGTTTTTGTCCACGTACTCTTTTCCTGTTTTGATCTTTTGTTTTTACTTTTACTTGAATTTATGCTTAGCTGGCGAACTTACTTGTTGCCATATTAGGAATGTTTTTCGCTTGGCACTGCGTCAGATGTTAGTTTTTAACAGGTGGTAGTGTTTGTGTTGTTATAGAGTTGACCTTGGCTCTTTGGTACAATGTACTTGTCAGTTACGGCTGTGCGTACTGGCTAATCTATTCCCTTACTATAACAAACCTGTTGCAATATAGGCGATAAGATATTCAATAGAGCTCTCCTGGTGAGCTATAACCCAAACATGTCTAGCTTTGGCTATAAAAACCGCTACTAATACTTGAACTAGTGAGTAGGCAAATGTAGAGAAGAGTAGAAAAGTAGAAAACGGGTTTACTTAGAAGGGTAGTGTTAGCAGAAGTCAAAGAAGAATAAAGGCCAAGATGTAAATCACATTCCTGGTACCTCATCGTGTAGCAAGCGAGTTGCTGGAACACATTCCCACAAAATTCAGGGAAATCTTTTGGTACAGAAATTGTATCTAAAGACTTCATGAAAGCTTAATAATCGGCTCAGCACAACAGGTCTGATTAAATGCTGTACTGTCTTTAATTATTTTTCATTTTAATTTAGTTTAGAGCCTAGAATTCCCAGACAAAAGATCATTATATTTATGACCGGATAAGCACTAACATTTTAGTTTTAAACGAAGCTAACTAATGTTAAGATCGTCCTTAATTTCATTTTAATTTAATTTCGAAACTTATAAGGCGCAAATATCTATATAAATATGTTCAAATGCGCCAGTGCGTCCTTAAATTCAGGAAATGATGATGATACGAGAGGATAAGAAGTGGAATGAGAATAGAACAACATCTAAGAAAAGTGAAAAAAAAAGCCCTTTCAATCTGTATATCCGAAGGCTGGATTTTTTTTATGCAGGTCACTACGTATCTTTGTATAATCTAAGCTTCAAAACAAAGCTAGAAACCGGAGCTAAACTTGTCTCTCTTTACAATGCTTACTTACCCCATGACCTACTGGTATATCCTCCAAAGATATATCTCCCGACCCTTATTATTGTTACAGTCGGTCCCTTGCCATCACATCGTGAGTGAAATGTACTTGCAGCCCAACCGTCCACGGATGCACGCCAGCAAAGTTTCCACCCAGAATTCACGCTTCGTGCTACAGAGGACAACCAACTTCTTAATTTGTTCAAGTGATTTCTGCTGTTTCCCACGATAACGGAGTCTTCTAAATCTGAACAAACATCGACCAGCATTACTGCGCTTTTCACAAAAATGCGAACTCTAAAGTTCAAAAGTTTCCTTCACAATTGCGTTTTTCGCTGCCGTCAATCATAATTACGATCACAAGCAACGAACCTTGAAACACAGAAACACACAAAACGCATCGAAATCCACCAATCACAAATCACAAACCATGACCTTTTGAGCCCATTACAGTAAAGTTTTGTGTCCTAAGAGGCCCGTTGAGATGATTGACGGCAGCAAAAAACGCAATCGCCAGTTGGCTTTTGAACTTCAGAATTCGCATGTTTGTGAAAAGCGCAGAAAAAATTCGCCCCATTTAAGGGACTCTAACAGAGTCTTGGATTCTGGATTTGAGGCCGGTGGATTCTGGATTCCCGGTCCGGGTTCCAGACTTTGTCAGTGGAACTTGGATTCCGAAATCCAGTCGTTAGATGGATTCCGGATTCCTTGAGCAAAATTTCAATACACACAATTCCGGAATCCAAAAGCAAAAATCAGTTCCTGAATTTCGGATTTCACAAGCAAAAGTTCGTCAGATTACGGAATCCCAATGCCTTTTCATGGGGTGAGGCGTGATAACAACCGACTGCTAACTTCAATATGAATTGTGTTGGCTTTTTAACGGCATAAAATGATAAATACTATACAAGAAGGAGAGAGATATAACAGAGATAAAATGACAGGCAGACCCTTATGCCATCACACTTTTCTCATAGTTGGGAATTTTCTTTGCCAACAACAAATACTCTCATTTGTTATTAACACTAACTGTTAAAACCTATTTACAATTAATTAAATTCAGTCAAAGGACTATTTACTAGTCATTTCATTTCATAAGCTCCTGTTCATTTCGATTTAAAAAACAAATTCATTTCATTTAAAAAAAATCATTTCAATTAAAAACACTTCATTTCGATTAAAAACGAAATAAAAATTTTATTATAAAAAGATCCTAAAATTCTAATAGCGTGTTAAGCGGCAGGCATCAATGAAATCCCTTTGTGGAATTTTGAGGGTGTACTGGAACCTCTTACCCATGCGTGTACCGACCTTAAAATCTCAAAAGAAAGCAATATTCTAACCCAAATAATAGTTGCAGTCAGCTTCCATCCCACCGTTGGTTCCAAAAACTAGGGGAGTGAAAGATTCTATTTCAACGTCCAGTCCCCTCTGTTGATTCTTCCGCTTTTTCTCCTCCTCCTACTCCTTAAAGACTATTTTGCCATTTATACTTGGAGGTAATTTGACATCTAAGAATAGCTAAAATAAAACTTTTTCTCACTTAAAATCTTGGGCGAGAAATGCAAACTATATAACATTGATCAGAGGGTACCTTAGCACTGCATGTCATCAGCGAATGTTGACTTCTCCTTGATATTAAACTGTAAGTTTATAACTTTGCACACTCATACAAGTTTTTCTTCATGAGTGATTTAAAATAATGTGATGCAGGTCTATAGTTAATTAAAATTTCTGAAGAATCTCAAAGTTTTCTAAAGTGTTTAGTGTTCCTGTTGCAGTCTCTATGAGTGCAATATAAAACACAACATTCTTTCTAAGCGCAGACTTACAATCTAAGAAAGGGATCGATTTTTTTTTTCATTGCAGCATAAAAAAATAATTTGTTCAGCAGTAAAAGAAGAGACAAAAATGTATTATTTCAGGTCAATGAATAGATCAGAGTCAGAAAGTTCGGCTTAAAAGCTCAGACATCTAGGGGTACTGTAGTTACTAGAAGGACTCTTTGACAAGAAAAAAAAAAACACACACACACACACATACCTAACTTTAGTTGTTGAACTGCCACGTTGATTGAGGCCTTCTTTGTCCCCATTGTGTTCGTTGCAATGCACTCGTACAAACCGCTGTCAGCAGTAGTCAGGCTCTTAATGGTTAGTGTCCCTTGGCTTACTTCAGTCTTTCCAGCTGGCAAAGGCATTCCCAGTCTACTCCAGTTGATGACGGGACGAGGGAAACCTTCAGCTTTACAAACTACTTGAAAGTTAGTGCGCTCTACTGGTGTAGCGTGTGATGGTGGAACGTTTGTGAAAACTGGAAGACCTGACAGAAAATAAACAAGCGATAACAACGGAAATTTGAATAGAAAACCACTGCGAACTTTGGGACGAAGGAGCATCAATTCTAAAAGGCGGTGTTAATTTCATAAGTTGTTATATTTTAATCAGCAAATAGTTGTAGATACTTATAAGTATGAATTTTAGCGGCGTATTGTCTATAGGAGTTGACAGCGAGACAAAAAGGTAAACAAAGAAACAAAAGCAACACACTCACAAAAGACTGAATTAAGAAAACAAGAAATAAGGTGACCAGTAAAATCTCAACTTTGAGTGTGATATAAAAACCTCGCCCTTTACGGGCGTCAATTATCATGTCTAAGACGCTCTTACCTCTAATAGACAAATTGCCAGTGGCCCCAGACGATCCAAGAATGTTCCTGGCATGACATGTGTATTGTCCAGCATCGCTGTAGTTCAGATTCTTAACGATCAACTCTCCCACTTTAATCAAATACTTTGCACCTGGCAAAAGCTTTTTGCCCTTGAATCGCCATTCCACGGTAGGGGGAGGATTTCCTCTAACCGTGCAATAAAAAGCCATATTTCCTCCTTCATTACGTGTCTGTTGTGCCGGTGATAACATCACTTGTGGAGCAGACGCTGATTTCCCGGGATTGCCAGGCTGTCCCGGGAT